>CM035233.1:22015149-22579550 GCA_020226215.1 Sindora glabra | reverse complement strand
GAAAAATAAAACTCAATCCTTTAACTCCAAAACAAGTGTATGAGGATCAATTGAGGATGCAAAAGAAAAGAGAGGAAGAAAAAAAGAAAAAGAGAGAAGAAGATGAGAAAAGAACAAAAATGAAAAAGAGAGAAGAATATGAGAGAAAAAAGGAAGAAGATAATAGAGAGGAGAAGAGAGTAGAAAAGAGTGAGAGCCATGAGAAAAGAAAAAGTGATTGTGGAAAAGAAAGTGAGAGAAAAATTCAGTTTAGAGAAAGAGAGAGTGATTGTGTGGAAAAAGAAAGAAAAGAAAATTTGAGAGTTATTAGAAAAGCAAGTGGGATAAAGAGTGTTTTCTATATTTCTAAGCCAATTGTCTTGTATAAGAAAGCTTATAAAAATACTAACAATCTTGAAATTGTCTTGTCATATACTTGTGATGCTGTTTTGAAGAAATTCCAAGAAGTGCTTCCAAAACAATCATCCAAAGAGCTACCATGTGTGAGAAGGAAAATGCCCCAATTGGAGCAAGGTAACATTATTTTGATGGTTAATATGTTGTCTTGGAGGTACACTCTCATCTCTAATTTGCATAAAAAATTATTGGGTGTTGAAAACATTGGAATTTTGCATGCAAATGATTATGGTTTTCCTAATTCTTCACTTGATGTTGTTATTCCTTTAGTTGATTTTGCTACTCTTCTCTCTAGTGAAGGTGTTTCAAATGTTGATGCTTGTGAGAAAATGAATTTTGGAGACAATTTTATTCATGATAGATTTTTGTGTGGGAAGAACAACATGTGTGTGCTCAAGAGTTCTCTAAGAAATCCGTTTGGTAAAGAAGCCTACGGATATGATTTGATAAAACATTTTAGGATTAAAGATACCCTTGATTATTTACTGCTAGATCCTTATGTGTTTTCCAAGCATGGTTTGATGGGAGGATTTTATCCACTTTGCTTTGGAATAAGGAATGCATGGAAAAACATCTTCAAAATAATGCATGGTTTATATGAATGGTTGGCTATGATGCTTAGTTTGTCTAATGCACCAAGTACTTCTTTGAGTTTAATGAATCATGTTATAAATGTTTTCATTGATAAATTTTCTTGTGTTTATTTCCAATTTTTTCATGTGTTTAAAGGTGGGATCTTGTTGCTGTTTGAGGAATTAATGAATTGGAAAGATTGGTTACTACATCTTGATGACATTCTTGTGGATAGTAAAAGAATAGTTGAGCATGATGAACCTTTGAAATGTGTCTTGCAAATTTTAAAGAATAGGAAGTTGTATGCTAATTTTGAGAAAGACTCATGCTATATGAGAAGTATTATAATATTGGATGATATTGTGTGTGGCAAAGCAATACAGATGAATGAAAGAAAGAAAATTGAAGAATGTTATCCACATCAATTTGTTGCTGAATTTGAGAGCTTTCATGATTTGATTACCTATTGTGGGAAGTTTATAAGGAATCATGTTCTATGTGTTTTCTTTGACCAACTTGTTGCTATTGGTAATTTTATAGGCTTGCATGAGATTGATGACTCTTATTTTGTATTTGATCCGGGTGGTTGCATATTGATGATACGAATGGAAAAGGTGGTGTTCCTAAATGGCTACATCAAAGAGGAGATGGTTCATTACAAGTCTTGAAGAGACAATAATTGTTTTTCTAAATTTGAATTCTCATGGTGAGTTTAATATGAGTGCTCATTTTGGTGTTACTAATCTTTTCCCTATTGATGTAGGTCTTGAATATTCAAATTCGAGGTCGAATTCTCTTAAAGAAGGAGGGATTGATGAAAATCAGAGAAGGCCTATTGAAGATAAAGACCTAAAGGTGTTGGAAGGGCTTCATGGATCAATGTCAAGGGTTTGGCAAAGGGGATGAAGGGAGACCTAGAGAAGATGATTGCTCCCCTATTTGAGAAAAGGCACAATTTGGAGTTAAAAGAGTCCAAGATGCTCAATTGCGTGTATTTGGAAGACTTGGGCTCCAATGTATCCATTAGCATTTAGTTAGTTTAACATTCTTGTAATAAATGGGCCTTATGGGCCAAGACTTGTTTTTAGATTTATTTTAGCATGAAAACTTGTTATTTTATTTGGGTCACTTAGAATTGGGCTTGTTAGTGTACAAGGCCCATTAGGGTTTGCTTATGGGGGCTGGTCATATATAAGCTCTTGTAAACATATTTTTATTCAGTTTTGAATACAATTTGAGATTGAGAGCTTGTGACTCTTAGGTTCTTGAGTGAGCCAATTATCCTTGATCTTATCAAGAGGCCTCCTCTTGTGGCGATCTTTCCTTCGGCTTATCAATCCGTGATTGTGGCGCCCATCCTCCATCTTTTTTTTCATTTTTATTGTTTCAAATCCAATTCAAGATCCGTCTTTTTTCATCAGTGGAAGAAAGTGAAGAAGCAACTATGGCTAGATTTCTCCATGGATTGAATAGAGACATTGCTAATGTGGTGGAGTTACAACACTATGCATCTTTGGAGGAGTTGGTACACTTGGCTATGAAAGTGGAAAGGCAACTCAAAAGAAGGAGTTCATCTAAATATAATTCACAATCATGCTCTCCATGGAAGTCTTGGGATAAAAAGAGTGACAAGAAGGAGGAAAGAGGAAGCAAGTTCAAATCTGAATTCTCTTCAAAATCAAAAGATGAATCTTCTAAGGGCAAAAACAAAGTGGAGGAGAATCAGAAACATTCCAACATGAAGTGTTTCAAATGCTTGGGAAGAGGACATATTGCTAGTAATTGTTCAAACAAAAGGCTTATGGTGATCAAAGACAATGGGGAATGGGATTCTACAAGTGAGAAAGAACAAAGTACTTCATCCGATGAAGATAGTATAAGTAGTGAGGATCCTTTTGATGGAGGTGCATTAGTGAGTAGGAGAGCCTTAAATGTGCAAATCAAGGAGGAGAGTGAGAATCAAAGAGAAAATCTTTTTCATACAAGGTGCAACATTCAAGGGAAGGCTTGCCAAGTTATCATTGATAGTGGGAGTTGTGCTAATGTGGCTAGCACTACCTTAGTTGAAAAGTTGAATTTGCCCACTTTACAGCACCCTATGATGAAAATAAGAGAAGGTCCATTTGAGAAAAGGCACAATTTGGGGCTAGAAGAGTCCAAGATGTTTGGAAGACTTGGGCTCTAATGAATTCATTAGCATTTAGTTAGTTTAGCATTTTTGTAATAAATGGGCCTTATGGGCCAAGACTTGTTTTAGATTTATTTTGGCATGAAGACTTATTATTTTATTTGGATCACTTAGAATTGGGCTTGTTAGTGTACAAGGCCCATTAGGGTTTGCTTATGGGGGCTGGTCATATATAAGCTCTTGTAAACACATTTTTATGCAGTCTTGGAATACAATTTGAGATTTGAGAGTTTGTGACTCTTAGGTTCTTGAGTGAGCCAATTATCCTTGATCTTATCAAGAGGCCTCCTCTTGTGGCGATTGTCCCTCCGGCTTATCAATCCGTGATTGTGGCGCCCATCCTCCATCTTTTTCTGCTTTTGTTGTTTCAAATCCAATTCAAGATCCGTCTTTTTTATCAATTGGTATCAGAGCTTTGGTTGGAATTGGATTTGAGACTGTTCATCGATACTGTTCGCACACTGTTTATCGTTTTATTTTCTACAATTTGGCACTGTTCATGCGTCCGTACTGTTCGCGCCGTTACTGTTCACGCATTAGGGTTTCATCAATTCTTGGTACAATCTTTCCTAAATCTTGTTGCAACACTTGTTTTATTGCTTGATTCTTATTTCTTGATGATTAGAATGGCCAAATTCATAATCAATTGTTAGTTTTTTGCAATTGTGTTCTTCGTGTTCATCAATTGTTCATCACATGTTTTTGATTTGAATCTGTCCAATCTTCTAAAATTCTGTCAGTTTGGTATTTGATGTTAAGTAATAGCTTGATTTGAAGGGAATTGTGAATACAATCAATTCTAATTCCTTGTTTACTGCTTCTTTCTAAATTTCTGGTTCAATTGGATTGAATTTTTGTTGTCTCAAAAATGAACATTCCATATTTTTGCTTGTTCTTGCAAGTTTTTCAGTAGTGGCTAATTGAAAATTGTGTGATTCAATTTGAAAAGGGATACAACTATTGTGCAAAAAAAAAAAAAAAAGGAAGAAAAAGAAGAAAAAATCTGCAGCAAAAAAAAAAAAGAACGAAAAAAAAAAAGAGGAAAAAAAAATTTTGCAGCACACAAAAGTGCTTCTTGAATGCCACTTTCTTGCAACTTTCAGCTTGCTTTTGCTTAGTTTTTGATTTATTCAATAACAGAAATTTTTGAGAACAACTTAGCTATTATTTAACATTACATAGTCTTGTCTAATTTCTCCATTCTTGTCTTCTTTACATTCTTCTCTAATTTGCTTTCTTGTCTCCATTCTTGTCTTGTTTGCATTCTGTTTTCCTTAGTGTGCTTATTCCTTGTTTAGTTTTTCATAATTGTCTTTGTTGGCTTCCTTAGTTTTGTCTTAGAGTTTCCTTTTGTTGGCCTCACTTGTGTCTTGCTGATTGATTGTCACTTAGTGGTGGTTGATTGTGTGGATTGGAGGTTGACTTCCTTAAGAACTCTTGAGAGCACTTGAGAGGAAAAAGGCAAGAGAGAAATCCTTACACAAAAGCCAAATTTGAGTGAAACACGAGTGAACATCTTTTGGGTGAAACACTTAGCGAGTGGAGAGGACCTTTTATTACATTAATATTTCTGTTTTGTAGACATGTCTCATGAAGGTGGATCAAGTGGTGAAAGCACTCCTCCCTCACCTAAGTCCTTGGCTGTTAGAAGACAAATTGAAGGACTTGCACAAAGATTTGAAAGAATGTTTGAGAGGCAGAATGAAACCATAAGAAATATTCAAGAAACCATGGCAAATAATGCAAGAAGGCAAGCGCGTGACCATTCTCCACATGACCATGAAGATTCTAGTAGTTCTCCTAGAGATGATGAAGAGAGGAGATATAATAGGAGGAGAGATAGGAGATATGATAGGAGGGATGATGAAGAGAGGAGGTATGATAGAATAAGAGATAGGAGAGATGAAAAAGAAAGAGGAGGTAGAAGACAATATGAGAGATGTATTGAAGAAAAAGGAGTTGAAAATAAAAATGGAAGGAGTAAAACAGAAAGAGTGTATCATGATGATGTAAAAAGAGATAAAAGAAGAGATGATAGTAGTGGTGGAGATAGACAAAGAAGTGGTGGAATAGCTTCAAACTTTCAAAGTGGCAAAATGAAATTTCCTTTATTTCAAGGAAAGAATGATCCTCAAGCTTACTTGGAGTGGGAAAAGAAGATGGAATCAATCTATGCTTATCACCATTATTCAGAAGAGACAAAAGTGAGGCTTGCTACCTATCAATTTAGTGATTATGCTAATATTTGGTGGGATCAACTTGATTCAGCTAGAAGAAGAAAGGGTGCAAGGCCTATTGCTACTTGGGAAGAGATGAAAGCTATTATGAGGGAAAAATTTATTCATGGCTACCACTATAGTTCTTCATGTAAATCTTGGGAGAAGAATGTTGAAAAGAAGGAAGACAAAGTATTTCCATGCAAGTCTGAATCATCTTCAAAAATTAAAGGAGAATCATCATCAAAGTCTAAGGAAGAAGTGTCTAAGAGGAAAGTCAAAGTTGAAAAGCATCAAAAGCATTCCGAGGACAAATGCTTCAAATGCTTAAAGCATGGTCATCATGCCATTGATTGTCCACTTAAGAGAGCACTAAGGATTCAAAAAGTCTTGGGAGAACAAGCAAAGGAAGAAAGTGAAGATCAAAGAGAGAACATCTTCCACACTAGATTCAACATTAAGGATAAGATGTGTAATGTGATCATAGATAGTGGAAGTTGTGCCAATGTTGCTAGTACCTACATGGTAGAGAAGTTGAATTTGCCTACTTTACCACATCCTACTCCCTACAAGTTGCAATGGTTGAATGATAGTGATGGAATAGAGGTGACAAAGCAAGTGTTGGTTTCTTTTATCCTTGGCAAATACCATGATGAGGTGTTATGTGATGTTGCTCCTATGAATGCTTGTCATTTATTGCTTGGAAGACCATGGCAATTTGATAGGAAGGTTACGCATGATGGTGTCCTCAACACATATAGCTTCAAAGTGAATGGGAGAAAAATAAAACTCAATCCTTTAACCCCAAAACAAGTGTATGAGGATCAATTGAGGATGCAAAAGAAAAGAGAGGAAGAAGAGAAAAAGAGAGAAGAAGATGAGAAAAGAACAAAAATGAAAAAGAGAGAAGAATATGAGAGAAAAAAGGAAGAAAATAATAGAGAGGAGAAGAGAGTAGAAAAGAGTGAGAGTCATGAGAAGAAAAAAAGTGAGAGAAAAATTCAGTTTAGAGAAAAAGAGAGTGATTGTGTGGAAAAAGAAAGAAAAGAAAATTTGAGTGTTATTAGAAAAGCAAGTGAGATAAAGAGTGTTTTCTATATTTCTAAGCCAATTGTCTTGTACAAGAAAGCTTATAAAAATACTAACAATCTTGAAATTGTTTTGTCAAATACTTGTGATGCTGTTTTGAAGAAATTCCAAGAAGTGCTTCCAAAACAATCATCCAAAGAGCTACCATGTGTGAGAAGAGAAATGCCCCAATTGGAGCAAGGTAACATTATTGTGATGGTTGATATGTTGTCTTTGAGGTACACTCTCATCTCTAATTTGCATAAAAATGTGTTAGGTGTTGGAAACATTGGGATTTTGTATCTAAATGATTATGGTTTTCCTAGTTCTTCACTTGATGTTATTATTCCTTTAATTGATTTTGCTACTCTTCTATCTAGTGAAGGTGTTTCAAATGTTGATACTTGTGAGAAAATGGTTTTTGGAGACAATTTTATTCATGATAGATTTTTATGTGGGAAGAACAACATGTATGTGCCCAAGAGTTCTATAAGAAATCTGTTTGGTAAAGAAGCCTATGGATATAAATTGATAAAACATTTTCATATTAAGGGTACTCTTGATATTATGCTTTATGTATTGCTGGATCCTTATGTGTTTTCCAAGCATGGTTTAATGGGAGGATTTTATCCACTTTGCTTTGGAATAAGGAATGCATGGAAAAACATCTTCAAAACAAAGCATGGTTTATATGAATGGTTGGTTATGATACTTGGTTTGTCTAATGCACCAAGTACTTCCTTGAGTTTAATGAATCATGTTATAAATGTTTTCATTGATAAATTTTCTTGTGTTTATTTCCATTGTTTTGATGAGTTTAAAGGTGGGATCTTGTTGCTGTTTAAGGAATTAAAGAATTGGAAAGATTGCTTGCCACTTCTTGATGACATTCTTGTGGATAGTAAAATAATAGTTGAGCATAATGAACTTTTGAAATGTGTCTTGCAAATTTTGAAGAATGAGAAGTTGCATGCTAATTTTAAGAAAGGTTCATGTTGTATGAGAAGTATTATAATTGTGGATGATATTGTATGTGGCATAGCAATAGAGATGAATGAAGGAAAGAAAATTGAAAAATGTTCACCACATCAATTTGTTGCTAAAATTGAAAGCTCTCGTGATTTCATTAACTTTTGTGCAAAGCTTTTGAAGAATCATGTTTTACCTGCTTTCTTTGATAAACTTGTTGCTATTGGTAATTTTATAAGCTTGCATGAGATTGATGACTCTTATTTTGTATTTGATCCGGGTGGTTGCATATTGATGATATGAATGGAAAAGGTGGTGTCCCCCATGGCTACATCTAAGAGGAGATGGTTCATTTCAAGTCTTGAAGAGACAATAATTGTTCTCCTAATTTTGAATTCTCATGGTGAGTTTGATATAAGTGCTTATTTTGGTGTTTCTAATCTTTCTCCTATTGATGTAGGTTTTGAAGATTTAAATTTGAGGGCGAATTCTCTTGAAGAAGGAGGGATTGAGGAAAATCAAAGAAAGCCCATTGAAGACAATGGACTAAAGGTGTTGAAAGGGCTTCACGGATCAATGTCAAGGGTTTGGCAAAGGGGATGAAGGGAGACCTAGAGAAGATGATTGCTCCCCTATTTGAGAAAAGGCACAATTTGGAGCTAAAAGAGTCCAAGATGCTCAATTGCGTGTATTTGGAAGACTTGAGCTCCAATGAATCCATTAGCATTTAGTTAGTTTAGCATTTTTGTAATAAATGGGCCTTATGGGCCAAGACTTGTTTTTAGATTTATTTTGGCATGAAGACTTGTTATTTTATTTTGGTCACTTAGAATTGGGCTTGTTAGTGTATAAGGCCCATTAGGATTTGCTTATGGGGGCTGGTATATAAGTTCTTGTAAACATATTTTTATGAAGTTTTGAATACAATTTGAGATTTGAGAGCTTGTGACTCTTAGGTTCTTGAGTGAGCCAATTATCCTTGATCTTATCAAGAGGCCTCCTCTTGTGAAGATCGTCCCTCCGGCTTATCAATCCGTGATTGTGGCGCCCATCCTCCATCTTTTTCTGTTTTGTGTTTGAAATCCAATTCAAGGTCCGTCTTTTTTATCATGTCTCATGAAGGTGGATCAAGTGGTGAAAGCACTCCTCCCTCACCTAAGTCCTTGGCTGTTAGAAGACAAATTGAAGGACTTGCACAAAGATTTGAAAGAATGTTTGAGAGGCAGAATGAAACCATAAGAAATATTCAAGAAACCATGGCAAATAATGCAAGAAGGCAAGCCCGTGACCATTCTCCACATGACCATGAAGATTCTAGTAGTTCTCCTAGAGATGATGAAGAGAGGAGATATGATAGGAGGAGAGATAGGAGATATGATAGACGGGATGATGAAGAGAGGGGGTATGATAGAAGAAGAGATAGGAGAGATGAAAAAGAAAGAGGAGGTAGAAGACAACATGAGAGATGTATTGAAGAAAAAGGAGTTGAAAATAAAAATGAAAGGAGTAAAACAGAAAGAGTGTATCATGATGATGTAAAAAGAGATAAAAGAAGAGATGATAGGACTGGTGGAGATAGACAAAGAAGTGGTGGAATAGCTTCAAACTTTCAAAGTGGCAAAATGAAATTTCCTTTGTTTCAAGGAAAGAATGATCCTCAAGCTTACTTAGAGTGGGAAAAGAAGATGGAATCAATCTATGCTTGTCACCATTATTCAGAAGAGACAAAGGTGAGGCTTGCTACCTATCAATTTAGTGATTATGCTAATATTTGGTCGGATCAACTTGATTCAGTTAGAAGAAGAAAGGGTGCAAGGCCTATTACTACTTGGAAAGAGATGAAAGCTATTATGAGGGAAAAATTCATTCATGGCTGCCACTATAGTTCTTCATGTAAATCTTGGGAGAGGAATGTTGAAAAGAAGGAAGACAAAGTATTTCCATGCAAGTCTGAATCATCTTCAAGAATTAAAGGAGAATCATCATCAAAGTCTAAGGAAGAAGTGTCTAAGAGGAAAGTCAAAGTTGAAAAGCATCAAAAGAATTCCGAGGACAAATGCTTCAAATGCTTAAAGCATGGTCATCATGCCATTGATTGTCCACTTAAGAGAGCACTAAAGATTCAAAAAGTCTTGGGAGAACAAGCAAAGGAAGAAAGTAAAGATCAAAGAGAGAACATCTTCCACACTAGATTCAACATTAACGGTAAGATGTGCAATGTGATCATAGATAGTGGAAGTTGTGTTAATGTTGCTAGTACCTACATGGTAGAGAAGTTGAATTTGCTTACTTTACCACATCCTACTCCATACAAGTTGCAATGGTTGAATGATAGTGATGGAATAGAGGTGACAAAGCAAGTGTTAGTTTCTTTTATCCTTGGCAAATACCATGATGAGATGTTATGTGATGTTGCTCCTATGAATGCTGGTCATTTATTGCTTGGAAGACCATGGCAATTTGATAGGAAGGTTACACATGATGGTGTCCTCAACACATATAGCTTCGAAGTAAATGGGAGAAAAATAAAACTCAATCCTTTAACCCCAAAACAAGTGTATGAGGATCAATTGAGGATGCAAAAGAAAAGAGAGGAAGAAAAAAAGAAAAAGAGAGAAGAAGATGAGAAAAGAACAAAAATGAAAAAGAGAGAAGAATATGAGAGAAAAAAGGAAGAAGATAATAGAGAGGAGAAGAGAGTAGAAAAGAGTGAGAGTCATGAGAAAAGAAAAAGTGATTGTAGAAAAGAAAGTGAGAGAAAAAATCAGTTTAGAGAAAGAGAGAGTGATTGTGTGGAAAAAGAAAGAAAAGAAATTTTGAGAGTTATTAGAAAAGCAAGTGGGATAAAGAGTGTTTTCTATATTTCTAAGCCAATTGTCTTGTATAAGAAAGCTTATAAAAATACTAACAATCTTGAAATTGTCTTGTCATATACTTGTGATGCTGTTTTGAAGAAATTCCAAGAAGTGCTTCCAAAACAATCATCCAAAGAGCTACCATGTGTGAGAAGGAAAATGCCCCAACTGGAGTAAGGTAACATTATTGTGATGGTTGATATGTTGTCTTGGAGGTACACTCTCATCTCTAATTTGCATAAAAATTTATTGGGTGTTGAAAACATTGGAATTTTGCATGCAAATGATTATGGTTTTCCTAATTCTTCACTTGATGTTGTTATTCCTTTAGTTGATTTTGCTACTCTTCTATCTAGTGAAGGTGTTTCAAATGTTGATGCTTGTGAGAAAATGAATTTTGGAGACAATTTTATTCATGATAGATTTTTGTGTAGGAAGAACAACATGTGTGTGCTCAAGAGTTCTCTAAGAAATCTGTTTGGTAAAGAAGCCTATGGATATGATTTGATAAAACATTTTAGGATTAAAGATACCCTTGATTATTTACTGCTAGATCCTTATGTGTTTTCCAAGCATGGTTTGATGGGAGGATTTTATCCACTTTGCTTTGGAATAAGGAATGCATGGAAAAACATCTTCAAAATAATGCATGGTTTATATGAATGGTTGGCTATGATGCTTGGTTTGTCTAATGCACCAAGTACTTCTTTGAGTTTAATGAATCATGTTATAAATGTTTTCATTGATAAATTTTCTTGTGTTTATTTCCAATTTTTTCATGTGTTTAAAGGTGGGATCTTGTTGCTGTTTGAGGAATTAATGAATTGGAAAGATTGGTGACTACATCTTGATGACATTCTTGTGGATAGTAAAAGAATAATTGAGCATGATGAACCTTTGAAATGTGTCTTGCAAATTTTAAAGAATAGGAAGTTGTATGCTAATTTTGAGAAAGACTCATGCTGTATGAGAAGTATTATAATTGTGGATGATATTGTGTGTGGCAAAGCAATACAGATGAATGAAAGAAAGAAAATTGAAGAATGTTATCACATCAATTTGTTGCTGAATTTGAGAGCTTTCATGATTTGATTACCTATTGTGGGAAGTTTATAAGGAATCATGTTCTATGTGTTTTCTTTGACCAACTTGTTGCTATTGGTAATTTTATAGGCTTCGCATGAGATTGATGACTCTTATTTTGTATTTGATCCGGGTGGTTGCATATTGATGATACGAATGGAAAAGGTGGTGTTCCCCATGGCTACATCTAAGAGGAGATGGTTCATTTCAAGTCTTGAAGAGACAATAATTATTTTCCTAGTTTTGAAGTCTCATGTTGAGTTTGATATAAATGCTCATTTTGATGTTTCTAATCTTTTCCCTATTAATGTAGGTTTTGAAGATTCAAATTCGAGGGCGAATTCTCTTGAAGAAGGAGGGATTGATGAGAATCAAAGAAGGCCCGTTGAAGACAAAGGCTTGAAGACATTGGAAGAGCTTCAAGGACCAATGACAAGAGCAAAGGCAAAGAGGATTAATGAAGATTTAGAGAAGATGGTTGCTGCCATATTTGAAAGAAGGCTCAATTTGGAGTTAGAAGAGTCTAAGATGTTCAATTGCATGTATTTGGAAGACTTGGGCTCCAATGAATCCAATAGCATTTAATTAGTTTAGTACTTTTGTAATAAATGGGCCATATGGGCCGAGACTTGTTTTTAGATTTATTTTGGCATGAAGACTTGTTATGTTATTGGGATTACTTAGAATTGGGCTTGTTAGTGTACAAGGCCCATTAAGGGTTTGCTTATGGGGGCTGGTCATATATAAGCTCTTGTAAACACATTTTTATGCAGTCTTGGAATACAATTTGAGATTGAGAGCTTGTGACTCTTATGGTTCTTGAAGTGAGCCAATTATCCTTGATCTTATCAAGAGGCCTCCTCTTGTGGCGATCTTTCCTTCGGCTTATCAATCCGTGATTGTGGCGCCCATCCTCCATCTTTTTCCGTTTTTGTTGTTTCAAATCCAATTCAAGATCCGTCTTATTTCATCAACATGGAATAAGGCCCAAATAGGTTAGGTTTTTCTATGCACCTATTTAAATAGGCTTATTGGGTAATAATAGGATTACTATTATTATTTCACGTACCCCAAGCAAAAGCATAGAAAACCCTAGCACCTCTCCTTGATCAAAATCTCTGAAGAGGCGTAGTAGCACTACGAGGTGTAAGGAGATCAATTCCAACCGGTGTGTGTAGCGTACATTCATCGGTGATTCACGGGTTCATGTGGATACCACAGAGGTGCAGCCACATAAACGTTGTACTGGTGATCTGATTTACTGGTTTCCATTCCGGTTCGTGATTTGGAAGCAGATCGGATTTGCTGTAGCGGTCAGGAGATTTTTTGCCGAAAGGTATAAACCCTAATCCTTAATCTATGGCATTCTAAATTCGCATGGATCCTTGGTGGAAATCGTGCAAAAATTTTATTCCGCTGTGCATATATGATGTGCGATTTCCAGCAGCTGATTAGCTATAACGCATATTATGATTTTGTTGTTCTCTTGTAATCTAGCTTCTTCAACCATCCAAACTCTTTCCATAATCCCTTGAAATCCTTCCTTGATATTCTTAGCTTTAGCTTTCGTCATTGGACCCTCCAATGAATGTGCAAGTGCTTCTTCACTTTTGAAATTCACATCATCCCCCCTTTCTTCAAAATGATTCGTCCTCGAATCTTCAATTCTTGCATCAAAAGGAGAAAGATCAGCAACATTAAAAAAGGCACTAATATTGTATTCACCTAGTAAATCCAATTTATAAGCATTTTCATTAATCTTCTCCACCACTTGAAAGGGACCATCTCCTTTTAGTTGCAACTTGCTTTTTCTTTGAGCTGGAAATCTTTCCTTCCTCATATGGATTCATATGCAATCTCTTAGTTGAAATACTATCTTCTTCCGCCCTTTGTTAGCTTGTTTGGTATATTGTTGTGTCTTTTTTTCAATATTCAATTTAGCTTGCTCATGTAACTTGCAAATCACATTCGCTTTCCTTTTCCCATCTAAACTTGAGCTCTCATCAATAGGTAAAGCCATCAAATCTAAAGGAGTTAAAGGATTAAAGCCATACACTATTTCAAAAGGAGAAAACTTAGTGGCAATGTGAACACTTCTATTATATGCAAACTCAACATGAGGCAAGTATTCTTCCCAACTTTTTAAATTCTTTTGAATTAAGGAACGTAATAAAGTACCTAATGTTCTATTCACTAACTCAGTTTGTCCATCGTTTTGCGAATGACAAGTTATTGAAAAGAGCAACTTTGTCCCCAACTTAGCCCATAAGACTTTCCAAAAGTAGCTCAAGAACTTGGTATCCCTATCTGAAATAATGGTCCTTAGCACTTCATGCAATCTCACAACTTTCTTGAAGAAAAGATTTACTATATTCATGGCATCATCCATCTTGTGACAAGGTATAAAATGGGCCATTTTTTAAAACCTATCAACAACAACAAACACAGAATCTTTGCAATTCTTTGTCCTTGGTAAACCTAGTACAAAGTTCATAAAAATATCAGTCCAAAGTTCACTAGGAATAGGAAGTGGATGATGAAAATCAAAGAAAGACATTGATGAAAATCAAAGAAAGCCCATTGAAGACAATGGACTAAAGGTGTTGAAAGGGCTTCACGGATCAATGTCAAGGGTTTGGCAAAGGGGATGAAGGGAGACCTAGAGAAGATGATTGCTCCCCTATTTGAGAAAAGGCACAATTTGGAGCTAAAAGAGTCCAAGATGCTCAATTGCGTGTATTTGGAAGACTTGGACTCCAATGAATCCATTAGCATTTAGTTAGTTTAGCATTTTTGTAATAAATGGGCCTTATGGGCCAAGACTTGTTTTTAGATTTATTTTGGCATGAAAACTTGTTATTTTATTTGGGTCACTTAAAATTGGGCTTGTTAGTGTACAAGGCCCATTAGGGTTTGCTTATGGGGGCTGGTCATATATAACCTCTTGTAAACATATTTTTATTCAGTTTTGAATATAATTTGAGATTTGAGAGCTTGTGACTCTTAGGTTCTTGAGTGAGCCAATTATCCTTGATCTTATCAAGAGGCCTCCTCTTGTGGCGATCTTTCCTTCGGCTTATCAATCCGTGATTGTGGCGCCCATCCTCCATCTTTTTCTGCTTTTCTTGTTCGAAATCCAATTCAAGATCCGTCTTTTTTTCATCAGTGGAGTATAAAGACTATGAGGTAAAACTCCAGATTTAGCCTTTTTACACGTAATATAATTTGCACAACATTTTTCTACATCATGTTTCATGCTAGGCCAAAAGAAATGCTCACTCAATGTGTCTAGAGTTTTCCTAATCCCAAAATGCCCCATAAGACCTCCCCCATGGGCCTCTCTCACAAGCAATTCCCTAAGAGATCCTTTAGGCACACATAGTTTATTCTCTTTAAATAAGAAACCTTCGTGCCTATAAAATTTCTCAAGGGATTTCTTTTCACAAGCTTCAAAAATAGTGGCAAAATCTGGATTATTCCCATACAAATCTTTAATGTGTTCAAAACCCAACAACTTGGATTGCAAAGTAGAGATAAGAAGATACCTTCGTGATAATGCATTAGCAACCACATTATCTTTACCTTGCTTGTATTGTATGACATATGAGAATGTTTCAATAAATTCAATCCACCTTGCGTGCCTCCTATTTACCTTTCCTTGGCTCTTTAAGTATTTCAAGGATTCATGATCTATGTGAATCACGAACTCCTTAGTATTGCCAGTCTCCAAAGCACGAACCAAAGCATAAAGCTCATTGCCATAAGTGGGATAATTAAGAGCTGCTCCACTTAACTTCTCACTAAAGTAAGCAATGGGCTTCTTTTCCTGCATCAAAACAACTCCAATACCCACACTAGAGGCATCACATTCAATTTTAAATGTTTTAGTAAAATTTGGAAGAGCAAGTAAAAGGGTTGAACTCAATCTATCTTTCAACATGTTAAATGCACTCTCTTGCTCTTCTCCCTAATGAAAACTCAACATTTTTTTTTACTAACTCATTCAATGGGGTAGCTATAGTACTAAAGTCTTTCACAAATCTTTTATTAAAACTAGCCAACCTATGAAAACTTTGTTGGAAATCGCGCATCATACATGCACAACGGAATAAATTTTTGCACGATTTCTACCAAGGATCCATGTGAATTAAAAACGCCATAGATTAGGGATTAGGGTTTATACCTTTCGGTCAAAAAATTTTCTATTCGCTACATAGCGAATTCGATCTGCTTCTATCCATTTTCCAACCCAATCTACTCTCCAAATCACGAACCGGGATAGAAACTAGAAGATCATATCACCAGTACAACGTTTAATGTGGCTGGACCTCTATGGTATCCACACGAACCCATGAATCACCGATGAATGTCCACACAACACCGGTTGGAATCGATCTCCTTTCACCTCGTAGTGCTAGCTACGCCTCTTCAGAGATTTTGGTCAAGGAGAGGTGCTAGGGTTTTCTATGCTTTTGCTTGGGGTGCGTGAAATAATAATAGTAATCCTATTATTACCCAATAAGCCTATTTAAATAGGTGCATAAAAAAACCTAACCTATTTGGGCCTTATTCCATGTATAATTATAGGCTTACTATTGAGCCTTATAATTATAATATGAATTCCCAAATATTAAGCCCAAACAATTTGGTCCATTAATTCCAAATTCACTAGGCTCTAAGTGTGCGACCCTATAGATTCTCATTACGTTGGCAATGACCATTAATCATATTAATGATCATAAACAATGATTGGTGTCTAACAACACATCATTGTTATCCAAGTAATGAGAAAGTCGGTGATTTGACTAAACCTTTACACGTGATCATCATTGATGTCCTTTTGTCCTATACATCTAGATTGAGCACGAGACATGGACTGTGTCATTCCCGTATAGCTCAATCTTAAGGTTTCTTAATTCCTAAGTAAGCTGACTGAAACAATGTAATCGACATCCCATGTCATTTCATCTGAGCATGGCCATGCATTTTCTCAGCTTTACTTAATCAAGGGGCTCATAGATCCTGTTATATAGGAGGGACAAATCCCATCTTGATCACACAAATCCCTCCGCATGATATGTGACCATATCCAATATCTACCATTGCATTCACTCAACCATTAGTGACATAGAATAGTATCAAAATATGAAACTCACATGTAGGAAACCTTGGTGATCTTTGGTTAAAGGACCATATTAATAATCATCACTAAGAACCACTTATGACACTCATATAACGATCCATGTAGTGTTCTTAATATGGGTCGTCCAGTATACAAGTTTTCCAACTTGCACTCATGTGTAAACTTAATATCCCATATAAGTCTTCACACATGCTAGTCTTAACATATCAAAGCAACCTAATCCACAATGATATATGACTAGGGATATTTAAGAATACAATTATTCTAAGGTTATTATCATAATTGAATATATTACGCAGACAATATATATAATTATAATAATTGGAATTGCCATTA
The DNA here is from genome assembly GCA_020226215.1 of Sindora glabra. NCBI lineage: Eukaryota > Viridiplantae > Streptophyta > Magnoliopsida > Fabales > Fabaceae > Sindora > Sindora glabra. Next base: position 22,562,723 of record CM035233.1, on the reverse strand, counting down.
AAATAACATCATTCAAAATTACAATCACCAATATAATTGGTTTTAGGGCATATATACTAACAAACTTCTCACCTCACTTGCACTCTTAGGGATAGGCCATTTCCTAATTGTTCTCACTTTTTCTTGATCCATCTTAATTCCCTCACCACTAACATCACCTAAGAATACAATTTTTTTTCCAAATAGAATGAACATTTTTCCATGTTTGTATGCAATTTTTCATCTTTCAAAACTTGTAAAATAGATTTTAAATGTAACACATGCTCATCCACACTCTTGTTATATATAAGGATATCATCAAAATACACAACCACCAAATTCCTAATAAAAGGGCGTAAAACATGGTTCATTAATCTCATAAAAGTGCTCGGTGCATTAGACAAACCAAAAGGCATTACAAGCCACTCATATAAACCATATTTTGTTTTAAAAGCAGTTTTCCATTCATCACCTTGTTTCATCCTTATTTGATAATACCCTTGTTTCAAATCAATTTTTGAAAATACACAAGACCCATGCAACTCATCAAGCATATCATCAAGTCTAGGGATTGGATATCTATACTTGATAGTGATTTTATTAGTTGGCCGGCAATCACACACATTCTCTAAGTTCTATCCCTCCTGGGTGCTAAGCCTTTTGGAGCCTCCTTTGGGAACACATCATCAAATTCCTGCAAAACAGATGAGATAGAACAAGGTAAATGATGAAAATCAGAGAAGGCCTATTGAAGATAAAGACCTAAAGGTGTTGGAAGGGCTTCACGAATCAATGTCAAGGGTTTGGCAAAGAGGATAAAGGGAGACCTAGGGAAGATGATTGCTGCCCTATTTGAGAAAAGGCACAATTTGGGGCTAGAAGAGTCCAAGATGCTCAATTGCGTGTATTTGGAAGACTTGGGCTCTAATGAATCCATTAGCATTTAGTTAGTTTAGCATTTTTGTAATAAATGGGCCTTATGGGCCGAGACTTGTTTTTAGATTTATTTTGGCATGAAGACTTGTTATTTTATTTTGGTCACTTAGAATTGGGCTTGTTAGTGTGCAAGGCCCATTAGGATTTGATTATGGGGGCTGGTATATAGGCTCTTGTAAACATATTTTTAGGCAGTTTTGAATACAATTTGAGATTGGAGAGCTTGTGACTCTTAGGTTCTTGAGTGAGCCAATTATCCTTGATCTTATCAAGAGGCCTCCTCTTGTGGCGATCTTACCTTCGGCTTATCAATCCGTGATTGTGGCGCCCATCCTCCATCTTTTTTCTGCTTTTGTTGTTTCAAATCCAATTCAAGATCCGTCTTTTTTCATCAATTGGTATCATGAGCTTTGGTTGGAATTGGATTTGAGGGTACTGTTCATCCCTCTCTGTTTCTCTGTAATTGACACTGTTCGCGTGTCCGTACTGTTCACGCAGTCACTGTTCACGCATTAGGGTTTCATCAATTCTTGGTACAATCTTTCCTAAATCTTGTTGCAACACTTGTTTTATTGTTGGATTCTTATTTCTTGATGATTAGATTGGCTAAATTCATAATCAATTGTTAAGTTTCTGCACTTGTGTTCTTCGTATTCATCAATTGTTCATCACATGTTCTTGATTTGAATCTGTCCAATCTTCTAAAATTCTGTTAGTTTGGTGTTTGGTGTTAAATAATAGCTTGATTTAAAGGGAATTGTGAATACAATCAATTCTAATTCCTTGTTTACTACTTCTTTCCAAAATTCTGGTTCAATTGGATTGAATTTATTTGCTGTCTCAAAAATGAACATTCCATATTTTTGCTTGTTCTTGTAAGTTTATCAATAGTGGCTAATTGAAAATTGTGTGATTCAATTTAAAAAAGGGTACAACTATTGTGAAAAAAAAGAAGAAGAAGAAAAAAAAATCTGCAGCAAAAAAAAAACGAAAAAAAAAAAAAGAGGCAAAAAATTTTTTTTTTGCAGCACACAAAAGTGCTTCTTGAATGCCACTTTCTTGCAATTTTCAGCTTGCTTTTGCTTAGTTTTTGATTTATTCCATACCATAAATTTTTGGGAACAACTTAGCTATTATTTAACATTACATAATCTTCTCTTATTTCTCCATTCTTGTCTTGTTTGCATTCTATTTCTCCATTCTTGTCTTGTTTGCATTCTGTTTTCCTTAGTGTGCTTATTTCTTGTTTAATTTTTCTTGATTGTCTTTGTTGGCTTCCTTAGTCTTAGAGTTTTCTTTTGTTGGCTTCACTTGTGTCTTGCTGATTGATTGTCACTGGTGGTGGTTGCTTGTGTGGATTGGAGGTTGACTTCCTTAAGAACTCTTGAGAGTACTTGAGGGGAAAAAGGCAAGAGAAATCCTTACACAAAAGCCAATTTTGACTGAAACACGAGTAAACATCTTTTGAGTGAAACACTTAGCGAGTGGAGAGGACCTTTTATTACATTAATATTTCTGTTTTGTAGACATGTCTCATGAAGGTGGATCAAGTGGTGAAAGCACTCCTCCCTCACCTAAGTCCTTGGCTGTTAGAAGACAAATTGAAGGACTTGCACAAAGATTTGAAAGAATGTTTGAGAGGCAGAATGAAACCATAAGAAATATTCAAGAAACCATGGCAAATAATGTAAGAAGGCAAGCACGTGACCATTCTTCACATGCCCATGAGGATTCTAGTAGTTCTCCTAGATATGATGAAGAGAGGAGATATGATAGGAGGAGAGATAGGAGATATGATAGGAGGGATGATGAAAAAGAAAGAGGAGATAGAAGACAACATGACAGATATATTGAAGACAAAGGAGTTGAAAATAAAAATGAAAGGAGTAAAACAAAAAGAGTGTATCATGATGATGTAAAAAGAGATAAAAGAAGAGATGATAGGAGTGGTGAAATAGCTTCAAAACTTCAAAGTGGCAAAATGAAATTTCCTTTGTTTCAAGGAAAGAATGATCCTCAAGCTTACTTAGAGTGGGAAAAGAAGATGGAATCAATCTATGCTTGTCACCATTATTCAAAAGAGACAAAAGTGAGGCTTGCTACCTATCAATTTAGTGATTATGCTAATATTTGGTGGGATCAACTTGATTTAGCTAGAAGAAAAAAAGGTGCAAGGCCTATTGCTACTTGGGAAGAGATGAAAGCTATTATGAGGGAAAAATTTATTCATGGCTACCACTATAGTTCTTCATGTAAATCTTGGGAGAGGAATGTTGAAAAGAAGGAAGACAAAGTATTTTCATGCAAGTCTGACTCATCTTCAAGAATTAAAGGAGAATCATCATCAAAGTCTAAGGAAGAAGTGTGTAAGAGGAAAGTCAAAGTTGAAAAGCATCAAAAGCATTCCGAGGACAAATGCTTCAAATGCTTAAAGCATGGTCATCATGCTATTGATTGTCCACTTAAGAGAGCACTAAAGATTCAAAAAGTCTTGGAGAACAAGCAAGGGAAGAAAGTGAAGATCAAAGAGAGAACATCTTTCACACTAGATTCAACATTAAAGGTAAGATGTGCAATGTGATCATAGATAGTGGAAGTTGTGCTAATGTTGCTAGTACCTACATGGTAGAAAAGTTGAATTTGCCTACTTTGTCACACCCTACTCCATACAAGTTGCAAGGGTTGAATGATAGTGATGGAATAGAGGTTACACAACAAGTGTTGGTTTCTTTTATCCTTGGCAAATACCAAGATGAGGTGTTATGTGATGTTGTTCCTATGAATGCTTGCCATTTATTGCTTGGAAGACCATGGCAATTTGATAGGACGGTTACACATGATGGAGTCCTCAACACATATAGCTTTGAAGTGAATGGGAGAAAAATAAAACTCAATCCTTTAACCCCAAAACAAGTGTATGAGGATCAATTGAGAATGCAAAAGAAAAGAGAGGAAGAAGAGAAAAAGAGAAGAAGATGAGAAAAGAACAAAAATGAAAAAGAGAGAAGAATATGAGACAAAAAAGGAAGAAAATAATAGAGAGGAGAAGAGAGTTGAAAAGAGTGAGAGTCATGAGAAGAAAAAAAGTGAGAGAAAAATTCAGTTTAGAGAAAAAGAGAGTGATTGTGTGAAAAAACAAAGAAAAGAAAATTTGAGAGTTATTAGAAAAGCAAGTGAGATAAAGAGTGTTTTCTATATTTCTAAGCCAATTGTCTTGTACAAAAAAGCTTATAAAAATACTAACAATCTTGAAATTGTTTTGTCAAATACTTGTGATGCTGTTTTGAAGAAATTCCAAGAAGTGCTTCCAAAACAATCATCCAAAGAGCTACCATGTGTGAGAAGGAAAATGCCCCAATTGGAGCAAGGTAACATTATTGTGATGGTTGATATGTTGTCTTGGAGGTACACTCTCATCTCTAATTTGCATAAAAATGTGTTAGGTGTTGAAAACATTGGGATTTTGTATCTAAATGATTATGAACTTCTTAGTTCTTTACTTGATGATGTTGTTACTTTTATTGATTTTGCTACTCTTCTCTCTAGTGATGGTGTTTCAAATGTTGATGCTTGTGAGGAAATGATTTTTGAAGGCATATTTACACATGATAGATTTTTGTGTGGGAAGAACAACATTTGTTTGCCTAAAAGTTCTCTAAGAAATCTGTTTGGTAAAGAAGCCTATGGATATGATTTGATAAAACATTTTAGGATTAAAGATACCCTTGATTATTTACTGCTAGATCCTTATGTGTTTTCCAAGCATGGTTTAATGGGAGGATTTTATCCACTTTGCTTTGGAATAAGGAATGCATGGAAAAACATCTGCAAAATAATGCATGGTTTATATGAATGGTTGGCTATGATGCTTGGTTTGTCTACTGCACCAAGTACTTCATTGAGTTTAATGAATCATATTATAAATGTTTTCATTGATAAATTTTCTTGTGTTTATTTCCAATTTTTTCATGTGTTTAAAGGTGGGATCTTGTTGCTGTTTGAGGAATTAATGAATTGGAAAGATTGGTTACTACATCTTGATGACATTCTTGTGGATAGTAAAAGAATAGTTGAGCATGATGAACCTTTGAAATGTGTCTTGCAAATTTTAAAGAATAGGAAGTTGTTTGTTAATTTTGAGAAAGACTCATGTTGTATGAGAAATATTATAATTGTGGATGATATTGTGTGTGGCAAAGCAATACAAATGAATGAAAGAAAGAAAATTGAAGAATGTTATCCACATCAATTTGTTGCTGAATTTGAGAGCTTTCATGATTTGATTACCTATTGTGGGAAGTTTATAAGGAATCATGTTCTATGTGTTTTCTTTGACCAACTTGTTGCTATTGGTAATTTTATAGGCTTGCATGAGATTGATGACTCTTGTTTTGTATTTGATCCAGGTGGTTGCATATTGATGATACGAATGGAAAAGGTGGTGTTCCTAAATGGCTACATCAAAGAGGAGATGGTTCATTACAAGTTTTGAAGAGACAATAATTGTTTTTCTAAATTTGAATTCTCATGGTGAGTTTAATATGAGTGCTCATTTTGGTGTTTCTAATCTTTTCCCTATTGATGTAGGTCTTGAATATTCAAATTCGAGGTCGAATTCTCTTAAAGAAGGAGGGATTGATGAAAATCAGAGAAGGCCTATTGAAGATAAAGACCTAAAGGTGTTGGAAGGGCTTCACGAATCAATGTCAAGGGTTTGGCAAAGAGGATAAAGGGAGACCTAGGGAAGATGATTGCTGCCCTATTTGAGAAAAGGCACAATTTGGGGCTAGAAGAGTCCAAGATGCTCAATTGCGTGTATTTGGAAGACTTGGGCTCTAATGAATCCATTAGCATTTAGTTAGTTTAGCATTTTTGTAATAAATGGGCCTTATGGGCCGAGACTTGTTTTTAGATTTATTTTGGCATGAAGACTTGTTATTTTATTTTGGTCACTTAGAATTGGGCTTGTTAGTGTGCAAGGCCCATTAGGATTTGATTATGGGGGCTGGTATATAGGCTCTTGTAAACATATTTTTAGGCAATTTTGAATACAATTTGAGATTGGAGAGCTTGTGACTCTTAGGTTCTTGAGTGAGCCAATTATCCTTGATCTTATCAAGAGGCCTCCTCTTGTGGCGATCTTACCTTCGGCTTATCAATCCGTGATTGTGGCGCCCATCCTCCATCTTTTTCTGCTTTTGTTGTTTCAAATCCAATTCAAGATCCGTCTTTTTTCATCATGTCACCCACAAACAGATGGACAAACAGAGGTAGTAAATCGTACCTTAACTACTCTTCTTAAGGCTATGGTAAGAAAGAATCTCAAATCATGGGAAGAATGCTTGCCTCACATTGAATTTGCATATAATAGGACATTTCATTCAACTACCATGCATTCACCATTTGAGGTTGTTTATGGATATAATCCCCTCACCCCACTTGATTTGCTGCCATTACCTAACATTTCATCTTTAGTGCATAAGGATGGTAATGCTAAAGCTGAATTTGTTAAGAAGTTGCATGAAAAGGTGAAGGCTCAAATTGAAAAGAAAGTAGAGCAGTAAGCAAAATATGCCAACAAGGGAAGAAAGAAAGTGGTGTTTGAACCTGGAGATTGGGTTTGGGTACATATGCGCAAGGAAAGGTTACCCATGAAAAGAAAGTCAAAGCTTCAACCAAGAGGAGATGGACCATTCCAAGTCTTAGAGAGAATTGGGGATAATGCATACAAAGTGGACTTACCAGGTGAGTATGGTATAAGTGCTACTTTTAATGTTTCTGATTTGTCTCTCTTTGATGTAGGTGATGAAGAGTCAAATTCGAGGGCGAATTCTCTTGAAGAAGGAGGGGTTGATGAGAATCTAAGAAGGCCTATGGAAGACAAAGGCTTGAAGGCATTGGAAGAGCTTCAAGGACCAATGACAAGAGCAAAGGCAAAGAGGATTAATGAAGATCTAGAGAAGATGGTTGCTGCCATATTTGAAAGAAGGCCCAATTTGGAGTTGGAAGAGTCCAAGATGCTCAATTGCGTATATTTGGAAGACTTGAGCTCCAATAAATCCATTAGTATTTAGTTAGTTTAGCATTTTGGTAATAAATGGGCCTTATGGGCCGAGACTTATTTTTAGATTTATTTTAGCATGAAGACTTGTTATTTTATTTGGGTCACTTAGAATTGGGCTTATTAGTGTACAAGGCCCATTAGGATTTGCTTATGGGGGCTGGTCATATATAAGCTCTTGTAAACACATTTTTATTCAGTTTTGAATACAATTTGAGATTTGAGAGCTTGTGACTCTTGGGTTCTTGAGTGAGCCAATTATCCTTGATCTTATCAAAAGGCCTCCTCTTGTGGCGATCGTTCCTCCGGCTTATCAATCCGTGATTGTGGCGCCCATCCTTCATCTTTTTCCATTTTTCTTGTTTCAAATCCAATTCAAGATCCGTCTTATTTCATCAAAAACCTTAATAATTTTGCAAGAACACTTCTTTTGGCCTAGAATGAAACATAGTGTTTATCAATTCTGCAAAAAGTGTATTGTGTGCAAGAGGGCTAAATCCAAGGTACAACCCCATGGCCTTTATACTCCATTACCTGTTCTGGATTACCCTTGGACTGATGTTTCTATGGATTTCATTGTAGGTTTGCCAAGGACAAAGAATGGTAAGGACTCCATATTTGGGGTTGTGGACCACTTCTCAAAAATGGCTCATTTTGTTCCATATAGGAAAGTAAATGATGCTACACATGTTGCGGACTTGTACTTCAAGGAGATTGTGAGGTTGCATGGCTTGCCAAGAAGTATAGTTTCAGATAGAGATTCTACCACATGTCACCCACAAACAGATGGACAAACAGAGGTAGTAAACCGTACCTTGACTACTCTTCTTAGGGCTATGGTAAGAAAGAATCTCAAATCATGGGAAGAATGTTTGCCTCCCATTGAATTTGCATATAATAGGACATTTCATTCAACGACCATGCATTTACCATTTGGGATTGTTTATGGATTTAATCCCCTCACCCCACTTGATTTGTTGCCACTGCCTAACATTTCATCTTTAGTGCATAAGGATGGTAATGCCAAGGTTGAATTTGTTAAGAAGTTGCATGAAAAGGTGAAGGCTCAAATTGAAAAGAAAGTAGAGCAGCAAGCAAAATATGCCAACAAGGGAGGAAAGAAAGTGATATTTGAACCCGGAGATTGGGTTTCGGTACATATGCACAAGGAAAGGTTTCCCATGAAAAAGAAGTCAAAGCTTCAACCAAGAGGAGATGGACCGTTCCAAGTCTTAGAGAGAATTGGGGATAATGCATACAAAGTGGACTTACCAGGTGAGTATGGTGTAAGTGCTACTTTTAATGTTTCTGATTTATCTCTCTTTGATATAGGTGAAGAAGAGTCAAATTCGAGGGTGAATTCTCTTGAAAAAGGGGGGTTGATGAGAATCTAAGAAGGCCCATGGAAGAGTTTCAAGGACCAATGACAAGAGTAAAGGCAAAGAGGATTAAGGATGATTTAGAGAAGATGGTTACTGCCATATTTGAAAGAAAGCCCAATTTGGAGTTAGAAGAGTCCAAGATGCTCAATTGCGTGTATTTGGAAGACTTGGGTTCCAATGAATCCATTAGCATTTAGTTAGTTTAGCATTTTTGTAATAAATGGACTTTACAGGCCGAGACTTGTTTTTTAGATTTATTTTGACATGAAGACTTGTTATTTTATTTGAGTTACTTAGAATTGAGCTTGTTAGTATACAAGGCCCATTAGGGTTTGCTTATGGGGGCTAGTCATATATAAGCTCTTGTAAACAGATTTTTATTCAGTTTTGAATAAAATTTGAGATTGAGAGCTTGTGACTCTTAGGTTCTTGAGTGAGCCAATTATCCTTGATCTTATCAAGAGGCCTCCTCTTGTGGGGATCTTTCCTTCGGCTTATCAATCCGTGATTGTGGCGCTCATCCTCTATCTTTTTCTATTTTTGTTGTTTGAAATCCAATTCAAGATCCATCTTATTTCATCATTAACTACCTTGGTTGAAAAGTTGAGTTTACCCACTTTACAACATCCTGCCCCTTACAAGCTACTCATAATGGTGTTCTCAACAAATACAAGCTTGTCAAAGATGGAAAGAAGTTCTCCTTTAGGCCATTAACTCCAAAATAAGTTTATGAAAATCAAATGATCACGCAAAAAATGAGAGAAGAGGAAGAAAAAGGGAAAAAGAGTGTAGACCAGAATGAGAAAGATAAAAAGAACAAGAGTGTGAGCGAAAAAAGAGAGAGAAAACATGAGAGAGGAAAGTCATCAAAACAAGGAAAGGAAAAGTTAAGTGTGGGCAAGTGATGTGAGGAGTGCTTATTATGCTTCTAAACCAATATTCCTTCTCATGTACAAGGAAGCCAATGTAAACACTAATAAAAATATCCTTGCTTTACTGATGAAAATCAGAGAAGGCCTATTGAAGATAAAGACCTAAAGGTGTTGGAAGGGCTTCACGAATCAACGTCAAGGGTTTGGCAAAGAGGATAAAGGGAGACCTAGGGAAGATGATTGCTGCCTTATTTGAGAAAAGGCACAATTTGGGGCTAGAAGAGTCCAAGATGCTCAATTGCGTGTATTTGGAAGACTTGGGCTCTAATGAATCCATTAGCATTTAGTTAGTTTAGCATTTTTGTAATAAATGGGCCTTATGGGCCGAGACTTGTTTTTAGATTTATTTTGGCATGAAGACTTGTTATTTTATTTTGGTCACTTAGAATTGGGCTTGTTAGTGTGCAAGGCCCATTAGGATTTGATTATGGGGGCTGGTATATAGGCTCTTGTAAACATATTTTTAGGCAGTTTTGAATACAATTTGAGATTGGAGAGCTTGTGACTCTTAGGTTCTTGAGTGAGCCAATTATCCTTGATCTTATCAAGAGGCCTCCTCTTGTGGCGATCTTACCTTCGGCTTATCAATCCGTGATTGTGGCGCCCATCCTCCATCTTTTTCTGCTTTTGTTGTTTCAAATCCAATTCAAGATCCGTCTTTATTGGGTGTTGAAAGATTGATGAAAAAAGACGGATCTTGAATTGGATTTGAAACAACAAAAGCAGAAAAAGATGGAGGATGGGCGCCACAATCACGGATTGATAAGCCGAAGGTAAGATCGCCACAAGAGGAGGCCTCTTGATAAGATCAAGGATAATTGGCTCACTCAAGAACCTAAGAGTCACAAGCTCTCCAATCTCAAATTGTATTCAAAACTGCCTAAAAATATGTTTACAAGAGCCTATATACCAGCCCCCATAATCAAATCCTAATGGGCCTTGCACACTAACAAGCCCAATTCTAAGTGACCAAAATAAAATAACAAGTCTTCATGCCAAAATAAATCTAAAAACAAGTCTCGGCCCATAAGGCCCATTTATTACAAAAATGCTAAACTAACTAAATGCTAATGGATTCATTAGAGCCCAAGTCTTCCAAATACACGCAATTGAGCATCTTGGACTCTTCTAGCCCCAAATTGTGCCTTTTCTCAAATAGGGCAGCAATCATCTTCCCTAGGTCTCCCTTTATCCTCTTTGCCAAACCCTTGACATTGATTCGTGAAGCCCTTCCAACACCTTTAGGTCTTTATCTTCAATAGGCCTTCTCTGATTTTCATCATGACATGTGGTAGAAAATAGAAGTTTGGTTCCAAGCTTTAGCCATAAGGTCCTCCAGAAGTGACTCAAAAACTTAGAATCTCTATTCGAAACTATACTTCTTGGCAAGCCATGCAACCTCACAATCTCCTTGAAGTACAAGTCCGCAACATGTGTAGCATCATCATCAGTCCAAGGATAATCCGGAATAGGTAATGGAGTATAAAGGCCATGGGGTTGTACCTTGGATTTAGCCCTCTTGCACACAATACACTTTTTACAGAATTGATAAACATTATGTTTCATTCCAGGCCAAAAGAAGTGTTCTTGCAAAATTATTAAGGTTTTAGGTTCACCAAAGTGCCCCATCAAACCACCCTCATGGGCTTCTTTTACAAGCAAGTCACGAATTGAGCATTTAGGAACACACAATTTATTTCCCTTAAACAGATACCCCTCATGCTTATAAAACCCGTCATGAGCCCTGATGAAAAAGATGGATCTTGAGTTGGATTTGAAACAACAAAAATAGAAAAAGATGGAGGATGGGCGCCACAATCACGGATTGATAAGCCGAAGGTAGGATCGCCACAAGAGGAGGCCTCTTGATAAGATCAAGGATAATTGGCTCACTCAAGAACCTAAGAGTCACAAACTCTCAATCTCAAATTGTATTCAAAACTGAATAAAAATGTGTTTACAAGAGCTTATATATGACCAGCCCCCATAAGCAAACCCTAATGGGCCTTGTACACTAACAAGCCCAATTCTAAGTGACCCAAATAAAATAACAAGTCTTCATGCCAAAATAAATCTAAAAACAAGTCTCGGCCCATAAGGCCCATTTATTACAAAAAAAATGCTAAACTAACTAAATGCTAATAGATTCATTGTAGCCCAAGTCTTCCAAATACACGCAATTGAGCATCTTGGACTCTTCTAACTCCAAATTGTGCCTTTTCTCAAATAGGGCAGCAATCATCTTCTCTAGGTCTCCCTTCATCCTCTTTGCCAAACCCCTTGACATTGATCCGTGAAGTCCTTCCAACACCTTTAGTCCATTGTCTTCAATGGGCTTTCTTTGATTTTCATCAATCCCTCCTTCTTCAGGAGAATTCGACCTCGAATTTGACTCTTCATCACCTACATCAAAGAGAGATAAATTAGATACATTAAAAGTAGCACTTACACCATACTCACCTAGCAAGTCCAGTTTGTATGCATTATCCCTAATTCTCTCTAAGACTTGGAATGGTCCATCCCTTCTTAGTTGAAACTTTGACTTCCTTTGCATGGGAAACCTTTCCTTGCGCATATGTACCCAAAACCAATCTCCGGGTTCAAATACAAAGTATGAGTCATCAATCTCATCCAAGCATATAAAATTACCAATAGTAAAAAATTTCTCAAAGAAAACACATAGAACATGATTCCTTATAAACTTCCCACAAAAGATAATCAAATCATGAAAGCTCTCAAATTCAGCAACAAATTGATGTGGATAACATTCTTCAATTTTCTTTCTTTCATTCGTCTGTATTGCTTTGCCACACACAATATCATCCACAATTATAATACTTCTCATACAGCATGAGTCTTTCTCAAAATTAGCATACAACTTCCTATTCTTCAAAATTTGCAAGACACATTTCAAAGGTTCATCATGCTCAACTATTCTTTTACTATCCACAAGAATGTCATCAAGATGCAGTAACCAATCTTTCCAATTCATTAATTCCTCAAACAGCAACAAGATCCCACCTTTAAACACATGAAAAAATTGGAAATAAACACAAGAAAATTTATCAATGAAAACATTTATAACATGATTCATTAAACTCAAAGAAGTACTTGGTGCATTAGACAAACCAAGCATCATAGCCAACCATTCATATAAACCATGCTTTATTTTGAAGATGTTTTTCCATGCATTCCTTATTCCAAAGCAAAGTGGATAAAATCCTCCCATCAAACCATGCTTGGAAAACACATAAGGATCTAACAATAAATAATCAAGGGTATCTTTAATCCTAAAATGTTTTATCAAATCATATCCATAGGCTTCTTTACCAAACAGATTTCTTAGAGAAGTCTTGAGCACACACATGTTGTTCTTCCCACACAAAAATCTATCATGAATAAAATTGTCTCCAGAATTCATTTTCTCACAAGCATCAACATTTGAAACACGTTCACTAGATAGAAGAGTAGCAAAATCAACTAAAGGAATAACAACATCAAGTGAAATTAGGAAAACCATAATCATTTGCATACAAAATTCCAATGTTTTCAACACCCAATAAATTTTTATGCAAATTAGAGATGAGAGTGTACCTCCAAGACAACATATCAACCATCACAATAATGTTACCTTGCTCCAATTGGGACATTTTCCTTCTCACACATGGTAGCTCTTTGGATGATTGTTTTTGAAGCACTTCTTGGAATTTCTTCAAAACAGCATCACAAGTATATTATGACAAGACAATTTCAAGATTGTTAGTATTTTTATAAGCTTTCTTATACAAGACAATTGGCTTAGAAATATAGAAAACACTCTTTATCCCACTTGCTTTTCTAATAACTCTCAAATTTTCTTTTCTTTCTTTTTCCACACAATCACTCTCTCTTTCTTTAAACTGAATTTTTCTCTCACTTTCTTTTCTACAATCACTTTTTCTTTTCTCATGGCTCTCACTCTTTTCTACTCTCTTCTCCTCTCTATTATCTTCTTCCTTTTTTTCTCTCATATTCTTCTCTCTTTTTCATTTTTGTTCTTTTCTCATCTTCTTCTCTCTTTTTCTTTTTTTCTTCCTCTCTTTTCTTTTGCATCCTCAATTGATCCTCATACACTTGTTTTGGGGTTAAAGGATTGAGTTTTATTTTTCTCCCATTCACTTCGAAGCTATATGTGTTGAGGACACCATCATGTGTAACCTTCCTATCAAATTGCCATGGTCTTCCAAGCAATAAATGACAAGCATTCATAGGAGCAACATCACATAACACCTCATCATGGTATTTGCCAAGGATAAAAGAAACCAACACTTGCTTTGTCACCTCTATTCCATCACTATCATTCAACCATTGCAACTTGTATGGAGTAGGATGTGGTAAAGTAGGCAAATTCAACTTCTCTACCATGTAGGTACTAGCAACATTAGCACAACTTCCATTATCTATGATCACATTGCACATCTTACCCTTAATGTTAAATCTAGTGTGGAAGATGTTCTCTCTTTGATCTTCACTTTCTTCCTTTGCTTGTTCTCCCAATACTTTTTGAATCTTTAGTGCTCTCTTAAGTGGACAATCAATGGCATGATGACCATGCTTTAAGCATTTGAAGCATTTGTCCTCGGAATGCTTTTGATGCTTTTCAACTTTGACTTTCCTCTTAGACACTTCTTCCTTAGACTTTGATGATGATTCTCCTTTAATTCTTGAAGATGATTCAGACTTGCATGGAAATACTTTGTCTTCCTTCTTTTCAACATTCCTCTCCCAAGATTTACATGAAGAACTATAGTGGCAGCCATGAATAAAATTTTCCCTCATAATAGCTTTCATCTCTTCCCAAGTAGCAATAGGCCTTGCACCCTTTCTTCTTCTAGCTGAATCAAGTTGATCCCACCAAATATTAGCATAATCACTAAATTGATAGGTAGCAAGCCTCACTTTTGTCTCTTCTGAATAATGGTGACAAGCATAGATTGATTCCATCTTCTTTTCCCACTCTAAGTAAGTTTGAGGATCATTCTTTCCTTGAAACAAAGGAAATTTCATTTTGTCACTTTGAAAGTTTGAAGCTATTCCACCACTTCTTTGTCTATCTCCACCACTCCTATCATCTCTTCTTTTATCTCTTTTTACATCATCATGATACACTCTTTCTGTTTTACTCCTTTCATTTTTATTTTCAACTCCTTTTTCTTCAATACATCTCTCATGTTGTCTTCTACCTTCTCTTTCTTTTTCATCTCTCCTATCTCTTATTCTATCATACCTCCTCTCTTCATCATCCCTCCTATCATATCTCCTATCTCTCCTCCTATCATATCTCCTCTCTTTATCATCTCTAGGAGAACTACTAGAATCTTCATAGGCATGTGGAGAATGGTCACATGCTTGCCTTCTTACATTATTTGCCATGGTTTCTTGAATATTTCTTATGGTTTCATTCTGCCTCTCAACCATTCTTTCAAATCTTTGTGCAAGTCCTTCAATTTGTCTTCTAACAGCCAAGGACTTAGGTGAGGGAGGAGTGCTTTCACCACTTGATCCACCTTCATGAGACATGTCTACAAAACAGAAATGTTAATGTAATAAAAGGTCCTCTCCACTCGCTAAGTGTTTCACTCTAAAGATGTTCACTCGTGTTTCACTCAAAATTGGCTTTTGTGTAAGGATTTCTCTCTTGCCTTTTTCCTCTCAAGTGCTCTCAAAAGTTCTTAAGGAAGTCAACCTCCAATCCACACAATCAACCACAACCAAGTGACAATCAATCAGCAAGAGACAAGTGAAGCCAACAAAAGAAAACTCTAAGACAAACTAAGGAAGCCAACAAAGACAATCAAGAAAAACTAAACAAGAAATAAACACACTAAGGAAAACAGAATGCAAACAAGACAAGAATGGAGACAAGAAAGCAAATAGAAAGCAAATTAGAGAAGAATGCAAAGAAGACAAAAATGGAGAAATTAGACAAGACTATGTAATGTTAAATAATAGCTAAGTTGTTCTCAAAATTTTCTGGTATTGAATAAATAAAAAAATAGGCAAAAACAAGCTGAAAGTTTCAAGAAAGTGGCATTCAAGAAGCACTTTTGTGTGCTGCAATTTTTTTTTTGCCTCCTTTTTTTTTTTCGTTTTTTTTTTGCCTGCAGATTTTTCTTCTTCTTTTTTTTTCACAATAATTGTACCCTTTTTCAAATTGAATCACACAATTTTCAATTAGCCACTATTGATAAACTTGCAAGAACAAGCAAAAATATGGAATGTTCATTTTTGAGACAGCAAATAAATTCAATCCAATTGAACCAGAATTTTGGAAAGAAAGTAGTAAACAAGGAATTAGAATTGATTGTATTCACAATTCCCTTTAAATCAAGCTATTATTTAACACCAAACACCAAACTAACAGAATTTCACAAGATTGAACAGATTCAGAATCAAGAACATGTGATGAACACGAAGAACACAAGTGTAGAAAACTAACAATTGTTTATGAATTTAACAATTCTAATTACCAAGAAACAAGAATCCAGCAAAAAAACAATTGTTGCATTAAGATTTAGGAAAGATTGTACCAAAAAATGATGCAACCCTAACTGCGTGAACAGTGATGGCGTGAATAGTTCGGGCGCATGAACAGTACCGATTGCAGAACCGAACGATGAACAGCGCACAAAACAGCGATGGATGAACAGTATCAATGAACAGTACCCAATCCAATTCCAACCAAAGCTTTGATACCAATTGATGAAAAACGGATCTTGAATTGGATTTGAAACAAGAAAAACGGAAAAAGATGGAGGATGGGCGCCACAATCACGGATTGATAAGCCGAAGGGAAGATCGCTACAAGAGAAGGCCTCTTGATAAGATCAAGGATAATTGACTCACTCAAGAACCTAAGAGTTACAAGCTCTCAAATCTCAAATTGTATTCAAAAACTCCATAAAAATATGTTTACAAGAGCTTATATATGACCAACCCCCATAAGCAAATCCTAATGGGCCTTGTACACTAATTAGCCCAATTCTAAGTAACCAAAATAAAATAACAAGTTTTCATGCCAAAATAAATCTAAAAATAAGTCTCGGCCCATATGGCCCATTTATTACAAAAGTACTAAACTAATTAAATGCTATTGGATTCATTGGAGCCCAAGTCTTCTAAATACATGCAATTGAGCATCTTGGACTCTTCTAACTCCAAATTAGGCCTTCTTTCAAATATGGCAGCAACCATCTTCTCTAAATCTTCATTAATCCTCTTAGCCTTTGCTTTTGTCATTGGTCCTTGAAGCTCTTCCAATGTCTTCAAGCCTTTATCTTCAACGGGCCTTCTTTGATTCTCATCACAATCCACACAATCAATCACAACCAAGTGACAATCAATCACCAAGACACAAGTGAAGCCAACAAAACAAAACTCTAAGACAAACTAAGGAAGCCAACAAAGACAATCAAGAAAAACTAAACAAGAAATAAACACACTAAGGAAAACAGAATGCGAACAAGACAAGAATGGAGACAAGAAAGCAAATTAGAGAAGAATGCAAAGAAGACAAGAATGGAGAAATTAAACAAGACTATGTAATGTTAAATAATACCTAAGTTGTTCCCAAAAATTTCTGGTATAGAATAAATCAAAAAAACTAAGCAAAAGCAAGCTGAAAATTGCAAGAAAGTGGCATTCAAGAAGCACTTTTGTGTGCTGCAAAAAAATTTTTTTTTGCCTCTTTTTTTTTCGTTTTTTTTTTTTGCTGCAGATTTTTATTCTTCTTCTTTTTTTTTTTTGCACAATAGTTGTACCCTTTTTCAAATTGAATCACACAATTTTCAATTAGCCACCACTAATAAACTTGCAAGAACAAGCAAAATTATGGAATGTTCATTTTTTGAGACAGCAAATAAATTCAATCCAATTGAACCAGAATTTTGGAAAGAAGTAGTAAACAAGGAATTAGAATTGATTGTGTTCACAATTCCCTTTAAATCAAGCTATTACTTAACACCAAATACCAAACTGACAGAATTTTAGAAGATTGGAAAGATTCAAATCAAGAACATGTGATGAACAATTGATGAACACGAAGAACACAATTGCAGAAAACTAACAATTGATTATGAATTTGGCCATTCTAATCATCAAGAAATAAGAATCAAGCAATAAAACAAGTGTTGCAACAAGATTTAGGAAAGATTGTACCAATAATTGATGAAACCCTAATGCATGAACAGTGACGGCGTGATAGTACGGGGCGTGTGAACAGTACCGATTGCAGAAAACATGAAGCGATTAACAGTGCGCAACAGTACGGATGAACAGTATCGATGAACAGTACCTCAAATCCAATTCCAACCAAAGCTCATGATACCAATTGATGAAAATTAAAGAAAGCCCATTGAAGACAATGGACTAAAAGTGTTGGAAGGACTTCACGGATCAATGTCAAGGGGTTTGGCAAAGAGGATGAAGGGAGACCTAGAGAAGATGATTGCTGCCCTATTTGAGAAAAGGCACAATTTGGAGTTAGAAGAGTCCAAGGTAGCTTCCCTAGAGTTCCATGACTATGCCTTGGTGTGGTGGGATCAAATTCAAAAGGAGCGAAGGAGATATAATGAGGAACCCGTAGTCACATGGAACGAAATGAAGAACCTAATGCGCAAGAGATTTGTTCCTACATACTACAATCCGGAGCTTCATACAAAGCTTCAAGGTTTGAGACAAGGTGGGAGAAGTGTTGATGACTATTACAAGGAAATGGAAGTTGCAATGATAAGAGCCAATGTAGTTGAAGAAAGAGAAGCAACAATGGCCCGTTTCTTGAATGGGTTGAACCATGATATCCGTGACATAGTGGAAGTTCATCCCTATGTAGAACTTGAAGATTTGGTTCACCAAGCAATCAAAGTAGAAGCACAACTCAAAAGAAAGGGGAAAAAGTGAGGACACTTGCAAGTGAGAAAAAAAAGAGAAAAAAAAAATGCTAAACTAACTAAATGCTAATAGATTCATTGTAGCCCAAGTCTTCCAAATACACGCAATTGAGCATCTTGGACTCTTTTAACTCCAAATTGTGCCTTTTCTCAAATAGGGCAGCAATCATCTTCTCTAGGTCTCCCTTCATCCTCTTTGCCAAACCCCTTGACATTGATCCGTGAAGTCCTTCCAACACCTTTAGTCCATTGTCTTCAATGGGCTTTCTTTGATTTTCATCAAGCCCCTTTTTCACACAACACATATAAACCAACAAAATCAGCATCATGCACATAAAGTTCCTTTACATGTTCAAATCCAAGCAATTTTGCATCAAGCATAGAAAGCAAAGCATAACGCCTAGATTCTTTCATCAGCCACCACATTCATTTTACCTTGCTTATGGTTAATAACATAAGGAAACTGTTCTAGGAACTCTACCCACTTAGCATGTCTTTTATTTAATTTCCCTTGACCCTTGAGATATTTCAATGATTCATGGTCACTATGGATCACAAACTCTTTAGGTAAAAGATAATGTTGCCATGTTTGAAGTGCCCTTATCAAAGCATAAAGTTCTTTATCATAAGTAGGATACTTCAAACATGCTCCATTAAGCTTTTCACTGAAGTAAGCAATGGGGTGCCCTTCTTGCATCAAAACAGCCCCTATCCCTACATTAGATGCATCACACTCCAATTCAAATGATTTAGCAAAATTAGGAAGTGCAAGTATGGGGGCATGCATAAGCTTATCCTTCAATGTATCAAAGGCTTCTTGTTGTTCCTTTTCCCATTTAAAACCCACATTTTTCTTGACAACTTCATTTAAAGGTGCAGCAATAGTGCTAAAATCTCTCACAAAGCGCCTATAAAAGCTTGCTAACCCATGGAAGCTCCTCACTTCACTCACGGTCCTAGGGGTTGGCCAATCTTTTATGGCTTTAACTTTTTCCTTATCCACATGCACACCTTTAGAATTAACCACAAAGCCCAGAAAAACTACATGATCTTTACAAAATGTACATTTCTCAATATTTGCATACAACTTTTCATGCCTCAAGACTTCCAACACACACCTCAAATGTAACACATGCTCATCAAAAGATTTGCTGTAAACTAAGATATCATCAAAGTAAACAACAACAAATTTTCCTAAGAAGTTTCTAAGCACATGATTCATTAAACGCATGAAGGTACTAGGTGCATTAGTTAATCCAAATGGCATCACCAACCATTTATACAATCCATATTTAGTCTTAAAGGCTGTTTTCCATTCATCTCCCTCCCTTATTCTTATTTGGTGATATCCACTTTTAAGATCAATCTTAGAAAAGTAACAAGCACCAAACAATTAATCAAGTAAATCATCCAAATGGGGTATGGGGTGTCTATACTTTACAGTGATGTTGTTGATAGCACGACAATCAGTGCACATCCTCCAACTTCCATCTTTCTTGGGTACTAGGATGACTGGTACAGCACAAGGGCTTAAGCTTTCCTTCACCCATCCTTTATCTAGCAATCCTTCTACTTGTTTCTGGATCTCTTGAGTTTCTTGAGGATTGCTTCTATATGCAGGCCGGTTGGGTAATGTTGCTCCCGGAATCAAGTCAATTTGATGTTCTATCCCTCTAATTGGAGGTAGACCATGAGGCACTTCCTTGGGAAAAACATCTCCAAATTCCTGCAAAAGAGAAGAAACACCACTAGGCAAAGCATTGTTAGCAAAATGATCAATCAATTCATCATGAGGACTTTCTTTGCACAAAAGTAAATACATAGGCCGAGAGGCCAACAAAGCTTTTCTCACTTCTTTTTCTGTCACAAACAAATTTTCTCTCCTTTCACACTCACTTTTCTCTTCACTTTTCTTTTCACTTCTTTCTTTCTTACTTGCAAGTGTCCTCACTTTTTCCCCTTTCTTTTTAAGTTTGCCCTCAAACTCACTCTTTTTGATGTGAATTTAAAGGGAGCCAATCATAAGGAAGTAAGATAGCAGGAGAGCTTAATCAAGTGCATTTGAATTGTGCCACATCATCATCATCAAGGAGGTGGAGCCACATCATTGTCACAATCCATGTCATTGCCACATCATCAGAGGTGGAGCCACATCACCGCCATATCAGCCACAATCCATGTCACTGCCACATCATTTTGGAGATGGTGCCACATCATTGCCACATCAGCCATAGTCCTAATTGGCGCCACCTCATCTCATTTTCTATTATTTGGTGTTTTGGGCTTTATTATAGCACTTGGACTCTTAATTTGTAATTATTTTGTGCTGCATCACTTTAGAGTATTTTGTACCTATTTTGGGCTTTATTTGAGCCCATTTGTCAATTAGGGTTTTAGAGAGTCATAAGGAGGCTTGTTCCTTATTCTATTACAATTTCAGACATTTTGAGAAAAAGCTGATTGCTTATGAGGGTTTTCTCTCTAGGTTCTTGTATGAACTTGAAGACTTATCAAAGGGCATTCAACCTTTGTGGCGTCAAATATATCTCTTATTGCTTCCAATTCTTCCTCTTTTCTGAAGCATGGCGGGAATATCATTCTTTTTTTTACTTTGATTGCATCTGATTTGGGAAAGATCCAACAATTTCACATCATTTGGTATTCAGAGCAAGGTTCCCAATTCAGGTTTTATTTCTCTTAAGTCTGTACTATTGCATCACTGTTTATCACATTGTTCATGCTACTGTTCACGCTTTTTATATCTTAATTCTTCTCTTTTCTATCTTGTTTTGATTTGGTTTTTCTATCCATTTCATTTCTGATTTTGTTTGTGTCAAATTTATGTATTTTGATTCATCATTGTGTCAAATCTGTGTTGTTCTTCATTTCTGCCTTTCATGTGTTTGATAAGTTGTCCATGTCAATTGTAGGTCTGAATTTGCTTTGATAGTTGGTCACCTTCTTCATTTTTGTGTTGTTTGCTATTGTTGAACTAAAAATTTGGTCTAAATACTTCTGCTACTATAGTAAATGAAAGGTGCATTGAACATGTTTGTTAAAAGTTCAAAGTGAAGAAGTTCAGCTTGCAATAGCCAATTGCCATATTCTAATAGCACAACATCAAAGTGTTATAATTGAATATAGTAATTGATTAAAGCAAAGTAAAGAACACCAATTTTGAATTGTGTTAAAAAGCCTTGCAATCAACAAAAACTAGTGCTAAATTGGTACTGTTTGCATTGAGTTACAAAGGGAAAAACATGTGAATCAAAAGAACAAAAACAGCAAGAAACAAAGGAGTAAAGCCAAGTTAGTGAATCAAAAGGCAACTTACAAAGAAGAGGCAAGAAAAATAAAGTGCTGAATTGTTGAAAACAAATTAGAATACATTCAAAAGAAAAGAAGTTGTTTGCTTGTAGTTATTGTTGATTCTTGATATGCTCTAATTATACTTGAACTTCTCATTTTGACATTAATTGTTCATTGTCACTTTCAATTACTTGAATTCTTAAATCAGAACTTCTTGTTATTCTGAGTTGTTGCTTCTCATTATCTTGTGTCCAAGTCTTTGTTTTTTTTATTTTTTCCTTTCTTCCTAGAGTTCAATTGTATTAATTCCATGCTGCCATGTTGTTAGTGTGCTATCACCTTTTGTTGGCATTCAATTTGAGATAGTGATAGCCACAATTGTTGGATTTCTGCTGGTCACATCATTTTAGTTCCAAAAGAACCACAAGAGAGAAAAAAAAAAGGAGTGGGAAAAGGCAAGAGTGTGTGAAATCATTTGAGGATAAAAGCCTAAATTACAGTGCAAACACGAGTGTGAGTGCCCTTAAATCAAGTGAGAAGTGTGGTTTTGAGAGGCCCTTTTTTTTTATCTAACCTTTTCTTGCAGGTTTAATCATTAACAATGTCGGGAGGAGGTGATAACAATACTTTCCAACCTGAGAATCTAGATTTCACTATGAGAGCTATGTTTCAACAATTTGAGAGATTGAATGAACAAATTGCTGAAATGAATGAGAGGATAAGAGGGATTGAAGGAGAAAGAAGACAAAATGATAGGCATGTGAGAGATGAAGGAGTTGAAAATTTTGAGAGTAGAAGTGAGAGATCAGATAGCTCAAATGAGGGTGAGAGAAGAAGAGGTGAAAGGGAACATGTTAGAAGAACAAGAGTAAATACCAATCTTGATAGCATTAAGATGAAAATCCCATCATTCCAAGGAAGAAATGATCCAAAAGCTTATTTTGAATGGGAAAAGAAGATGGAATTGATATTTGATTGCCACAATTATTCGGAGGAAAAGAAGGTAAAGGTTGCTGTTACAGAATTCTCTGATTATGCGATTGTTTGGTGGGATAAATTGATGATAGATGTAAGGAGAGAGAGGGAAAGATCCATTACAACTTGGGAAGACTTGAAGTTTGTTATGAAAAGAAGATTTGTCCCTAGCTATTACTAAAGGGATTTGCATCAAAAATTGGAAAGTCTGATTCAAGGGGCTAAGAGTGTTGAGGATTATCACAAGGAAATGGAAATCACTATGACAAGAGCCAATGTGGAAGAAAGGCAAGAAGCAACTATGGCTAGATTTCTCCATGGATTGAATAGAGACATTGCTAATGTGGTGGAGTTACAATACTATGCATCCTTGGAGGAGTTGGTACACTTGGCTATGAAAGTGGAAAGGAAACTCAAAAGAAGGAGTTCATTTAAATATAATTCACAATCAAGCTCTCCATGGAAGTCTTAGGATAAGAAGAGTGACAAGAAGGAGGAAAGAGGAAGCAAGTTCAAATCTGAATTCTCTTCAAAATCAAAAGATGAATCTTCTAAGGGCAAAAACAAAGTGGAAGAGAATAAAAAACATTCCAACATGAAGTGTTTCAAATGCTTGGGAAGAGGACATATTGCTAGTAATTGTCCAAACAAAAGGCTTATGGTGATCAAAGACAATGGGGAATGAGATTCTACAAGTGAGAAAGAACAAGGTACTTCATCCGATGAAGATAATATCAGTAGTGAGGATCCTTTTGATGGAGGTGCATTAGTGAGTAGGAGAGCCTTAAATGTGCAAATTAAGGAGGAGAGTGAGAATCAAAGAGAAAACCTTTTTCATACAAGGTGCAACATCCAAGGGAAGGCTTGCCAAGTTGTCATTGATAGTGGGAGTTGTGCTAATGTGGCTAGCACTACCTTGGTTGAAAAATTGAGTTTACCCACTTTACAGCATCCTACCCCATACAAGCTACAATGGTTGAATGAAAATGGGGAGTTGAAAGTGAATAAACAAGTGCTGGTCTCTTTCTCTATTGGGAGGTACCATGATGAGATTCTTTGTGATGTGGTTCCCATGCATGCTTGGCATCTTTTGCTTGGGAGGCCATGGCAATTTGATAGACAAGTTAGTCATGATGGTGTTCTTAACAAATACAAGCTTATCAAAGATAGAAAGAAGTTCTCCCTTAGGCCTTTAACTCTAAAATAGGTTTATGAAGATCAAATGATGATGCAAAAAAAAAGAGAAGAGGAAGAAAAAGGAAAAAAGAGTGTAGACCAGAATGAGAAAGATAAAAAGAACAAGAGTGTGAATGAAAAGAAAGAGTGTACTTGTGAAAAAGAAGAGAGAAAACATGAGAGAGGAGAGTCATCAACACAAAGAAAAGAAAAGTTAAGTGTGTTTGCAAAAACAAGTATTGTGAGGAATGCTTTATATGTTTCTTAACCAATTGTTTTCCCAAATACTTTTGATTTTCTTTTACAGAAACATCAAGATGTACCTTCAAAAGAAAGCTTCAAAGAAGTACAATCTTTGAAGAGAGGAGAACATCATAAAAATTTCATCTTTGGAAATTCAACCAAACTTATGAGGATCATGTGATTGAAAAATATAGTAAGAAAGAAAAACTTAATGAAGCATATCCATGTGTAATGCAATGTAGGCAAGGTAAAAGTAGTGAGGTAGATAATGCTTTGGCTCAAAAGTATACTCTTTTCTTGACTTTCCATGATAGATCACTAAATTTTGGACCTAAGGATTATTTGCATATAGAATTGATGAGTTTTGAGTGGCTTGACAATTTGTATGTAGTTGATTTTGATAGTGCTGCCTCTTCACATGATTTTGTAATTCCTTTACAAGTTGAGTTTGTTTCCAAAGTTGATGTTTGTGAAGAAATGATTTTTGGAGAAATGTTTAGGCATGAAAAGATTTTGTATAAAAGGAATGAATTATTTCTGCCTAAAAGTTCTTTAGATGATTTGTTTGTTGGAAAAACTTATGATTGTGATTTGATAATACATTTTGACATTAAGAAGACTCGAAGGGATTTGCATGATATGTCTTTTGTGTTTTATAGAAGTTTTCCCACCAAAAAAGTTGATTTGATTAGACATTTTAAATTTAAAAAGATTTTAGATAACATGCTTTATGTGTTGTTAGATCCTTATATGTTTTCCAAGCATGGTTTGATGGGAGGATTTTATCCACTTTGCTTTGAACTAAGGAATGCATGGAAAAACATCTTCAAAACAAAGCATGGTTTGTATGAATGGTTGTCTTTGCTTTT
This sequence comes from Sindora glabra, assembly GCA_020226215.1. Taxonomy (NCBI): domain Eukaryota; kingdom Viridiplantae; phylum Streptophyta; class Magnoliopsida; order Fabales; family Fabaceae; genus Sindora; species Sindora glabra. The sequence goes on along the minus strand of CM035233.1, from coordinate 22,537,934 downwards.
TGGTTTGTCTAATGCACTAAGTATTTTTGTGAGCTTAATGAATCATATTTTGAATACTTCTTTTAATAAATTTGTTAGGGTCTATTTAGATAAAATTCTTGTGATATGTTTTCATGTTTTTAGTTGCAAGTTTTTTGTGAGTGCCTATTATCTTCATGTTTTGTGCATTTCCAAGAATAAATTTACTGTTGCTCATTTAAATCATTTTTATGTGCTGAAAGATTGGATATTGCTAGGACTTGAGAATTTAAAGCATTGGAAAGATTGTGTGCCATCTCTTGTTAAAATTCTTGTGTATGACAAAGTTGTGGAGGAGCATTTTGAATCTTTGAAATCTGTTTGCAAAATTTTAAGAAATGAAAAGTTGCACGATAATTTTGAAGAATGTTTATTCTGCATGAATTGTGTTAAATATTTGAAATATGTTGTGTGTGACAATGCAATGGAAGTGATCAAAGAAAAAGCAATTAAACAATGGCTGCCACCTATGTTTATTAGTGAAATTGAGAGCTTTCATGATTTGATTAACTTCTATGGGCAACTTATAAAGAATCATGTTCGATGTGCTTCCAATGATAAACTTCTCACTATTGTTAATTTTGTATGCTTACATGAGATTATTTACTCTTATTTTTTATTTGATCTAGGTAGTTGCTTATTGATGGTATGAGTGGAAAAGGAAGTATTTCCAATCTAAAAGAATTCGAGCTACATCTATGTGGAAGTGGTTCACACCAAGTCATGAAAAAGACAATAGTTATTTTCTTAATTTAAATTCTCATGGTGAGTTGGATGTGAGTATTTCATTTAGGGATTCTCCCTTTGATGTAGGTTTTGAAGATTTGAGGACGAATCTTTTTGAAGAGAGGGGGAATGATGTGAATTTAAAGGGAGTCAATCATAAGGAAGTAAGATAGGAGGAGAACTTAATCAACTGCATTTGAATTGTGCCACATCATTAAGGAGGTGGAGCCACATCAATGCCACATTAGCCACAATCCATGTCATTGCCACATCATCATGGAGATGATGCCACATCATTGCCAAATCAGCCATTGTCCTAATTGGCACCACCTCATCTCATTTTTTATTATTTGGTGTTTGGCCTTTATTACAGCACTTGGCCTCTTAATTTGTAATTATTTTTGTGCTGCATCACTTTAGATGATGAGAATCTAAGAAGGCTCGTGGAAGACAAAGGTCTGAAGGCATTGGAAGAGCTTCAAGGACCGATGACAAGAGCAAAGGCAAAGAGAATTAATGAAGATCTAGAGAAGATGGTTGCTGCCATATTCGAAAGAAGGCCCAATTTGGAGTTGGAAGAGTCCAAGATGCTCAATTGCGTGTATTTGGAAGACTTGGGCTCTAATGAATCCATTAGTATTTAGTTAGTTTAGCATTTTTGTAATAAATGGGCCTTATGGGCCGAGACTTGTTTTTAGATTTATTTTGGCATGAAGACTTGTTATTTTATTTGGGTAACTTAGAATTAGGCTTATTAGTGTACAAGGCCCATTAGGGTTTGCTTATGGGGGCTGGTCATATATAAGCTCTTGTAAACACATTTTTATTCAGTTTTGGAATACAATTTGAGATTTGAGAGCTTGTGACTCTTAGGTTCTTGAGTGAGCCAATTATCCTTGATCTTATCAAGAGGCCTCCTCTTGTGGCGATCTTTCCTTCGGCTTATCAATCCGTGATTGTGGCGCCCATCCTCCATCTTTTTCCATTTTTATTGTTTCAAATCCAATTCAAGGTCCGTCTTTTTTTCATCAATTGGTATCATGAGCTTTGGTTGGAATTGGATTTGAGGGGGTACTGTTCATAGACACTGTTCATCCGTTACTGTTCATCCTTTCTGTTTTCTGCAACTTTACACTGTTCGCGCCGTACTGTTCACGCCGTCACTGTTCACGCATTAGGGTTTCATCAATTCTTGGTACAATCTTCCCTAAATCTTGTTGCAACAATTGTTTTATTGCTGGATTCTTGTTTCTTGGTAATTAGAATTGTTAAATTCATAAACAATTGTTAGTTTTCTGCACTTGTGTTCTTCGTGTTCATCACATGTTCTTGAGTCTGAATCTGTTCGATCTTATGAAATTTTGTTAGTTTGATGTTTTGTGTTAAATAATAGCTTGATTTAAAGGGAATTGTGAATACAATCAATTCTAATTCCTTGTTTATTGCTTCTTCCTAAATTTCTGGCTTAATTGGATTGAATTTTTGCTGTCTCAAAAATGAACATTCCATATTTTTGCTTGTTCTTGCAAGTTTATCAGTAGTGGCTAATTGAAAATTGTGTGATTCAATTTGAAAAAGGGTACAACTATTGTGCAAAAAAAAAAAAAGGAAGAAAAAGAAGAAAAATCTGCAGCAAAAAAAAAAAGGAACGAAAAAAAAAAAAGAGAAAAAAAAAATTTTGCAGCACACAAAAGTGCTTCTTGAATGCCACTTTCTTGCAACTTTCAGCTTGCTTTTGCTTAGTTTTTGATTTATTCAATACCAGAAATTTTTGAGAACAACTTAGCTATTATTTAACATTACATAATCTTCTCTAATTTCTCCATTCTTGTCTTGTTTGCATTCTGTTTTCCTTAGTGTGCTTATTCCTTGTTTAGTTTTTCGTAATTGTCTTTGTTGGCTTCGTTAGTTTTGTCTTAGAGTTTTCTTTTGTTGGCTTCACTTGTGTCTTGCTGATTGATTGTCACTTGGTGGTGGTTGATTGTGTGGATTGGAGGTTGACTTCCTTAAGAACTCTTGAGAGCACTTGAGAGGAAAAAGGCAAGAGAGAAATCCTTACACAAAAGCTAATTTTGAGTGAAACACGAGTGAACATCTTTTGAGTGAAAACACTTAGCAAGTGGAGAGGACCTTTTATTTCATTAATATTTTTGTTTTGTAGACATGTCTCATCAAGGTGGATCAAGTAGTGAAAGCACTCCTCCCTCACCTAAGTCCTTGGCTGTTAGAAGACAAATTGAAGGACTTGCAGAAAGATTTGAAAGAATGTTTGAGAGGCAGAATGAAACCATAAGAAATATTCAAGAAACCATGGCAAATAATGCAAGAAGGCAAGCCCGTGACCATTCTCCACATGCCCATGAAGATTCTAGTAGTTCTCCTAGAGATGATGAAGAGAGGAGATATGATAGGAGGAGAGATAGGAGATATGATAGAAGGGATGATGAAGAGAGGGGGTATGATAGAAGAAGAGAAAGGAGAGATGACAGAGAGAGGAGGAATGATAGGAGGAGGAGAGAAGGAGATGGAAGAGTGAGAGAAAATGAGAGGATTGGTGGAGTTAAAATAAAGATTCCTAGTTTTCATGGAAGGAATGATGTTGAAGCATACTTAGAGTGGGAGTTGAAGATAGAGCAAGTATTCTCATGCCATGACTATAGTGAGGAAAAGAAAGTGAAGGTAGCTTCCCTAGAGTTCCATGACTATGCCTTGGTGTGGTGGGATCAAATTCAAAAGGAGAGAAGGAGATATAATGAGGAACCCGTAGTCACATGGAACGAAATGAAGAACCTAATGCGCAAGAGATTTGTTCCTACATACTACAATCCGGAGCTTCATACAAAGCTTCAAGGTTTGAGACAAGGTGGGAGAAGTGTTGATGACTATTACAAGGAAATGGAAGTTGCAATGATAAGAGCCAATGTAGTTGAAGAAAGAGAAGCAACAATGGCCCGTTTCTTGAATGGGTTGAACCATGATATCCGTGACATAGTGGAACTTCATCCCTATGTAGAACTTGAAGATTTGGTTCACCAAGCAATCAAAGTAAAAGCACAACTAAAAAGAAAGGGGACTTTGAAGAAAAATACCTCTTCCTACAACTCAAAAGGATGGAAGGAAGGAGTGAAGAAGGAGGGAACTTCAACTAAGGATGTGGCTGTCCAAGGTGGTAAATCCTCATCTAAAACTTCTTTTAATTCTATTAATGCTTCTGCTTCTTCTACTTCTCGGCATAGGGAAATCAAATGCTTCAAATGCCTTGGAAAAGGTCACATTGCATCCCAATGTCCAAACAAGAAGACCATGATTTTGAGAGAGAATGGTGAGATCTCAAGTGAGAGTTCATCTCCATCATCACATGCTACAAGTGAAGAAGATAGTGAGTGTGAGGCTTTCTGTCATGAGGGAGATTTACTTGTGGTGAGGCGTCTTTTGAGTAGTTTGGCCAAGGAGGATGACACTACACAAAGAGAAAATATCTTCCATTCAAGATGCTTGGTACTTGGGAAGGTTTGTTCTCTTATTGTTGATGGTGGTAGTTGTACCAATGTTGCTAGTGTTAGGCTTGTTGAGAAATTGTTTCTTACTACTACTCCTCATCCCAAGCCCTATAAGCTACAATGGTTAAGTGATGAAGGGGATTTGGTTGTTGATAGGCAGGTTTTGATTGCTTTTTCTATTGGCAAGTATAAGGATGAAGTCTTGTGTGATGTAGTGCCTATGGAAGCAAGTCATATCCTCTTGGGAAGACCATGGCAGTTTGACAAGAAAGCTATTCATGATGGTCATTCCAACAAGTTCACATTTGCACATAAAGGATGCAAAATCACTTTAGTACCCATGACTCCTAAGCAAGTTTGTGAGGATCAAACAATTATGAGGTTGAAAAGAGAGCAAGAGAGAAAAGAAGAGAGAAAAATTGAAAAGAAAAAGAGTGAGTTTGAGGGCAAACTTAAAAAGAAAGGGGAAAAAGTGAGGACACTTGCAAGTGAGAAAGAAAAGAGTGAAAAGAAAAGTGAAGAGAAAAATGAGTGTGAAAGGAGAGAAAATTTGTTTGTGAGAGAAAAAGAAGTGAGAAAAGCTTTGTTGTCCTCTCGGCCTATGTATCTACTTTTGTGCAAAGAAAGTTCTCATGATGAATTGACTAATCATTTTGCTAACTATGCTTTGCCTAGTGGTGTTTCTTCTCTTTTGCAGGAATTTGGAGATGTTTTTCCCAAGGAAGTGCCTCATGGTCTACCTCCAATTAGAGGGATAGAACATCAAATTGACTTGATTCCGGGAGCAACATTGCCCAACCGGCCTGCATATAGAAGCAATCCTCATGAAACTCAAGAGATCCAGAAACAAGTAGAAGGATTGCTAGATAAAGGATGGGTGAAGGAAAGCTTAAGCCCTTGTGCTGTACCAGTCATCCTAGTACCCAAGAAAGATGGAAGTTGGAGGATGTGCACTGATTGTCGTGCTATCAACAATATCACTGTAAAGTATAGACACCCCATACCCCGTTTGGATGATTTACTTGATTAATTGTTTGGTGCTTGTTACTTTTCTAAGATTGATCTTAAAAGTGGATATCACCAAATAAGAATAAGGGAGGGAGATGAATGGAAAACAGCCTTTAAGACTAAATATGGATTGTATGAATGGTTGGTGATGCCATTTGGATTGACTAATGCACCTAGTACCTTCATGCGTTTAATGAATCATGTGCTTAGAAACTTCTTAGGAAAATTTGTTGTTGTTTACTTTGATGATATCTTAGTTTACAGCAAATCTTTTGATGAGCATGTGTTACATTTGAGGTGTGTGTTGGAAGTCTTGAGGCATGAAAAGTTGTATGCAAATATTGAGAAATGTACATTTTGTAAAGATCATGTAGTTTTTCTGGGCTTTGTGGTTAATTCTAAAGGTGTGCATGTGGATGAGGAAAAAGTTAAAGTCATAAAAGATTGGCCAACCCCTAGGACCGTGAGTGAAGTGAGGAGCTTCCATGGGTTAGCAAGCTTTTATAGGCGCTTTGTGAGAGATTTTAGCACTATTGCTGCACCTTTAAATGAAGTTGTCAAGAAAAATGTGGGTTTTAAATGGGAAAAGGAACAACAAGAAGCCTTTGATACATTGAAGGATAAGCTTATGCATGCACCCATACTTGCACTTCCTAATTTTGCTAAATCATTTGAATTGGAGTGTGATGCATCTAATGTAGGGATAGGGGCTGTTTTGATGCAAGAAGGGCACCCCATTGCTTACTTCAGTGAAAAGCTTAATGGAGCATGTTTGAAGTATCCTACTTATGATAAAGAATTTTATGCTTTGATAAGGGCACTTCAAACATGGCAACATTATCTTTTACCTAAAGAGTTTGTGATCCATAGTGACCATGAATCATTGAAATATCTCAAGGGTCAAGGGAAATTAAATAAGAGGCATGCTAAGTGTGATGTGAAATTGTTGGATCTTTCCCAAATCAGATGCAATCAAAGTAAAAAAAAGAATGATATTCTCGCCATGCTTCAGAAAAGAGGAAGAATTGGAAGCAATAAGAGATATATTTGACGCCACAAAGGTTGAATGCCCTTTGATAAGTCTTCAAGTTCATACAAGAACCTAGAGAGAAAACTCTCATAAGCAATCAGCTTTTTCTCAAAATGTCTGAATTGTGATAGAATAAGGAACAAGCCTCCTTATTGACTCTCTAAAATCCTAATTGACAATGGGCTCAAATAAAGCCCAAAATAGGTCCAAAGTGATGCAGCACATAATAATTACAAATTAAGAGTAAGCCCAAAACACCAAATAATAGAAAATGAGATGAGGTGGCGCCAATTAGGACTATGGCTGATGTGGCAATGATGTGGCACCATCTCCAAAATGATGTGGCAGTGACATGGATTGTGGCTGATGTGGCGGTGATGTGGCTCCACCTCTGATGATGTGGCAATGACATGGATTGTGACAATGATGTGGGTCCACCTCCTTGATGATGATGATGTGGCACAATTCAAATGCACTTGATTAAGCTCTCCTACTATCTTACTTCCTTATGATTAGTTAAATTCACATCATTCCCCCTCTCTTCAAAAAGATTCGTCCTCGAATCTTCAAAACCTACATCAAAGGGAGAAAGATTAGAATCACTAAATGAAATACTCACATCCAACTCACCATGAGAATTCAAATTAAGAAAACAACTATTGTTTTTTTCAGGACTTGGTGTGAACCACTTGCACATAGATGTAGCTAGGATTCCCTTGGATTGGAAACACTTCCTTTTCCACTCATACCATCAACAAGTAACTACCCGGATCAAATACAAAATAAGAGTCAATAATCTCATGCAGGCATACAAAATTAACAATAGTGAGAAGTTTATCATTGGAAGCACATCGAACATGATTCTTTATAAGTTTCCCACAGAAGTTAATCAAACCATGAAAGCTCTCAATTTCACTAACAAACATAGGTGGCAGCCATTGTTTAAGTGCTTTTTCTTTGATCACTTCCATTGCATTGTCACACACAACATATTTCAAATATTTAACACAATTCATGCATGACAAACATTCTTCAAAATTATCGTGCAACTTTTCATTTCTTAAAATTTTGCAAACAGATTTCAAAGATTCAAAATGCTCATCCATAACTTTGTCATACACAAGAATTTCAACAAGAGATGGCACACAATCTTTCCAATGCTTTAAATTCTCAAGTCCTAGCAATATCCAACCTTTCAGCACATAAAAATGATTTAAATGAGCAATAGCAAATTTATTCTTGGAAATGCACAAAACATGAAGATAATAGGCACTCACAAAAAACATGCAACTAAAAACATGCAAACTTATCACAAGAATTTTATCTAGATAGACCCTAACAAATTTATTAAAAGAAGTATTCAAAATATGATTCATTAAGCTCACAAAAATACTTGGTGCATTAGACAAACCAAAAAGCAAAGACAACCATTCATACAAACCATGCCTTGTTTTGAATATGTTTTTCCATACATTCCTTATTTCAAAGCAAAGTGGATGAAATCCTCCCATCAAATCATGTTTGGAAAACACATAAGGATCCAGCAACACATAAAGCATGTTATCTAAACTTCTTTTAAATTCAAAATGTTTAATCAAATTAACTTTTTTGGTGAGAAAACTTCTATAAAACACAAAAGACATATCATGCAAATCCCTTCGAGTCTTCTTAATGTCAAAATGTATTATCAAATCACAATCATAAGTTTTTCCAACAAACAAATCATCTAGAGAACTTTTAGGCAAAAACAATTCATTCCTTTTACACAAAATCTTATCATGCCTAAACATTTCTGCAAAAATCATTTCTTCACAAACATCAACTTTGGAAACAAACTCAACTTGTAAAGGAATTACAAAATCATGTGAAGAGGCAGCACTCTCAAAATCAACTACATACAAATTGTCAAGGCACTCAAAACTCATCAATTCTGTATGCAAATAATCCTTAGGCCCAAAATTTAGTGATCTATCATGGAAAGTAAGGAAAAGAGTATACCTTTGAGCCAAAGCATTATCTACCTCACTACCTTTACCTTGCCTACATTGCATTACACATGGATATGCTTCATGAAGTTCTTCCTTCTTACTATATTTTTCAATCACATGATCTTCATAAGTTTGAGTTGAATTTCCAAGGATGAAATTTATATGATGTTCTCCTCTCTTCAAAGATTGCACTTCTTTAGAGCTTTCTCTTGAAGGTACATCTTGATGTTTCTGTAAAAGAAAATCAAAAGTATTTGGAAAAACAATTGGTCTAGAAACATATAAAGCATTCTTCACAATACTTGTTTTTGCAAACACACTTAACTTTTCTTTTCTTTGTTTTGATGGCTCTCCTCTCTCATGTTTTCTCTCTTCTTTTTCACAAGTACTCTCTTTTTTTTCATTCACACTCTTGTTCTTTTTATCTCTCTCATTCTGGTCTACATTCTTTTTCCTTTTTTCTTCCTCTTCTCTCTTTTTTTTTGCATTATCATTTGATCATCATAAACTTGTTTTGGAGTTAAAGGCCTAAGGGAGAACTTCTTTCCATCTTTGACAAGCTTATATTTGTTGAGAACACAATCATGAGTTACTTGTCTATCAAATTGCCATGGCCTCCCAAGCAAAAGATGGCAAGCATGCATGGGAACCACATCACAAAGAATCTCATCATGGTACCTCCCAATAGAAAAAGAGACTAGCACTTGTTTATTCACTTTCAACTCCCCATTTTCATTCAACCATTGAAGCTTGTATGGGGTAGGATGTTGTAGAGTGGGCAAATTCAGCTTTTCAACTAAGGTAGTGCTAGCCACATTGGCACAACTCCCACTATCAATGATAACTTGGCAAGCCTTCCCTTGGATGTTGCACCTTGTATGAAAAAGATTTTCTCTTTGATTCTCACTCTCCTCCTTGATTTGCACATTTAAGGCTCTCCTACTCACCAATGCACCTCCATCAAAAGGATCCTCACTAGTCATACTATCTTCATTGGATGAAGTAGCTTGTTCTTTCTCACTTGTAGAATCCCATTTCCCATTGTCTTTGATCACCATAAGCCTTTTGTTTGGACAATTACTAGCAATATGTCCTCTTCCCAAGCATTTGAAACACTTCATGTTGGAATGTTTCTGATTCTCCTCCACTTTGTTTTTGCCCTTAGAAGATTCATCTTTTGATTTTAAAGAGAATTCATATTTGATCTTGCTTCCTCTTTCCTCCTTCTTGTCACTCTTTTTATCCCAAGACTTCCATGGAGAGTTTGATTGTGAATTATATTTAGATGAACTCCTTCTTTTGAGTTGCCTTTCCACTTTCATAGCCAAGTGTACCAACTCCTCCAAAGATGCATAATGTTGTAACTCCACCACATTAGCAATGTCTCTATTCAATCCATGGAGAAATCTAGCCATTGTTGCTTCTTGACTTTCTTCCACATTGGCTCTTGTCATAGTGATTTCCATTTCCTTGTGATAATCCTCAACACTCTTAGCTCCTTGAATCAGACTTTGCAATTTTTGATGCAAATCCCTTTGGTAATAGCAAGGAACAAATCTTCTTTTCATGACAAACTTCAAGTCTTCCCAAGTTGTAATGGGTCTTTCTCTCTCTCTCCTTACATCTATCATCAATTTATCCCACCAAACAATGGCATAATCAGAAAATTCCGTAACAGCAAGCTTTACCTTCTTTTCCTCCGAATAATTGTGGCAATCAAATATCAATTCCATCTTCTTTTCCCATTCAAAATAAGCTTCTGGACCATTTCTTCCTTGGAATGATGGGATTTTTATCTTAATGCTATCAAGATTGGTATCTACCCTTGTTCTTCTAACATGTCCCCTTTCACCTCTTCTTCTCTCACCCTCATTTGAGCTATTTGATCTCTTACTTCTACTCTCAAAATTTTTCAACTCCTTCATCTCCCACATGCCTATCATTTTGTCTTCTTTCTCCTTCAATCCCTCTTATCCTCTCATTCATTCCAGCAATTTGTTCATTCAATCTCTCAAATTGTTGAAACATAGCTCTCATAGTGAAATCTAGATTCTCAGGTTGGAAAGTATTGTTATCACCTCCTCCCGACATTGTTAATGATTAAACCTGCAAGAAAAGGTTAGATAAAAAAAAGGGCCTCACAAAACCACACTTCTCACTTGATTTAAGGGCACTCACACTCGTGTTTGCACTGTAATTTAGGCTTTTATCCTCAAATGATTTCACACACTCTTGCCTTTTCCCACTCCTTTTTTTTTTCCACTCTTGTGGTTCTTTTGGAACTAAATTGACACAACCAGCAAAAATCCAACAATTGTGGCTATCACTATCTCAAATTGAATGCCAACAAAAGGTGACAACACACTAACAACATGGCAGCATGGAATTAATACAATTGAACTCTAGGAAGAAAGGAAAAATAAAAACAAAGACTTAAGGACACAAGATAATGAGAAGCAATAACTCAGAATAACAAGAAGTTCTGATTTAAGAATTCAAATAATTGAAAGAGACAATGAACAATTAATGTCAAAATGAGAAGTTCAAGTGTAATTAGAGCATGTCAAGAATCAACAATAACTACAAGCAAACAACTTCTTTTCTTTTGAATGTGTTCCAATTTGTTTTCAACAATTCAGCACTTTATTTTTTTTTTCTTGCCTCTTCTTTGTAGTTTGCCTTTTGATTCACTAACTTGGCTTTTCTCCTTTGTTTCTTGCTATATTTTTTTGTGTCAATTGTTTTTGCTCTCTAACTCACAACTACTCAGTACCATTCTTCATTTTGTTCTTGCATTTGTTTTTACTTCAAACACAAGTTCACCATTCAGCACTAGTTTGCTGATTGCAAGGCTTTTTTTAGCACAATTCAAACTTGGTGCTCTTTGCTATGCTTTAATCAATTACTATGTTCAATTATAGCACTTTGATGTTGTGCTATTAGAATATGGCAATTGGCTATTGCAAGCTGAACTTCTTCACTTTGAACTTTTAACAAACATGTTCAATGCACCTTTCATTTACTATACCAGCAGAAATATTTAGACCAAATTTTGAGTTCAACAATAGCAAACAACACAAAAATGAAGAAGGTGACCAACTATCAAAGCAAATTCAGACCTACAATTGACTTAGACACTTTATCAAACACATGGAAGGCAGAAATGAAGAACAACACAGATTTGACATAATGGTGAATCAAAACACAAAAATTTGACACAAAGCAAATCAGAAATGAAATGGATACGAAAAACCCAAATCAAAACAAGATAGAAAGGAGAAGAATTAGGATATAAAATGCGTGAACAGTAGCATGAACAGTGACGCAACAGTACAGAATTAAAGAGATATAAAAACCTGAATTGGGAACCTTGCTCTGATACCAAATGATGTGAAATTGTTGGATCTTTCCCAAATCAGATGCAATCAAAGTAAAAAAAAGAATGATATTCTCGCCATGCTTCAGAAAAGAGGAAGAATTGGAAGCAATAAGAGATATATTTGACGCCACAAAGGTTGAATGCCCTTTGATAAGTCTTCAAGTTCATACAAGAACCTAGAGAGAAAACTCTCATAAGCAATTAGCTTTTTCTCAAAATGTCTGAATTGTGATAGAATAAGGAACAAGCCTCCTTATTGACTCTCTAAAACCCTAATTGACAAATGGGCTCAAATAAAGCTCAAAATAGGTCCAAAGTGATGCAGCACATAATAATTACAAATTAAGAGTCCAAGTGTTATAATAAAGCCCAAAACACCAAATAATAGAAAATGAGATGAGGTGGCGCCAATTAGGACTATGGCTGATGTGGCACCATCTCCAAAATGATGTGGCAGTGACATGGATTGTGGTTGATGTGGCGGTGATGTGGCTCCACCTCTGATGATGTGGCAATGACATGGATTGTGACAATGATGTGGCTCCACCTCCTTGATGATGATGATGTGGCACCAATTTGATGATGATGTGGCACAATTCAAATGCACTTGATTAAGCTCTCCTACTATCTTACTTCCTTATGATTAGTTAAATTCACATCAAAGTGGGTAGAGTTCCTAGAACAGTTTCTGATGTGAAAGACCAAATGATGTGAAATTGTTGGATCTTTCCCAAATCAGATGCAATCAAAGTAAAAAAAAGAATGATATTCCCGCCATGCTTCAGAAAAGAGGAAGAATTGGAAGCAATAAGAGATATATTTGACGCCACAAAGGTTGAATATCCTTATAATTGACTTCCTTTAAATTCACATCATTCCCCCTCTCTTCAAAAAGATTCGTCCTCGAATCTTCAAAACCTACATCAAAGGGAGAAAGATTAGAATCACTAAATGAAATACTCACATCCAACTCACCATGAGAATTCAAATTAAGTAAACAACTGTTGTCTTTTTCATGACTTGGTGTGAACCACTTCCACATAGATGTAGCTAGGATTCCCTTGGATTGGAAACACTTCCTTTTCCATCAACAAGCAACTACCCGGATCAAATACAAAATAAGAGTCAATAATCTCATGCAAGCATACAAAATTAACAATAGTGAGAAGTTTATCATTGGAAGCACATCGAACATGATTCTTTATAAGTTTCCCACAGAAGTTAATCAAACTATGAAAGCACTCAATTTTACTAACATACATAGGTGGCAGCCATTGTTTAAGTGCTTTTCCTTTGATCACTTCAAAATTATCGTGCAACTTTTCATTTCTTAAAATTTTGCAAACAGATTTCAAAGATTCAAAATGCTCCTCCACAACTTTGTCATACACAAGAATTTCAACAACAGATGGCACACAATCTTTCCAATGCTTTAAATTCTCAAGTCCTAGCAATATCCAACCTTTCAGCACATAAAAATGATTTAAATGAGCAACAGCAAATTTATTCTTGGAAATGCACAAAACATAAAGATAATAGGCACTCACAAAAAACATGCAACTAAAAACATGCAAACTTATCACAAGAATTTTATCTAAATAGACCCTAACAAATTTATTAAAAGAAGTATTCAAAATATGATTCAGTAAGCTCACAAAAATACTTGGTGCATTAGACAAACCAAAAAGCAAAGACAACCATTCATACAAACCATGCCTTATTTTGAAGATGTTTTTCCATACATTCCTTATTTCAAAGCAAAGTGGATGAAATCCTCCCATCAAATCATGCTTGGAAAACACATAAGGATCCAGCAACACATAAAGCATGTTATCTAAACTTCTTTTAAATTCAAAATGTTTAATCAAATTAACTTTTTTGGTGAGAAAACTTCTATAAAACACAAAAGACATATCATGCAAATCCCTTCGAGTCTTCTTAATGTCAAAATGTATTATCAAATCACAATCATAAGTTTTTCCAACAAACAAATCATCGAGAGAACTTTTAGGCAAAAACAATTCATTCCTTTTACACAAAATCTTATCATGCCTAAACATTTCTCCAAAAATCATTTCTTCACAAACATCAACTTTGGAAACAAACTCAACTTGTAAAGGAATTACAAAATCATGTGAAGAGGCAGCACTCTCAAAATCAACTACATACAAATTGTCAAGGCACTCAAAACTTATCAATTCTATATGCAAATAATCCTTGGGCCCAAAATTTAGTGATCTATCATGGAAAGTCAAGAAAAGAGTATACCTTTGAGTCAAAGCATTATCTACCTCACTACTTTTACCTTGCCTACATTGCATTACACATGGATATGCTTCATGAAGTTCCTCCTTCTTACTATATTTTTCAATCACATGATTTTCATAAGTTTGAGTTGAATTTCCAAGGATGAAATTTATATGATGTTCTCCTCTCTTCAAAGGTTGTACTTCTTTGGAGCTTTCTCTTGAAGGTACATCTTGATGTTTCTGTAAAAGAAAATCAAAAGTATTTGGGAAAACAATTGGTCTAGAAACATATAAAGCATTCCTCACAATACTTGTTTTTGCAAACACACTTAACTTTTCTTTTCTTTGTTTTGATGGCTCTCCTCTCTCATGTTTTCTCTCTTCTTTTTCACAAGTACTCTTTTTCTTTTCATTCACACTCTTGTTCTTTTTATCTTTCTCATTCTGGTCTAAACTTTTTTTCCCTTTTTCTTCCTCTTCTCTCTTTTTTTGCATCATCATTTGATCTTCATAAACCTGTTTTGGAGTTAAAGGCTTAAGAGAGAACTTCTTTCCATCTTTGACAAGCTTGTATTTGTTGAGAACACCATCATGAGTAACTTGTCTATCAAATTGCCATGGCCTCCCAAGCAAAAGATGGCAAGCATGCATGGGAACCACATCACAAAGAATCTCATCATGGTACCTCCCAATAGAAAAAGAGACTAGCACTTGTTTATTCACTTTCAACTCCCCATTTTCATTCAACCATTGAAGCTTGTAAGGGGTAGGGTGCTGTAAAGTGGGCAAATTCAGCTTTTCAACTAAGGTAGTGCTAGCCACATTAGCACAACTCCCACTATCAATGATAACTTGGCAAGCCTTCCCTTGGATGTTACACCTTGTATGAAAAAGGTTTTCTCTTTGATTCTCACTCTCCTCCTTGATTTGCACATTTAAGGCTCTCCTACTCACCAATGCACCTCCATCAAAAGGATCCTCACTACTTATACTATCTTCATCGGATGAAGTACTTTGTTCTTTCTCACTTGTAGAATCCCATTCCCCATTGTCTTTGATCACCATAAGCCTTTTGTTTGGACAATTACTAGCAATATGTCCTCTTCCCAAGCATTTGAAACACTTCATGTTGGAATGTTTCTGATTCTCCTCCATTTTGTTTTTGCCCTTAGAAGATTCATCTTTTGATTTTAAAGAGAATTCAGATTTGAACTTGCTTCCTTTTTCCTCCTTCTTGTCACTTTTCTTATCCCAAGACTTCCATGGAGAACTTGATTGTGAATTATATTTAGATGAACTTCTTCTTTTGAGTTGCCTTTCCACTTTCATAGCCAAGTGTACCAACTCCTCCAAAGATGCATAGTGTTGTAACTCCACCACATTAGCAATGTCTCTATTCAATCCATGGAGAAATCTAGCCATAGTTGCTTCTTGACTTTCTTCCACATTGGCTCTTGTCATAGTGATTTCCATTTCTTTGTGATAATCCTCAACACTCTTAGCTCCTTGAATCAGACTTTGCAATTTTTGATGCAAATCCCTTTGGTAATAGCTAGGGACAAATCTTCTTTTCATGACAAACTTCAAGTCTTCCCAAGTTGTAATGGGTCTTTCTCTCTCTCTCCTTACATCTATCATCAATTTATCCCACCAAAAAATCGCATAATCAGAGAATTCCGTAACAGCAATGATGTGAAATTGTTGGATCTTTCCCAAATCAGATGCAATCAAAGTAAAAAAAAGAATGATATTCCCGCCATGCTTCAGAAAAGATGAAGAATTGGAAGCAATAAGAGATATATTTGACGCCACAAAAGGTTGGATGCCCTTTGATAAGTCTTCAAGTTCATACAAGAACCTAGAGAAGAAACCCTCATAAGCAATCAGCTTTTTCTCAAAAATGTCTGAAAATTCCTAGAATAAGGAACAAGCCTCCTTATTAACTTTCTAAAACCCTAATTGACAAATGGGCTCAAATAAAGCCCAAAATAGGTCCAAAATACTCTAAAGTGATGCAGCACAAAATAATTACAAATTAAGAGCCCAAGTGCTATAATAAAGCCCAAACCACCAAATAATAGAAAATAAGATGAGGTGGCGCCAATTAGGACAATGGCTGATGTGGCAATGATGTGGCACCATCTCCAAAATGATGTGGCAGTGACATGGATTGTGGCTGATGTGGCGGTGATGTGGCTCCACCTTTGATCATGTGGCAATGACATGGATTGTGACAGTGATGTGGCTCCACCTTCTTGATGATGATGTGGCACAATTCAAATGTACTTGATTAAGCTCTCCTCCTATCTTGCTTCCTTATGATTGACTCCCTTTAAATTCACATCATTCCCCCTTTCTTCAAAAAGATTTGTCCTCGAATCTTCAAAACCTACATTAAAGGGAGAAAGATCAGAATCACTAAATGAAATACTCACATCCAACTCACCATGAGAATTCAAATTAAGGCAACAACTATTGTCTTTTTCATGACTTGGTGTGAACCCCTTCCACGTAGATGTAGCTAGGATTCCTTTGGATTGGAAACACTTCCTTTTCCACTCATACCATCAACAAGCAACTACCCGGATCAAATACAAAATGAGAGTCAATAATCTCATGCAAGCATACAAAATTAACAATAGAGAGAAATTTATCATTGGAAGCACATCGAACATGATTCTTTATAAGTTTCCCACAGAAGTTAATCAAACCATGAAAGCTCTCAATTTCACTAACAAACATAGGGGGCAACCATTGTTTAAGTGCTTTTTCTTTGATTACTTCCATTGCATTGTCACACACAACATATTTCAAATATTTAACACAATTCATGCATAATAAACATTCTTCAAAATTATCATGCAACTTTTCATTTCTTAAAATTTTGCAAACAGATTTCAAAGATTCAAAATGCTCCTCCACAACTTTGTCATACACAAGAATTTCAACAAGAGATGGCACACAATCTTTCCAATGCTTTAAATTCTCAAGTCCTAGCAATATCCAACCTTTCAGCACATAAAAATGATTTAAATGAGCAACAGCAAATTTATTCTTGGAAATGCACAAAACATAAAGATAATAGGCACTCACAAAAAACATGCAACTAAAAACATGCAAACTTATCACAAGAATTTTATCTAAATAGACCCTAACAAATTTATTAAAAGAAGTATTCAAAATATGATTCATTAAGCTCACAAAAATACTTGGTGCATTAGACAAACCAAAAAGCAAAGACAACCATTCATACAAACCATGCCTTATTTTGAAGATGTTTTTCCATACATTCCTTATTTCAAAGCAAAGTGGATGAAATCCTCCCATCAAATCATGCTTGGAAAACACATAAGGATCCAGCAACACATAAAGCATGTTATCTAAACTCCTTTTACACAAAATCTTATCATGCCTAATAATTTCTCCAAAAATCATTTCTTCACAAACATCAACTTTGGAAACAAACTCAACTTGCAAAGGAATTACAAAATCATGTGAAGAGGCAGCACTCTCAAAATCAACTACATTCAAATTGTCAAGGCACTTAAAACTCATCAATTCTATATGCAAATAATCCTTAGGCCTAAAATTTAGTGATCTATCATGGAAAGTCAAGAAAAGAGTATACCTTTGAGCCAAAGCATTATCTACCTCACTACTTTTACCTTGCCTACATTGCATTATACATGGATATGCTTCATGAAGTTCTTCCTTCTTACTATATTTTTCAATCACATGATTTTCATAAGTTTGAGTTGAATTTCCAAGGATGAAATTTATGTGATGTTCTCCTCTCTTCCAAGGTTGTACTTCTTTGGAGCTTTCTCTTGAAGGTACATCTTGATGTTTCTGTAAAAGAAAATCAAAAGTATTTGGGAAAACAATTGGTCTAGAAACATATAAAGCATTCCTCACAATACTTGTTTTTGCAAACACACTTAACTTTTCTTTTCTTTGTTTTGATGACTCTCCTCTCTCATGTTTTCTCTCTTCTTTTTCACAAGTACTCTTTTTCTTTTCATTCACACTCTTGTTCTTTTTATCTTTCTCATTCTGGTCTAAACTTTTTTTCCCTTTTTCTTCCTCTTCTCTCTTTTTTTGCATCATCATTTGATCTTCATAAACCTGTTTTGGAGTTAAAGGCCTAAGGGAGAACTTCTTTCCATCTTTGACAAGCTTATATTTGTTGAGAACACCATCATGAGTAACTTGTCTATCAAATTGCCATGGCCTCCCAAGCAAAAGATGGCAAGCATGCATGGGAACCACATCACAAAGAATCTCATCATGATACCTCCCAATAGAAAAAGAGACCAGCACTTGTTTATTCACTTTCAACTCCCCATTTTCATTCAACCATTGAAGTTTGTAAGGGGTAGGGTGTTGTAAAGTGGGTAAACTCAACTTTTCAACCAAGGTAGTGCTAGCCACATTAGCACAACTCCCACTATCAATGATAACTTGACAAGCCTTTCCTTGGATGTTGCATCTTGTATGAAAAAGATTTTCTCTTTGATTCTCACTCTCCTCCTTGATTTGCACATTTAAGGCTCTCCTACTCACCAATGCACCTCCATCAAAAGGATCCTCACTACTCATACTATCTTCATCGGATGAAGTAGCTTGTTCTTTCTCACTTGTAGAATCCCATTCCCCATTGTCTTTGATCACCATAAGCCTTTTGTTTGGACAATTACTAGCAATATGTCCTCTTCCCAAGCATTTGAAACACTTCATGTTGGAATGTTTCTGATTCTCCTCCATTTTGTTTTTGCCCTTAGAAGATTCATCTTTTGATTTTGAAGAGAATTCAGATTTGAACTTGCTTCCTTTTTCCTCCTTCTTGTCACTCTTTTTATCCCAAGACTTCCATGGAGAGCTTGATTGTGAATTATACCTAGATGAACTTCTTCTTTTGAGTTGCCTTTCCACTTTCATAGCCAAGTGTACCAACTCCTCCAAAGATGCATAGTGTTGTAACTCCACCACATTAGCAATGTCTCTATTCAATCCATGGAGAAATCTAGCCATTGTTGCTTCTTGACTTTCTTCCACATTGGCTCTTGTCATAGTGATTTCCATTTCTTTGTGATAATCCTCAACACTCTTAACTCCTTGAATTAGACTTTGCAATTTTTGATGCAAATCCCTTTGGTAATAGCTAGGGACAAATCTTCTTTTCATGACAAACTTCAAGTCTTCCCAAGTTGTGATGGGTCTTTCCCTTTCTCTCTTTACATCTATCATCAATTTATCCCACCAAACAATGGCATAATCAGAGAATTCCGTAACAGCAAGCTTTACCTTCTTTTCCTCCGAATAATTGTGGCAATCAAATATCAATTCCATCTTCTTTTCCCATTCAAAATAAGCTTCTGGATCATTTCTTCCTTGGAATGAGGGGATTTTCATCTTAATGCTGTCAAGATTGGTATCTACCCTTGCTCTTCTAACATGTCTCCTTTCACCTCTTCTTCTCTCACTCTCATTTGAACTTTCTGATCTCTCACTTCTACCCTCAAAATTTTCAACTCCTTCATCTCTCACATGCCTATCATTTTGTCTTCTTTCTCCTTCAATCCCTCTTATCCTCTCATTCATTCCAGCAATTTGTTCACTCAATCTCTCAAATTGTTGAAACATAGCTCTCATAGTGAAATCTACATTCTCAGGTTGGAAAGTATTGTTATCACTTCCTCCCGACATTGAACCTGCAAGAAAAGGTTAGATAAAAAAAAAGGGCCTCACAAAACCACACTTCTCACTTGATTTAAGGGCACTCACACTCGTGTTTGTACTGTAATTTAGGCTTTTATCCTCAAATGATCTCACACACTCTTGCCTTTTCCCACTCCTTTCTTTTCCTCTCTTATGGTTTTTTTGGAACTAAAATGACAACCAGCAGAAATCCAACAATTGTGGCTATCACTATCTCAAATTGAATGCCAACAAAAGGTGACAGCACACTAACAACATGGCAGCATGGAATTAATACAATTGAACTCTAGGAAGAAAGGAAAAAATAAAAAAAACAAAGACTTAAGGACACAAGATAATGAGAAGCAACAACTCAGAATAACAAGAAGTTCTGATTTAAGAATTCAAGTAATTGAAAGTGACAATGAACAATTAATGTCAAAATGAGAAGTTCAAGTATAATTAGAACATATCAAGAATCAACAATAACTACAAGCAAACAACTTCTTTTCTTTTGAATGTATTCCAATTTGTTTTCAACAATTCGGCACTTTATTTTTCTTGCCTCTTCTTTGTAAGTTGCCTTTTGATTCACTAACTTGGCTTTTCTCCTTTGTTTCTTACTGTTTTTGTTCTTTTGATTCACATGTTTTTCCCTTTGTAACTCAATGCAAACAGTACCAATTTAGCACTAGTTTTTGCTGATTGCAAGGCTTTTTAACACAATTCAAACTTGGTACTCTTTACTTTGCTTTAATCAATTACTATATTCAATTATAACACTTTGATGTTGTGCTATTAGAATATGGCAATTGGCTATTGCAAGCTGAACTTCTTCACTTTGAACTTTTAACAAACATGTTCAATGCACCTTTCATTCACTAGACTAGCAGAAATATTTGGAGCAAATTTTGAGCTAAACAACAAGAACTAACACAAGACAAAGAGGTGACCAAGTATCAAAGCAAATTGAGACCTACAATTGACTTGGACAACTTATCAAACACATGGAAGGCAGAAAAGAAGAACAAAACAGATTTGACACAATGGTGAATCAAAACACAAAAATTTGACACAAACCAAATCAGAAACTCAATGGATATAAAAACCAAATCAAAACAAGATAGAAATGAAGATTTAGGATATAAAATGTGGTGAACAGTGCGAAGAACAGTACGATGAACAGTGACGGCGTATGAATAGTAACATTAACAGTGACGCAAAGTTACAGAATTAAAGAGAAATAAAACCTGAATTGGGAACCTTGCTCTGAATACCAAATGATGTGAAATTGTTGGATCTTTCCCAAATCAGATGCAATCAAAGTAAAAAAAAGAATGATATTCCCGCCATGCTTCAGAAAAGAGGAAGAATTGGAAGCAATAAGAGATATATTTGACACCACAAAGGTTGAATATCCTTATAATTGACTTCCTTTAAATTCACATCAGTTTCCTTATGTATTAAGCATAAGCAAGGTAAAATGAATGTGGTGGCTGATGCTTTATCTAGGCGTTATGTTTTGCTTTCTATGCTTGATGCAAAATTGCTTGGATTTAAACATGTAAAGGAACTTTATGTGCATGATGCTGATTTTGCTGGTTTATATGTGTTGTGTGAAAAGGGGGCTCATGATGGGTTTTATAAGCATGAGGGGTATCTGTTTAAGGGAAATAAATTGTGTGTTCCTAAATGCTCAATTCGTGACTTGCTTGTAAAAGAAGCCCATGAGGGTGGTTTGATGGGGCACTTTGGTGAACCTAAAACCTTAATAATTTTGCAAGAACACTTCTTTTAGCCTGGAATGAAACATAATGTTTATCAATTCTGTAAAAAGTATATTGTGTGCAAGAGGGCTAAATCCAAGGTACAACCCCATGGCCTTTATACTCCATTACCTATTCCAGATTATCCTTGGACTGATGTTTCTATGGATTTCATTGTAGGATTGCCAAGGACAAAGAATGGTAAGGATTCCATATTTATGGTTGTGGACCGCTTCTCAAAAATGGCTCATTTTGTTCCATGTAGGAAAGTAGATGATGCTACACATGTTGCGGACTTGTACTTCAAGGAGATTGTGAGGTTGCATGGCTTGCCAAGAAGTATAGTTTCGAATAGAGATTCTAAGTTTTTGAGTCACTTCTGGAGGACCTTATGGCAAAAGTTTGGAACCAAACTTCTATTTTCTACCACATGTCACCCACAAACAGATGAACAAACAGAGGTAATAAATCGTACCTTAACTACTCTTCTTAAGGCTATGGTAAGAAAGAATCTCAAATCATGGGAAGAATGCTTGCCTCACTTTGAATTTGCATATAATAGGACATTTCATTCAACTACCATGCATTCACCATTTGAGGTTGTTTATGGATTTAATCCCCTCACCCCACTTGATTTGCTGCCATTAGCTAACATTTCATCTTTAGTGCATAAGGATGGTAATGCCAAAGCTGAATTTGTTAAGAAGTTGCATGAAAAGGTGAAGGCTCAAATTGAAAAGAAAGTAGAGCAGCAAGCAAAATATGCCAACAAGGGAAGAAAGAAAGTGGTGTTTGAACCTGGAGATTGGGTTTGGGTACATATGCGCAAGGAAAGGTTTCCCATGAAAAGAAAGTCAAAGCTTCAACCAAGAGGAGATGGACCATTCCAAGTCTTAGAGAGAATTGGGGATAATGCATACAAAGTGGACTTACCAAGTGAGTATGGTGTAAGTGCTACTTTTAATGTTTCTGATTTGTCTCTCTTTGATGTAGGTGATGAAGAGTCAAATTCGAGGACGAATTCTCTTGAAGAAGGAGGGGTTGATGAGAATCTAAGAAGGCTCGTGGAAGACAAAGGTCCAATTTGGAGTTGGAAGAGTCCAAGATGCTCAATTGCGTGTATTTGGAAGACTTGGGCTCCAATGAATCCATTAGTATTTAGTTAGTTTAGCATTTTTGTAATAAATGGGCCTTATGGGCTGAGACTTGTTTTTAGATTTATTTTGGCATGAAGACTTGTTATTTTATTTGGGTAACTTAGAATTGGGCTTATTAGTGTACAAGGCCCATTAGGGTTTGCTTATGGGGGCTGGTCATATATAAGCTCTTGTAAACACATTTTTATTCAGTTTTGGAATACAATTTGAGATTTGAGAGTTTGTGACTCTTAGGTTCTTGAGTGAGCCAATTATCCTTGATCTTATCAAGAGGCCTCCTCTTGTGGCGATCTTTCCTTCGGCTTATCAATCCGTGATTGTGGCGCCCATCCTCCATCTTTTTCCATTTTTATTGTTTCAAATCCAATTCAAGGTCCGTCTTTTTTTTCATCATTAGAGTATTTTTGACTAATTTTGGGCTTTATTTGAGCCCATTTGTTAATTAGGGTTTTAGAAAGTCAATAAGGAGGCTTGTTCCTTATTTTATCACCATTTAGACATTTTAAGAAAAAGCTGATTACTTATGAGGGTTTCCTCTATATGTTCTTGCATGAACTTGAAGACTTATCAAAGGACATTCAACCTTTGTGGCGTCAAATATATCTCTTATTGCTTCCAATTCTTCCTCTTTTCTGAAGCATGGCGGGAATATCATTTTTTTTTTTACTTTCATTGCATCTGATTTGGGAAAGATCCAATAATTCCACATCAATTGCGCTCCATATTAGGATAATGTTTCCACATTTGTTGTGCTCCATATTAGGAAATTATCTCATAATTTGTAGTGCTCTATATTGGAAATATGTCCAAGTTCATTGCACTCCATATTAGGAAAATATGTCCAAGTTTGTTGACTCTGAATTAGGAAATTATCTCCTAATTTGTCATGCTCCATATTGAGAAAATGTGTCTAGATTCGTTGCACTCCGGATATCTTCAGATTTCATGGGCTCAAATAAGCAACATTTCAGTTCTACTTGCTTCTTCTACTTGGGCTTCTTGGGCTAGGAATGCATTCACATGGGCTCCAATTCCTTCTTGTGTCCTTTTTGAGCCTTCCTCTTGTCATTGGGCCTTCACTTAATATTAAATCTTTCTCTACTTAAGCTTGCTCATGCAAAATACTAGACTGGTTCATATCAAATTGTGGTAATCAAATATCAATTCCATCTTCCTTTCCCATTCAAAATAAGCTTCTGGATCATTTCTTCCTTGGAATGATGGGATTTTCATCTTAATGCTGTCAAGATTGGTATCTACCCTTGCTCTTCTAACATGTCTCCTTTCACCTCTTCTTCTCTCACTTCTACCCTCAAAATTTTCAACTCCTTCATCTCCCACATGCCTATCATTTTGTATTCTTTCTCCTTCAATCCCTCTAATCCTCTCATTCATTCTAGCAATTTGTTCATTCAATCTCTCAAATTGTTGAAACATAGCCCTCATAGTGAAATCTAGATTCTCAAGTTGGAAAGTGATGAAATAAGACAGATCTTGAATTGGATTTCAAACAACAAAAATGGAAAAAGATGAAGGATGGGCCCCACAATCATAAGTCGGAGGAACGATTGCCACAAGAGGGGGCTTCTTGATAAGATCAAGGATAATTGACTCACTCAAAAACCTAAGAGTCACATGCTCTCAAATCTCAAATTGTATTCAAAAACTAAATCAAAATCTGTTTACAAGAGCTTATATATAACCAGCCCCCATAAGCAAATCCTAATGAGCCTTTTACACTAATAAGCCCAATTCTAATTTACCTAAATAAAATAATAAGTCTTCATGCCAAAATAAATCTAAAAACAAGTCTCGGCTCATATGACCCATTTATTACAAAAATACTAAACTAACTAAATGCTAATGGATTCATTGGAGCCTAAATCTTTCAAATACACGCAATTGAGCATCTTGGACTCTTCTAGCTCCAAATTGTGCCTTTTCTCAAATAGGGTAGCAATCATCTTCTCTAGGTCTCCCTTCATCCTCTTTGCCAAACTCTTGACATTGATCCTCCAAGCCCTTCCAACACCTTTAGTCCATTGTCTTCAATGGGCTTTCTTTGATTTTCATCAAAAAGTATTGGTATCACTTCCTCCTGACATTGTTAATGATTAAACCTGCTAGAAAAGGTTAGATAAAGTAGGACCTCACAAAACCACACTTCTCACTTGATTTAGGGGCACTCACACTCGTATTTGCACTGTAATTTAGGCTTTTATCCTCAAATGATCTCACACATTCTTACCTTTTTCCACTCCTTTCTTTTCCTCTCTTGTGGTTCTTTTGGATCTAAAATGACACAACTAGCAAAAATCCAACAATTGTGACTATCACTATCTCAAATTGAATGCCAACAAAAGGTGCAGCACAATAACAACATGGCAGCATGAAATTAATACAATTGAACTCTAGAAAGAAAGGAAAAAATAAAAACAAAGACTTAAGGACACAAAATAATGAGAAGCAATAACTCAGAATAACAAGAGGTGCTAATTTAAGAATTCAAGTAATTGAAAGAGACAATGCACAATTAATGTCAAAATGAGAAGTTCAAGTGTAATTAGAGCATGTCAAGAATCAGCAATAACTACAAGCAAACAACTTCTTTTCTTTTGAATATGTTCCAATTTATTTTCAACAATTCAGCACTTTATTTTTCTTGCCTCTTCTTTGTAAGTTGCCTTTTGATTCACTAACTTGGCTTTTCTCCTTTGTTTCTTGCTGTTTTTTTTCTTTTGATTCACATGTTTTTCCTTTGTAACTTAATACAAACAGTACCAATTTAGCACTAGTTTTGTTGATTGCAAGGATATCACACAATTCAAACTTGGTGCTCTTTACTTTGCTTTAATTAATTACTATATTCAATTATAACACCTTGATATTATGCCATTAGAATATGGCAATTGGTTATTGCAAGCTAAACTTCTTCGCTTTGAACTTTTAACAAATATGTTCAATGCACCTTTCATTCACTAGACTAGGACAAATATTTGGAGCAAATTTTGAGCTAAATAATAAGAAATAACACAAAACAAAGAAAGTGACCAAGTATCAAAGCAAATTCAGACCTACAATTGACTTGGACAACTTATTAAATACATGGAGGGCAGAATTGAAGAACAACCTAGATTTGACATAATGATGAATCAAAACACATAAATTTGACAAAAACTAAATAAAAAATGAAACAGATAAAAAAATGAAAAAACAAAACATGATCAGAATGAAGAAATAAGACATGAATGAAGAAATAGAACAGTACTGTCGTAAACAGTGACACACAGTACCGTCATGAACAATGACGCAAACAATACCAGAAATTAAAGAGAAGTGAAACTTGAATTTGGGAACCTTGCTCTAAATACCAAATGACATTAATGTAGGATCTATCCCAAGTCAAATGCAATCAAAGAAAAAAAAGGAATGATATTCTCGCCATGCTTCAGAAAATAGGAAGTCGGAAGCAATAAGAGATATATTAGATGTGACAAAGGTTGAATGCCCCGTGATAAGTCTTCAAGTTCATACAAAAACCTAGAGAAGAAACCCTCATCAGCTTTTTCTATTCTTTCAATAATGGCTAAATCCCCTAGAATAAGGAACAAGCCTCCTTATTGACTCTTTAAGCCTTAATTGATAAGTGGGCTCAAATAACATCAAATAGGCCCAAAATACTCTAAAGTGATACAGCACAAAATAAGTATAAATTAAAAGCTCAAATGCTATTTTAAAGCCCAAAACATCAAATAATAGAAAATAAGATGAGGTGGCGCCAACTAAGACTATGGCTAATATGGCAATGATGTGACACCATCTTCTTGATAATGTGGCAATGACATGGATTATGGCTGATGTGACGATGATGTGGCGGTGATGCGGGGCCACTCCTTGGAATTCATATCACTTAGTGCTGATTAACTATAATGCATATTATGATTTTGTTGTTCTCTTCTAATCTAACTTCTTCAAGCATCCAAACTCTTTCCTTAAGCCCTTGATATCCTTCCTTGATCTTCTTAGCTTTAACTCTTGTCATTGGACCCTCCAATGAATGTGGAAGTGCCTTTTCACTTTTGGAATTCATATCAATGAGGATCAATTGAGAATGCAAAAAGAAGAAGGGAGAGAAAAGATGAAGGAGAAGAGAATAGAAAAGAGTGAGAGCAATGAGAAGAAAAGGAGTGATTGTGAAAAAGAGAGTGAGAGAAAAATTATGTTAAGAGAAAAAGAGAGTGATTTTGTATAAAAAGTGGGAAAACAATATTTTAGAGTTATTAGAAAAGCAAGTGGGATAAAGAGTGTTTTGTATATTTCTAGGCCAATTATCTTGTACAAGAAAGCTTATGAAAATACTAACAATCTTGAAATTGTTTCGTCAAATACTTGTGATGCTGTTTTGAAAGAATTCCAAGGAGTGCTTCTTCCAAAAGAGCTATCATGTGTGAAAAGGAAAATGCCCCAATTAGAGCAAGGTGACTTTATTGTGATGATTGATATGTTGTCTTGAAGGTGTATTCCCATCTCCACTTTGCATAAAAAATTTGACAAAAATATTGAAATTTTGCATGAAAATGATTATGGTCTTCCTAGTTCTTTACTCAATGTTGTTATTTCTTTAGTTGATTTTGCTACTCTTGCATTTATTGACGGTGTTTCAAATGTTGATGCTTGTGAGGAAATGATTTTTGGATACATTTTTATGTATGATAGATTTTTGTGTGGAAAGACCAACATGTGTATGCCTAAGAGTTCTCGTAAAAATCTGTTTAGTAAGGAAGCCCATGGATATGATTTAATAAAATATTTTGGCATTAAGGATCCCCTTGATATTGTGCTTAATGTGTTGCATGACCCTTTTGTGTTCTCTAAACATGGTTTGAAATGGAGATATCATCAAATGTCCTTGAGAAAAGATGTTGAAAAGAAAAATAGTTTCCAAGTAAAATATGGTTTCTATGGATGGTTGTCTTTGCTTCTTGGTCTGTCTAATGCACCAAGTATCTTTGTGAGCTTAATGAATTATGCTTTGCATACTTCTTTAAATAAATTTATCAGGGTTTATTTAGATAAAATTCTTGTGATGAGTTTATGCATTTTTACTTGTAAGTTTTCTACGAGTTTCTATCACTTTGATGTCATGAGAACTTTTAAGAATAAGTTTATTAGTGCTAGTTTTCATTATTATCATGAGTCCAAGGGGTGGTTCTTCTTGTTTGAAAACTTAAAGGGTTGGAAAGAGTTGGATCTACGTGGTGAATTGTATGCTAAATGTGTGAAATGCTCATTTTACATGGAAAGAATTGCTTGTTTGAATCATACTATGAGTGGCATAAGAATAAAGATCAACGAAGTGAAAGTTAAAACAATTAGAAAATGGTCTCCACCTTAGTTTGTTGGTGAAATTAAGAGCTTCCATGGTTTGATTAATTTTGATGGGAAGCTTATAAGGAATCATGTTCTATATGCTTTCAATGACAAACTTGATATTGCTGATAATTTTATATGCTCACACGAGATTGATGACTCTTATTTTGCATTTGATCCAGGTGGTTGCTTATTGAGGGTGCGAATGGAAAAGGAGGTGTTCCAAATCTAAGGAATCCTTATTGCATCTAGATGGAGATGGTTCACTCCAAGTCTTGAAGAGACAATAATTATTTTCCTAATTTGAATCCTCATGGTGTGTTTGATGTGAGTGCTTCTTTGGGTGTTCCCATTCTTTCTCCTTTTGATGAGGATTTTAAAGATTCGAGGACGAATCTTTTTGAAAATAGGGGGAATGATGTGAACCCAAGGGAGGCTAATCATAAAAAAATGAGATAAGATGAGAGTTTAATTAAGTGCATTAGAATTGTGCCACATCATCAAGGAGATGGTGCCACATCATCAAGGAGATGGTGCCACATCATTGCGACATCAGCCATTATCCTATTTGGCACCACTTCAGCCCATTTTCACATTTATTTGATGTTTTGGGCTTTCACTTACTTAGTATTTGGACCTTTAGTTTGTGTTTATTTTGAATTATGTCATTTTAGTCCTTTTTGGGCTTCAATTTAGGTTGAATGTGTTAGGCCCATTTTACTTTAAAACATTCACCATGTTTCTATGGGTAACTATGTTACTTATAGTCATTTATTGGGTTTAGGTTAATGGATTAGTTTGGGCCAATATGCTATCATTTAAGCCCATTTTCAATTAGGGTTTTAAAAAGTTATATAAAGAGGCTTATTCCTCATACAAATCAGTTTTTTATATTTGATATTTCAAGTTATAGAATTTAGCTGAGTGCCTCTCTTGATGTCTTGAATGAACTTGTAACTCATCAAAAGGATTCACCTTTCATGGCGTTGATCATCACTAATCAAGGATTCTTCCTTGTGGCGTGTTTTTCTTCTTCGCTTATCGAAGGATTTACATCCTTTGGAGTATGGCGTGAATACCCTTCTATTTTTGATTTTGCATTTGCTGAATTTGGGATAGATCCAACACAATTTCACATTAAATAGGAAGTGCGCAATGAGGTTAGAAAGAAATTTATCAACACTCCAATCTTCCGGAGCAAGAAAAGAAGATGGAATCGATCTGTGCTTGTCACCATTATTCACAAGAGACGAAAGTGAGGCTTGCTACCTATCAATTTAGTATTTAGTGAGATCAACTTGATCGGCTAGAAGAAGAAAGGGTGCAAAGCCTATTGCTACTTGGGTAGAGATGAAGTATAGTTCTTCATTCATGAATGCCACTATAGTTCTTCACGTAAATCCTTAGGAGAGGATTGTTGAAAAGAATGAAGACAAAGTAGTTCCATGCAAGTTTAAATGCTCTTCAAGAATTAAGGGAGAATCGTCATCAAAACCTAAGAAAGAAGTGTCTAAGAGGAAAGTCAAGGTTGAAAAGCATTCCAAAGACAAGTGTTTCAAATGCTTAAAGCATGGTCATCATGCCATTGATTGTTCGCTCGAGAGAGCATTAAAGATTCAAAAAGCCCTGGAACAATACGCAGAGGAAGAAAGTGAAGATCAAAGTTCTGCATTGGATTCAATATTAAAGGTAAGATTGGCAATGTGATCATAGATAGTGGAAGTTGATGAGAATCTAAGAAGGCCCATTGAAGGCAAAGGCTTAAAGGCTTTGAAAGAGCTTCAAAGACCAATGACAAGAGTAAAGGCAAAGAAGATATAAGGAGACCTAGAGAAGATAGTTATTGTTCTATTTGAAAGAAGGCCCAATTTGGAGTTAGAAGAGTCTAAGATGGTCAATTGCGTATATTTGGAAGACATGGGCTCCAATGAATCCATTAACATTTAGTTAGTTTACTATTTTTGTAATAAATGGATCGTATGGGCCAAGACTTATTTTTAGATTTATTTAGGCATGAAGACTTGTTGTTTTATTTGGGTCAATTAGAATTAGGCTTGTTAGTATAAAAGGCTTATTAGGTTTTGCACATGATGGCTTATGGAGGCTGGTCATATATAAGCTCTTGTAAACAAATTTTTATTCAGTTTTGAATACAATTTGAGATTGAGAGCTTGTGACTCTTAGGTTTTTGAGTGAGCCAATTATCTTTGATCTTATCAAGAGGTCCCCTCTTGTAGTGATTGTTCCTTTGGCTTATCAATCTATAATTGTGGCGTCCATCCTCCATCTTTTCTATTTTATTGTTTGAAATCCAACTAAAGATCGTTTATTATTTCATCAATTGGTATCATGAGCTTTGGTTGGAGTTGGATTTGAGAATACCGTTCACGCATACTGTTCATCATACTGTTTCAATCGTACTATTAATTGTGCACTGTTCATCATTACTGTTGCATCGCTGTTTACGATTTCTCACGGTACTGTTCATCCAGTTTTAGATTTTTTTTCCACAACACTGTTCACGCCATCACTGTTTACATAGTTGGGGTTTCATCATTTCGTGTTCATCATATTATGTTCTTAATTCTAAATTTGTTCAATCTTGTGAAATTCTATTAGTTTAGTGCTTGGTGTTAAATAGTAGCTTGATTTGAAAGGAATTGTGAATATAATCAATTCTAATTCCTTGTTTACTATTTCTTTCCAAAATTCTGGTTCAATTGGATTGAATTTATTTGTTGTCTCAAAAATGAACATTCTCATATTTTTGCTTATTCTTGCAAGTTCATCATTAGGCCATAAATTGAAAATTATGTGATTCAAATTGAAAAAAAAAAGGTACAACTATTGTCAACAAAAAAAAAGTCCACAGCAAAAAAAAAGCAAACGAAAAAGAAAAAGAAAAATTTGCAGCATAGAAAAATGCTTCTTGGATGCCACTTTCTTGCAATTTTCAGCTTGTTTTAGCTTAATTGCTGAATTATTCCATACTAGAAATTTTTTGGGAACAACTTAACTATTATTTAACATTACAAAATCTTCTCTAATTTCTCCATTCTTGTCTTTTTTGCATTATTTTCCTTAATGTGCTTGTTTCTTGTAATCGTCTTTGTTGGCTTCTTTAGTTTTGCAAACTCTTTTGTTGGCTTCACTTGTGCCTTGCTGATTGATTGTCACTTGGTTGTGGTCGATTGTGTGGATTGGAGGTTGACTTCCTTAGGAACCTTTGAGAACACTTAAGGGGAAAAAAGCAAGAGAGAAATCTTTACACAAAAGCCAATTTTGAGTGAAACACCAGCGAACATCTATTGAGTGAAACACTTAGCGAGTGGAGATTACATTGATCTTTTTGTTTTGTAAACGTGTCTCATGAAGGTGGATCAAGTAGTGAGAGCACTCCTCCCTCACCTAAGTCCTTGGCTGTCAGAAGGCAAATTACTTGCACAAAGATTTGAAAAAATGTTTGAGAGGTAGAATGAAACCATGAGGAATATTCAAGAAATGGTGGCAAATAATGCAAGAAGACAAGCACGCGACCATTCTCCACATGCCTATGAAGATTCTAGTAGTTCTCCAAGAATGATGAAGAAAGGAGATATGATAGGAGGAGAGATAGGAGATATGATAAGAAGGATGATGAAGAGAGGAGGTATGATAGAAGGAGAGATAGGAGAGATGATAGAGAGAGGAGGAGGAGATAAGAAGATGCAAGAGTGAGAGAAAATGAGAGAATTGGTGGTTAAAATAAAGATTCCTAGTTTTTAATGGAAGGAATGATGTTAAAGCAAACTTAGAGTGGGAGTTAATGATAGAGCAAGTATTCTCATGCCATGACTATAGTGAGGAAAAGAAAGTGAAGGTAGCTTCCCTAGAGTTCCATGACTATGCCTTGGTGTGGTAGGATCAAATTCAAAGGGAGCAAAGGATATATGATGAGGAACCCGTAGTCACATGAATTGAAATGAAGAACCTAATGCACAAGAGATTTGTTCCTACTGTCAATAGGAGCTTCATACAAAGCTTTAAGGTTTGAGGCAAGGTGAAAAAAGTGTAGATGACTATTACAAAGAAATGGATGTTGCAACGATAAGAGCCAATGTAGTTAAAGAAAGAGAAGCAACAATGGCCCGTTTCTTGAATGGGTTGAACCATGATATCCGTGACATAGTAGAACTTCATCCCTATGTAGAACTTAAAGATTTGGCTCACCAAGCGATCAAAGTAGAAGCACAACTCAAAAGAAAGGAGACTTTGAAGAAAGGCACCTTTTCCTACAACTCAAAAAGATAGAAGGAAGGAGTGAAGAAGGAGGGAACTTCAACTAAGGATACGGTTGTCCATGATGGTAAACCCTCTCCTAAAACTTCTTTTAATTCTACTAATACTTCTGCTTCCTCTACTTCTTGACATAGGGAACTCAAATGCTTCAAATGCCTTGGAAAAGGCCATATTGCATCTCAATGTCCAAACAAGAAGACCATGATTTTGAGGGAGAATGGTGAGATTTCAAGTGCAAGTTCATGTCCATCATCAGATGCTCCAAGTGAAGAAGATAGTGAGTATAAAGCTTTTTGCCATGAGGGAGACCTACTTATGATGAGGCATCTTTTAGGTAGTTTAGTCAAGGAGGATGATACTACACAAAGAAAAAATATCTTTCATTCAAGATGCTTGGTACTTGGGAAGAGTTGTTCTCTTATTGTTGATGGTGGTAGTTGTACTAATGTAGTTAGTGTTAGACTTCTCATCCTAAGTCCTATAAGCTACAATGGTTGAATGATGAAGGGGAGTTAGTTGTTGATAGGCAAGTTTTGATTGCTTTTTATATTGGCAAGTATGAGGATGAAGTATTTTGTGATGTAGTGCCTATGGAAGCAAGCCATATCCTCTTGGGAAGACCTTAGTAGTTTGATAAGAAAGCTATTCATGATGGTCATTCCAACAAGTTCACATTTATGCATAAAGGATGCAAAATCACTTTAGTACCCATGACTCCAAGTCAAGTGTGTGAGGATCAAACAACTATGAGGTTGAAAAGAGAGCAAGAGAGAAAAGATGAGAGAAAAATTGAAAAGAAAAAGAGTGAGTTTTAGTGCAAACTTAAAAAGAAAGGGGAAAAAGTGAGGACACTTACAAGTGAGAAAGATAAGAGTGAAAAGAAAATTCAATGTGAAAGGAGAGAAATTTGTTTGTGAGAGAAAAAGAAGTGAGGAAAGCTTTCTTGGCCTCTTGGCCTATGTATCTACTTCTATGTAAAGAAAGTCCTCTTGATGAATTGATTGATCATTTTGTTAACAATGCTTTGCCTAGTGGTGTTTCTTCTTTTTTGCAGGAATTTGGAGATGTTTTTCCCAAGGAAGTGCCTCACAGTCTACCTCCAATTAGAGGGATAGAACATCAAATTGACTTAATTCCGGCAGCAACATTGCCCAATCGGCCTGCATACAGAAGCAATCCTCAAGAAACTCAAGAGATCCAGAAACAAGTAGAAAGATTGTTAGAGAAAGGATGGGTAAAGGAAAGTTTAAGCCCTTGTGCTGTACTAGTCATTCTAGTACTCAAGAAAGATGGAAGCTGGAGGATGTGCACTGATTGTCGTGCTATCAACAACATCACTGTAAAGTATAGACACCACATACCCCGTTTGGATGATTTACTTGATGAATTATTTGGTACTTGTTACTTTTCTAAGATTGATCTTAAGAGTGGATATCACCAAATAAGAATAAGGGAGGGGGATGAATGGAAAACAGCCTTTAAGACTAAATATGGGTTGTATGAATGGTTAGTTATGCCATTTGGATTAACTAATGCACCTAGTACCTTCATGCGTTTAATGAATCATGTGCTTAGGAACTTCTTAGGCAAATTTATTATTGTTTACTTTGATGATATCTTAGTTTACAACAAATCTTTTGATGAGCATGTGTTGCATTTGAGGTGTGTGCTAGAAGTCTTGAGGTATGAAAAGTTGTATGCAAATATTGAAAAATGTACATTTTTGTAAAAAAGATCATGTAGTTTTTCTTAACTTTGTGGTTAATTCCAAAGGTGTGCATGTGGATGAGGAAAAGTTTAAAGCCATAAAAGATTGGCCAACCCCTAGGACCATGAGTGAAGTGAGGAGCTTCCATGGGTTAGCAAGCTTTTATAAGCACTTTGTGAGAGATTTTAGCACCATTGTTGCACCCTTAAGTGAAGTTATCAAGAAAAATGGGGATTTTAAATGGGAAAAGGAACAACAAAAAGCCTTTGATACGTTGAAGGATAAGCTTATGCATGCACCCATACTTGCACTTCGTAATTTTGTTAAATCATTTGAATTGGAGTGTGATGCATCTAATGTAGGGATAGGGGCTGTGTTGATGCAAGAAGGGCACCCTATTGATTACTTTAGCGAAAAGCTTAATGGAGCATGTTTGAAGTATCCTACTTATGATAAAGAACTTTATGCTTTGATTAGGGCACTTCAAACATGGCAACATTATCTTTTACTTAAAGAGTTTATGATCCATAGTGACCATGAATCATTGAAATATCTCAAGGGTCAAGAGAAATTAAATAAAAGGCATGCTAAGTGGGTAGAGTTCCTAGAACAGTTTCCTTATGTTATTAAGCATAAGCAAGGTAAAATGAATGTAGTGGCTGATGCTTTATCTAGGCGTTACGCTTTGCTTTCTATGCTTGATACGAAATTGCTTGGATTTGAATATGTAAAGGAACTTTATGTGCATGATGCTAACTTTGCTGGATTATGTGTTGTGTGAAAAAGGGGCTCATGATGGGTTTTATAAGTGATGAGAATCAAAGAAGGCCTGTTGAAGACAAAGGCTTGAATACATTGGAAGAGCTTCAAGGACCAATGACAAGAGCAAAGGCAAAGAGGATTAATGAAGATTTAGAGAAGATGATTTGATGTGAATTTAAAGGAAGTCAATCATAAGGAAGTAAGATAGGAGGAGAGCTTAATCAAGTGCATTTGAATTGTGCCACATCATCAAGGAGGTGGATCCACATCATTGTCACAATCCATGTCATTGCCACATCATCAGAGGTGGAGCCACATCACCGCCACATCAGCCAAAATCCATGTCACTGCCACATCATTTTGGAGATGGTGCCACATCATTGCCACATCAGCCATAGTCCTAATTGGCACCACCTTATCTCATTTTCTATTATTTGGTGTTTTGGGCTTTATGATAGCATTTGGGCTCTTAATTTGTAATTATTTTGTGCTGCATCACTTTAGAGTATTTTGGGCTTTATTTGAGCCCATTTATCAATTAGGGTTTTAGAAAGTTAATAAGGAGGCTTGTTCCTTATTCCAGGGGATTCAGACATTTTAGAGAAAAGCTGATTGCTTGTGAGGTTTTCCTCTCTAGGTTCTTGTACGAACTTGAAGACTTATCAAAGGGCATTCAACCTTTGTGGCGTCAAATATATCTCTTATTGCTTCCAATTCTTCCTCTTTTCTGAAGCATGGCGGGAATATCATTCTTTTTTTTACTTTGATTGCATCTGATTTGGGAAAGATCCAACAATTTCACATCATTTGGTATTCAGAGCAAGGTTCCCAATTTAGGTTTTATTTCTCTTTAATTCTGTAACTTGCGTCACTGTTCATGTTACTATTCATACGCCGTCACTGTTCATCGTATTGTTCTTCGCACTGTTCACCACATTTTATATCCTAAATCTTCATTTCTATCTTGTTTTGATTTGGTTTTTATATCCATTGAGTTTCTGATTTGGTTTGTGTCAAATTTTTGTGTTTTGATTCACCATTGTGTCAAATCTGTTTTGTTCTTCTTTTCTGCCTTCCATGTGTTTGATAAGTTGTCCAAGTCAATTGTAGGTCTCAATTTGCTTTGATACTTGGTCACCTCTTTGTCTTGTGTTAGTTCTTGTTGTTTAGCTCAAAATTTGCTCCAAATATTTCTGCTAGTCTAGTGAATGAAAGGTGCATTGAACATGTTTGTTAAAACTTCAAAGTGAAGAAGTTCAGCTTGCAATAGCCAATTGCCATATTCTAATAGCACAACATCAAAGGGCTATAATTGAATATAGTAATTGATTAGAGCAAAGCAAAGAGCACCAAGTTTGAATTGTGTTAAAAGCCTTGCAATCAGCAAACTAGTGCTGAATGGTGAACTTGTGTTTGAAGTAAAAACAAATGCAAGAACAAAATGAAGAATAGTACTAAGTAGTTGTGAGTTAGAAAGCAAAAACAATTGACAAAAACAAATAGCAAGAAACAAAGGAGAAAAGCCAAGTTAGTGAATCAAAAGGCAAACTACAAAGAAGAGGCAAGAAAAAAAAAAATAAAGTGCTGAATTGTTGAAAACAAATTGGAACACATTCAAAAGAAAAGAAGTTGTTTGCTTGTAGTTATTGTTGATTCTTGACATGCTCTAATTACACTTGAACTTTTTCATTTTGACATTAATTGTTCATTGTCTCTTTCAATTACTTGAATTCTTAAATCAGAACTTCTTGTTATTCTGAGTTGTTGCTTCTCATTATCTTGTGTCCTTAAGTCTTTGTTTTTATTTTTCCTTTCTTCCTAGAGTTCAATTGTATTAATTCCATGCTGCCATGTTGTTAGTGTGCTGTCACCTTTTGTTGGCATTCAATTTGAGATAGTGATAGCCACAATTGTTGGATTTCTGCTGGTTATGTCAATTTAGTTCCAAAAGAACCACAAGAGAGGAAAAGAAAGGAGTGGGAAAAGGCAAGAGTGTGTGAGATCATTTGAGGATAAAAGCATAAATTACAGTGCAAACACGAGTGTGAGTGCCCTTAAATCAAGTGAGAAGTGTGGTTTTGTGAGGTCCTTTTTTTTATCTAACCTTTTCTTGCAGGTTTAATCATTAACAATGTCGGGAGGAAGTGATAACAATACATTCCAAACTGAGAATCTAGATTTCACTATGAGAGCTATGTTTCAACAATTTGAGAGATTGAATGAACAAATTGCTGGAATGAATGAGAGGATAAGAGGGATTGAAGGAGAAAGAAGACAAAATGATAGGCATGTGGGAGATGAAGGAGTTGAAAATTTTGAGGGTAGAAGTGAGAGATCAGATAGCTCAAATGAGGGTGAAAGAAGAAGAGGTGAAAGGAGACATGTTAGAAGAGCAAGGGTAGATACCAATCTTGATAGCATTAAGATGAAAATCCCATCATTCCAAGGAAGAAATGATCCAGAAGCTTATTTTGAATGGGAAAAGAAGATGGAATTGATATTTGATTGCCACAATTATTCGGAGGAAAAGAAGGTAAAGCTTGCTGTTACGGAATTTTCTGATTATGCCATTGTTTGGTGGGATAAATTGATGATAGATGTAAGGAGATTGTCATGAAAAGAAGATTTGAAGACTTGA
Source organism: Sindora glabra (assembly GCA_020226215.1). Taxonomy (NCBI): domain Eukaryota; kingdom Viridiplantae; phylum Streptophyta; class Magnoliopsida; order Fabales; family Fabaceae; genus Sindora; species Sindora glabra. Next base: position 22,500,660 of record CM035233.1, on the reverse strand, counting down.
AGTTTGTCATGAAAAGAAGATTTGTTCCTTGCTATTACCAAAGGGATTTGCATCAAAAATTACAAAGTCTGATTCAAGGAGTTAAGAGTGTTGAGGATTATCACAAAGAAATGGAAATCACTATGATAAGAGCCAATGTGGAAGAAAGTCAAGAAGCAACTATGGCTAGATTTCTCCATGGATTGAATAGAGACATTGCTAATGTGGTGGAGTTACAACACTATACATCTTTGGAGGAGTTGGTACACTTGGCTATGAAAGTGGAAAGGCAACTCAAAAGAAGAAGTTCATCTAAATATAATTCACAATCAAGTTCTCCATGGAAGTCTTGGGATAAGAAAAGTGACAAGAAGGAGGAAAGAGGAAGCAAGTTCAAATCTGAATTCTCTTCAAAATCAAAAGATGAATCTTCTAAGGGCAAAAACAAAATGGAGGAGAATCAGAAACATTCCAACATGAAGTGTTTCAAATGCTTGGGAAGAGGACATATTGCTAGTAATTGTCCAAACAAAAGGCTTATGGTGATCAAAGACAATGGGGAATGGGATTCTACAAGTGAGAAAGAACAAGCTACTTCATCAGATGAAGATAGTATGAGTAGTGAGGATCCTTTTGATGGAGGTGCATTGGTGAGTAGGAGAGCCTTAAATGTGCAAATCAAGGAGGAGAGTGAGAATCAAAGAGAAAACCTTTTTCATACAAGGTGCAACATCCAAGGAAAGGCTTGCCAAGTTATCATTGATAGTGGGAGTTGTGCTAATGTGGCTAGCACTACCTTGGTTGAAAAGTTGAGTTTACCCACTTTACAGCACCCTACCCCTTACAAGCTTCAATGGTTGAATGAAAATGGGGAGTTGAAAGTGAATAAACAAGTGTTCGTCTCTTTTTCTATTGGGAGGTACCATGATGAGATTCTTTGTGATGTGGTTCCCATGCATGCTTGCCATCTTTTGCTGGGGAGGCCATGGCAATTTGATAGACAAGTTACTCATGATGGTGTTCTCAACAAATACAAGCTTGTCAAAGATGGAAAGAAGTTCTCCCTTAAGCCTTTAACTCCAAAACAGGTTTATGAAGATCAAATGATAATGCAAAAAAAGAGAGAAGAGGAAGGAAAAGGGAAAAAGAGTGTAGAGCAGAATGAGAAAGATAAAAAGAATAAGAGTGTGAATGAAAAGAAAGAGAGTACTTGTGAAAAAGAAGAGAGAAAACATGAGAGAGGAAAGTCATCAAAACAAAGAAAAGAAAAGTTAAGTGTGTTTGCAAAAACAAGTATTGTGAGGAATGCTTTATATGTTTCTAGACCAATTGTTTTTCCAAATACTTTTGATTTTCTTTTACAGAAACATCAAGATGCACCTTCAAGAGAAAGTTCCAAAGAAGTACAATCTTTGAAGAGAGGAGAACATCATATAAATTTGATCCTTGGAAATTCAACTCAAACTTATGAAGATCATGTGATTGAAAAATATAGTAAGAAGGAAGAATTTCATGAAGCATATCCCTGTGTAATGCAATGTAGGCAAGGTAAAAGTAGTGAGGTAGATAATGCTTTGGCTCAAAGGTATACTCTTTTCTTGACTTTTCATGATAGATTACTAAATTTTGGGCCTAAGGATTATTTGCATACAGAATTGATGAGTTTTGAGTGCTTTGACAATTTGTATGTAGTTGAGTTTGAGAGTGCTGCCTCTTCACATGATTTTGTAATTCCTTCACGAGTTGAGTTTGTTTCCAAAGTTGATGTTTGGAGAAATGTTGGAAAAACTTATGATTGTGATTTGATAATACATTTTGACATTAAGAAGACTCGAAGGGATTTGCATGATATGTCTTTTGTGTTTTATAGAAGTTTTCTCACCAAAAAGGTTGATTTGATTAGACATTTTGAATTTAAAAGAAGTTTAGATAACATGCTTTATGTGTTGCTGGATCCTTATGTGTTTTCTAAGCATGATTTGATGGGAGGATTTCATCCACTTTGCTTTGAAGTAAGGAATGCATGGAAAAACAACTTCAAAACAAAGCATGGTTTGTATGAGTGGTTGTCTTTGCTTTTTGGTTTGTCTAATGCACCAAGTATTTTTGTGAGCTTAATGAATCATGTTTTGAATACTTCTTTTAATAAATTTGTTAGGGTCTATTTAGATAAAATTCTTGTGATAAGTTTGTATGTTTTTAGTTGCAAGTTTTTTGTGAGTGTCTATTATCTTCATGTTTTGTGCATTTCTGAAAATAAATTTGTTGTTGCTCATTTAAATCATTGTTATGTGCTAAAAGGTTGGATATTGCTAGGACTTGAGAATTTAAAGCACTGGATAGATTGTGTGCCATCTCTTGTTGAAATTCTTGTGTATGACAAAGTTATGGAGGAGCATTTTGAATCTTTGAAATCTGTTTGCAAAATTTTAAGAAATGAAAAGTTGCACAATAATTTTGAAGAATGTTTGTTATGTGTGTTAAATATTTGAAATATGTTGTGTGTGACAATGCAATGGAAGTGATCAAAGAAAAAGCACTTAAACAATGGCTGCCACCTATGTTTGTTAGTGAAATTGAGAGTTTTCATGGTTTGATTAACTTCTATGGGAAACTTATAAAGAATCATGTTCAATGTGCTTCCAATGATAAACTTCTCACTATTGTTAATTTTGTATGCTTGCATGAGATTATTGACTCTTATTTTGTATTTGATCCGGGTAGTTGCTTGTTGATGGTATGAGTGGAAAAGGAAGTATTTCCAATCCAAGGGAATCCTAGCTACATCTATGTGGAAGTGGTTCACACCAAGTCATAAAAAAAAAAAAAAAACAATAGTTGTTTTCTTAATTTGAATTCTCATGGTGAGTTGAATGTGAGTATTTCATTTAGTGATTCTAATCTTTCTCCCTTTGATGTAGGTTTTGAAGATTCGAGGACGAATCTTTTTGAAGAGAGGGGGAATGATGTGAATTTAAAGGAAGTCAATCATAAGGAAGTAAGATAGGAGGAGAGCTTAATCAAGTGCATTTGAATTGTGCCACATCATCAAGGAGGTGGATCCACATCATTGTCACAATCCATGTCATTGCCACATCATCAGAGGTGGAGCCACATCACCGCCACATCAGCCAAAATCCATGTCACTGCCACATCATTTTGGAGATGGTGCCACATCATTGCCACATCAGCCATAGTCCTAATTGGCACCACCTCATCTCATTTTCTATTATTTGGTGTTTTGGGCTTTATGATAGCACTTGGGCTCTTAATTTGTAATTATTTTGTGCTGCATCACTTTAGAGTATTTTGGGCTTTATTTGAGCCCATTTGTCAATTAGGGTTTTAGAAAGTTAATAAGGAGGCTTGTTCCTTATTCCAGGGGATTCAGACATTTTAGAGAAAAGCTAATTGCTTGTGAGGTTTTCCTCTCTAGGTTCTTGTACGAACTTGAAGACTTATCAAAGGGCATTCAACCTTTGTGGCGTCAAATATATCTCTTATTGCTTCCAATTCTTCCTCTTTTCTGAAGCATGGCGGGAATATCATTCTTTTTTTTACTTTGATTGCATCTGATTTGGGAAAGATCCAACAATTTCACATCATGATTGCTGCCATATTTGAAAGAAGGCCCAATTTGGAGTTAAAAGAGTCCAAGATGCTCAATTGTATGTATTTGGAAGACTTGGGCTCCAATGAATCCAATAACATTTAATTAGTTTAGTATTTTTGTAATAAATGGGCCATATGGGCCGAGACTTGTTTTTAGATTTATTTTGGCATGAAGACTTGTTATTTTATTTGGGTTACTTAGAATTGGGCTTGTTAGTGTACAAGGCCCATTAGGGTTTGCTTATGGGAGTTGGTCATATATAAACTCTTGTAAACATATTTTTATTCAGTTTTGAATACAATTTGAGGTTTGAGAGCTTGTGACTCTTAGGTTTTTGAGTGAGCTAATTATCTTTGATCTTATTAAGAGGCCTCCTCTTATGGCGATCGTTCCTCCGGCTTATCAATCCATGATTGTGGCACCCATCCTCCATCTTTTTCTGTTTTTGTCATTTCAAATCCAATTCAAGATCCGTCCTTTTCATCAATTGGTATCAGAGCTTTGGTTGGAATTGGATTTGAGGGTACTGTTCATCTACACTATTTATCTGTTACTGTTTGTGCACTGTTCATGATATGAACCAGTCCAACACTTTGCATGAGCAAGCCCAAGTAGAGAAAGATTTAATATTAAGTGAAGGCCCAATGACAAAAGGAAGGCTCAAAAGAATACAAGAAGCAATTGGAGCCCATGTAAATGTAATTCTGGCCCAAGGAGCCCAAGTAGATGAAACAAATAAAGTTGAAGTGTTGCTCATCCAAGCCCAAGAAATCTAAAGATAGTTGAGGTGCAACGAATCTGGACACATTTTCCTAATATGGAGCGTCATAAATTAGGAGATAATTTCCTATTAAGGAATATCTGAGTCAAATGAATCTGGACATATTCCCAATATGGAGCATGACAAATTAGGAGATAATTTCCTAATATGGAGCGCAACAAATGTGGAAACATTATCCTAATATGGAGCGCAATGAATCTGAAGATAATTTCCAAATATAGGATACAATGAATCTAGACATGGAGTGTAGCAAATCAGGAAATATTTTCCTAATCGGGAATATAACAAATAAGGAAAATCTGAGAATAATTTATATTTTTAATTTAGTGATAGTCAAACTTTGTATTTATGGCATTTACTATTTGTACTTTCCTAAGACTAGTATAAATAGGAATCTATGTAACTCAGAATAGGCAGTTCATGAATAATACACAAATTTGAGTGTTTCTTCTCCAAAGTGTGAGAATTATATCTTCTTTTGCTCTTGTGAAACCTTGCTTTGTCAATCTTCCCTTATAAGATTGGTGATTCAAATTCATAAAAGCCCCTAATTTGTGCTTCAACCCAAGTGCGTTGTTGTGTGGATTGGTCAATTTGTGTTCGTGGTTGGACAAGTGGTCTAAGCAGCAGGTCGCGTTCCTTATAGCGTTGGTTGGTTGGTTGCATTCGTCAGGTCATCGAACCACCAAGTCAGAGCTTATCACTCTTAATTTCCTTCCTCATTTCTGGAGTGTGGCGCTCATATCATTCTTTACATTATTTTTTATTTACTTTATTTGCCTACGCCGTGAAGATCAGGACACCCCCATGGAATTCCCTATCAGTTCTCTTTTCTGTTTTCTGCAATTAATACTGTTCACGCGTCCGTACTGTTCATGCATTAGGGTTTCATCAATTCTTGGTACAATCTTTCCTAAATCTTGTTGCAACACTTGTTTTATTGCTGGATTCTTATTTCTTAATTAGATTGGCTAAATTCATAATCAATTGTTAAGTTTCTGCACTTGTGTTCTTCGTGTTTATCAATTGTTCATCACATGTTCTTGATTTGAATCTGTCCAATCTTCTAAAATTCTGTTAGTTTGGTGTTTGGTGTTAAATAATAGCTTGATTTAAAGGGAATTGTGAATACAATCAATTCTAATTCCTTGTTTACTACTTCTTTCCAAAATTCTGATTCAATTGGATTGAATTTATTTGCTTTCTCAAAAATGAACATTCCATATTTTTGCTTGTCCTTGCAAGTTTATCAATAGTGGCTAATTGAAAATTGTGTGATTCAATTTAAAAAAGGGTACAACTATTGTGAAAAAAGAAAAAAGAAGAAGAAGAAAAAAAAATCTGCAGCAAAAAAAAAATGAAAAAAAAAAGGCAAAAGAAAAATTTTTTTGCAACACACAAAAGTGCTTCTTAAATGCCACTTTCTTGCAATTTTCAGCTTTCTTTTGCTTAGTTTTTTATTTATTCCATACCAGAAATTTTTGGGAACAACTTAGCTATTATTTAACATTACATAGTCTTGTCTAATTTCTCCATTCTTGTCTTCTTTGCATTCTTCTCTAATTTGCTTTCTTGTCTCCATTCTTGTCTTGTTTGCATTTTGTTTTCCTTAGTGTGCTTATTTCTTGTTTAGTTTTTCTTGATTGTCTTTGTTGGCTTCCTTAGTTTGTCTTAGAGTTTTCTTTTGTTGGCTTCACTTGTGTCTTGGTGATTGATTGTCACTTGGTTGTGGTTGATTGTGTGGATTGGAGGTTGAGTTCCTTAAGAACTTTTGAGAGCACTTGAGAGGAAAAAGGCAAGAGAGAAATCCTTACACAAAAGCCAATTTTGAGTGAAACACGAGTAAACATCTTTTGAGTGAAATACTTAGTGAGTGGAGAGGACCTTTTATTACATTAATATTTCTATTTTGTAGACTTGTCTCATGAAGGTGGATCAAGTGGTGAAAGCACTCCTCCCTCACCTAAGTCCTTGGCTATTAGAAGACAAATTGAAGGACTTGCATAAAGATTTGAAAGAATGTTTGAGAGGCAGAATGAAACCATAAGAAATATTCAAGAAACCATGGCAAATAATGTAAGAAGGCAAGCACGTGACCATTCTCCACATGCCTATGAAGATTCTAGTAGTTCTCCTAAAGATGATGAAGAGAGGAGATATGATAGGAGGAGAGATAGGAGATATGATAAGAGGGATGATGAAGAGAGGAGGTATGATAGAATAAGAGATAGGAGAGATGAAAAAGAAAAAGGAGGTAGAAGACAACATGAGAGATATATTGAAGAAAAAGGAGTTGAAAATAAAAATGAAAGGAGTAAAACAGAAAGAGTGTATCATGATGATGTAAAAAGAGATAAAAGAAGAGATGATAGGAGTGGTGGAGATAGACAAAGAAGTGGTGGAATAGCTTCAAACTTTCAAAGTGGCAAAATGAAATTTCCTTTGTTTCAAGGAAAGAATGATCCTCAAGCTTACTTAGAGTGGGAAAAGAAGATGGAATCAATCTATGCTTGTCACCATTATTCAGAAGAAACAAAAGTGAGGCTTGCTACCTATCAATTTAGTGATTATGCTAATATTTGGTGGGATCAACTTGATTCAGCTAGAAGAAGAAAGGGTGCAAGGCCTATTGCTACTTGGGAAGAGATGAAAGCTATTATGAGGGAAAAATTTATTCATGGCTGCCACTATAGTTCTTCATGTAAATTTTGGGAGAGGAATGTTGAAAAGAAGGAAGACAAAGTATTTCCATGCAAGTCTGAATCATCATCAAGAATTAAAGGAGAATCATCATCAAAGTCTAAGGAAGAAGTGTCTAAGAGGAAAGTCAAAGTTGAAAAGCATCAAAAGCATTCTGAGGACAAATGCTTCAAATGCTTAAAGCATGGTCATCATGCCATTGATTGTCCACTTAAGAGAGCACTAAAGATTCAAAAAGTCTTGGGAGAACAAGCAAAGGAAGAAAGTGAAGATCAAAGAGAGAACATCTTCCACACTAGATTCAACATTAAGGGTAAGATGTGCAATGTGATCATAGATAGTGGAAGTTATGCTAATGTTGCTAGTACCTACATGGTAGAGAAGTTTAATTTGCCTACTTTGTCACACCCTACTCCATACAAGTTGCAAGGGTTGAATGATAGTGATGGAATAGAGGTTACACAACAAGTGTTGGTTTCTTTTATCCTTGGCAAATACCACGATGAGGTGTTATGTGATGTTGTTCCTATGAATGCTTGCCATTTATTGCTTGGAAGACCATGGCAATTTGATAGGAAGGTTACACATGATGGAGTCCTCAACACATATAACTTTGAAGTGAATGGGAGAAAAATAAAACTCAATCCTTTAACCCCAAAACAAGTGTATGAGGATCAATTGAGGATGCAAAAGAAAAGAAAGGAAGAAAAGAAAAAGAGAGAAGAAGATGAGAAAAGAACAAAAATGAAAAAGAGAGAAGAATATGAGAGAAAAAAGGAAGAAAATAATAGAGAGGAGAAGAGAGTAGAAAAGAGTGAGAGTCATGAGAAGAAAAAAAGTGAGAGAAAAATTCAGTTTAGAGAAAAAGAGAGTGATTGTGTGGAAAAAGAAAAAAAAGAAAATTTGAGAGTTATTAGAAAAACAAGTGGGATAAAGAGTGTTTTATATATTTCTAAACCAATTGTCTTGTACAAGAAGGCTTATGAAAATACTAACAATCTTGAAATTGTTTTGTCATATACTTGTGATGCTATTTTGAAGAAATTCCAAGAAGTGCTTCCAAGAGAATCTTCAAAAGAGTTACCATGTTTGAGAAGGAAAATGCTCCAATTGGAACAAGGTAACATTATTGTGATGGTTGATATATTGTCTTGGAGGTACACCCTTATCTCTCCTTTGCACAAAAATTTATTGGGTGTTGAAAGCATTGGAATTTTGCATGCAAATGATTATGGTTTTCCTAATTCTTCACTTGATGTTGTTATTCCTTTAATTGATTTTGCTACTCTTCTATCTAGTGAAGGTGTTTCAAATGTTGATGCTTGTGAGAAAATGATTTTTGGAGACAATTTTATTCATGATAGATTTTTGTGTGGGAAGAACAACATATATGTGCCCAAGAGTTCTCTAAGAAATCTGTTTGGTAAAGAAGCCTATGGATATAAATTGATAAAACATTTTCATATTAAGGGTACTCTTGATATTATGCTTTATGTGTTGTTGGATCCTTATGTGTTTTCCAAGCATGGTTTGATAGGAGGATTTTATCCACTTTGCTTTGGAATAAGGAATGCATGGAAAAACATCTTCAAAATAAAGCATGGTTTATATGAATGGTTGACTATGATGCTTGGTTTGTCTAATGCACCAAGTAGTTTGAGTTTAATGAATCATGTTATAAATGTTTTCATTGATAAATTTTCTTGTGTTTATTTCCAATTTTTTCATGTGTTTAAAGGTGGGATCTTGTTGTTGTTTGAGGAATTAAAGAATTGGAAAGATTGCTTGCCACTTCTTGATGACATTCTTGTGGATAGTAAAATAATAGTTGAGCATAATGAACTTTTGAAATGTGTCTTGCAAATTTTGAAGAATGGGAAGTTGTATGCTAATTTTGAGAAAGGATCATGTTGTATGAGAAGTATTATAATTATGGATGATATTGTGTGTGGCAAAGCAATAGAGATGAACGAAGGGAAGAAAATTGGAGAATGTTCACCACATCAATTTGTTGCTAAAATTGAAAGCTTTCTTGATTTCATTAACTTTTGTGCAAAGCTTTTGGGGAATCATGTTCTACTTGTTTTCTTTGATGAACTTATTGCTATTGGTAATTTTATAGGCTTGCATGAGATTGATGACTCTTATTTTGTATTTGATCCGGGTGGTTGCATATTGATGATATGAATGGAAAAGGTGGTGTTCCTCATGGCTACATCTAAGAGGAGATGGTTCATTTCAAGTCTTGAAGAGACAATAATTATTTTCCTAGTTTTGAAGTCTCATGGTGAGTTTGATATAAATGCTCATTTTGATGTTTCTAATCTTTTCCCTATTGATGTAGGTTTTGAAGATTCAAATTCGAGGGCGAATTCTCTTGAAGAAGGAGGGATTGATGAGAATCAAAGAAGGTGATGTGAATTTAAAGGGAGTCAATCATAAGGAAGCAAGATAGGAGGAGAGCTTAATCAAGTACATTTGAATTGTGCCACATCATCATCAAATTGGTGCCACATCATCAAGAAGGTGGAGCCACATCACTGTCACAATCCATGTCATTGCCACATCATCAAAGGTGGAGCCACATCACCGTCACATCAGCCACAATCCATGTCACTGCCACATCATTTTGGAGATGGTGCCACATCATTGCCACATCAGCCATTGTCCTAGTTGGCGCCACCTCATCTTATTTTCTATTATTTGGTGGTTTGGGCTTTATTATAGCACTTGGGCTCTTAATTTGTAATTATTTTGTGCTGCATCACTTTAGAGTATTTTGGACCTATTTTGGGCTTTATTTGAGCCCATTTGTCAATTAGGGTTTTAGAAAGTTAATAAGGAGGCTTGTTCCTTATTCTAGGAGATTCAGACATTTTAGAAAAAAAGCTGATTGCTTATGAGGGTTTCCTCTCTAGGTTCTTGTATGAACTTGAAGACTTATCAAAGGGCATTCAACCTTTGTGGCGTCAAATATATCTCTTATTGCTTCCAATTCTTCCTCTTTTCTGAAGCATGGCGGGAATATCATTCTTTTTTTTACTTTGATTGCATCTGATTTGGGAAAGATCCAACAATTTCACATCAGAAGGCCCGTTGAAGACAAAGGCTTGAATATATTGGAAGAGCTTCAAGGACCAATGACAAGAGCAAAGGTAAAGAGGATTAATGAAGATTTAGAGAAGATGGTTGCTGCCATATTTGAAAGAAGACCCAATTTAGAGTTAGAAGAGTCCAAGATGCTCAATTGCATGTATTTGGAAGACTTGGGCTCCAATGAATCCAATAACATTTAATTAGTTTAGTACTTTTGTAATAAATGGGCCATATGGGCCGAGACTTGTTTTTAGATTTATTTTGGCATGAAGACTTGTTATTTTATTTGAGTTACTTAGAATTGGGCTTGTTAGTGTACAAGGCCCATTAGGGTTTGCTTATGGGGGTTGGTCATATATAAGCTCTTGTAAACATATTTTTATTCAGTTTTGAATACAATTTGAGGTTTGAGAGCTTGTGACTCTTAGGTTCTTGAGTGAGCCAATTATCTTTGATCTTATCAAGAGGCCTCCTCTTGTGGCGATCGTTCATCCGGCTTTTCAATCCATGATTGTGGCGCTCATCCTCCATCTTTTTCCATTTTTGTTGTTTCAAATCTAATTCAAGATCCGTCTTATTTCATCAATAAGCATGAGGGGTATCTGTTCAAGGGAAATAAATTGTGTGTGCCTAAATACTCAATTCGTGACTTGCTTGGGAAAGAAGCCTATAAGTGTGGCTTGATGGGGAACTTTGGTGAACCTAAAACCTTAATAATCTCACAAGAATACTTCCTTTGGCCTGGAATGAAACATAGTATTTATTAATTTTGTAAAAAGTGTATTGTGTGCAGGTGGGCTAAATCCAAGCCCATGGCCTTTTATACTCCATTACCTGTTCCGGATTACCCTTGGACTGATGTTTTTATGGATTTCATTATAGGTTTGCCAGGGACAAGAATGGTAAGGACTCCATAGTTGTGGTTATGGACCACTTCTAAAAAATAGCTCATTTTGTTCCATGTAGGAAAGTAGATGATGCTACACATGTTGCGGACTTGTACTTTAAGGAGATTGTGAGGTTGCATGGCTTGCCAAGAAGTATAGTTTTGGATAGAGACTCTAAGTTTTGAGTCACTTTTGGAGGACCCTATGGCAAAAGCTTAGAACCAAACTTCTATTTTCTACCACATGTCATCCACAAACAGATGGACAAACAGAGGTAGTAAACCGTACCTTGACTGCATTTGGAAGACTTGGGCTCCAATGAATCCATTAGCATTTAGTTAGTTTAGCATTTTTGTAATAAACGGGCCTTATGGGCCGAGACTTGTTTTTAGATTTATTTTGGCATGAAGACTTGTTATTTTATTTGGGTCAATTAGAATTAGGCTTGTTAGTGTAAAAGACCTATTAGGGTGTGCACCTAATGGCTTATGTGGGTTGGTCATATATAAGCCCTTATAAACAGATTTTTATTCAGTTTTGAATACAATTTAAGATTGAGAGCTTGAGATTCTTAGATTCTTGAGTGAGTCAATTATCTTTAATCTTATCAAAAGGCCCCCTCTTATGGCGATCATTCCTTTGGTTTATTAATCCATGATTGTGGCGCCCATCCTTCATCTTTTTTCGTTTTTGTTGTTGAAATCCAATTCAAGATCATTTATTATTTCATCAGATTGACTTGATTCCGAGAGCAACATTGCCCAACTGGCCTGTATATAGAAGCAATCCTCAAGAAACTCAAGAGATCCAAAAACATGTAGAAGGATTGCTAGAGAAAGGATAGGTGAGAAGGAAAATGCTCCCATTGGAGTAAGGTAACATTATTGTGATGGTTGATATGTTGTCTTGGAGGCACACTCTCATCTCTAATTTGCATAAAAATTTGTTGGGTGTTGAAAACATTGAAATTTTATATGTAAATTATTTATGGTGTTTCAAATGTTAATGCTTGTAAGGAAATAGTTTTTGGAGACATTTTTGTGTGGAAAGAACAACATGTGTGTGCCTAAGAGTTCTCATAAAAATCTGTTTAGTAAGGAAGCTGATGGACATGATTTGATACAATATTTTGGCATTAAGGCCCTTGATATTGTGCTTAATGTGCTGTATGACCCTTTTGTGTTCTCTAAACATGGTTTGAAATGAAGATATTATCAAATGTCCTTGAGAAAAGATATTGAAAAGAAAAATAGTTTCCAAGTAAAACATGGTTTCTATGAATGGTTGTCTTTACTTCTTGATTTGTCTAATGCACCAAGTATTTTTGTGAGCTTAATGAATTATGTCTTGCATACTTTTTTAAATAAATTCGTTAGGGTTTATTTAGATAAAATTCCTGTTATTAGTTTATGTGTTTTTACTTGCAAGTTTCATGTGAGTTTCTATTACTTTCATGTTTTGAATATTTTTAAGAATAAGTTTGTTAGGGCTAGTTTTCATTTTTATCATGAGCCCAAGGGATGGTTCTTCTTTTTGAAAACTTAAAGAGTTAGAAAGGGCTGCCACATCTATATGATCTTGTACATGATGAATTGTATGCTCAATGTGTGGAATGCTCATTTTACAAGGAAAGAATTTGATGAGAATCTAAGAAGGCCCATTGAAGACAAAGGCTTGAAGGCATTGAAAGGGCTTCAAGGACTAATGATAAGAGTAAAGGCAAAGAAGCTTAAAGGAGACCTAGAAAAGATAATTGCTATCCAATTTGGAAATAGGCCCAATTTGGAGTTAGAAGAGTCCAAGATGGTTAATTGCATATATTTGGAAGACATGGGCTCCAATGAATCCGTAACATAACATTTAGTTAGTTTAGTATTTTTGTAATAAATGGGCCATATGGGATGAAATTTATTTTTAGATTTATTTTGGCATGAAGACTTATTATTTTATTTGGGTCAATTAGAATTGGGCTTGTTAGTATAAAAGGCCCATTAGGGTTTACTTATAGGGGATGGTCATATATATAAGCTCTTGTAAACATATTTTTATTCAGTTTTGAAGACAATTTGAGATTGAGAGCTTATGACTCTTAGGTTCTTGGGTGAGCCAATTATCTTTGGTTTTATCAATAGGCCTCCTCTTGTGGCGATCGTTCCTCCAACTTATCAATCCGTGATTGTGGCACCCATCCTCCATCTTTTTTCATTTTTATTGTTTGAAATCCAATTCATCCTCCAATTCAATTATTGATGAAATACGACGGATCTTGAATTAGATTTCAAACAACAAAAATGAAAAAAGATGGAGGATGGGTGCCACAATCACGGATTGATAAGCTACAGGAATGATTGCCACAAGAGGAGGCCTATTGATAAGATCAAAGATAATTGGCTCACTTAAGAACCTAAGAGTCACAAGCTCTCAATATCAAATTATCTTCAAAACTTATATCAATGGGGGAAATATTAGAAACACCAAAGTGAGCATTCATATCAAACTCACCATGAGAATTCAAATTTAGGAAAATAATTATTGTCTCTTCAAGACTTGAAATGAACCATCTCCTCTTAGATGTAGCCATGTGGAACACCACCTCTTCCCTTCGTATCATCAATATGCAACCACCCGGATCAAATACAAAATAAGAATCATCAATCTCATGCAAAGATATAAAATTACCAATAGTAACAAGTTTGTCAAAAAAAGTAGGTAGAACATGATTCTTTAAAAGCTTTGCACAAAAATTAATAAAACCATGAAAGCTCTCAATTTCAGCAACAAATTGATGTGGAGTACATTCTTCAATTTTCTTTCTTTCATTCATCTCTATTGCTTTGCCACACACAATATCATCCACAATTATAATACTTCTCATACAAGCCTTTCTCAAAATTAGCATACAAGAATTCAATTTTCAAAACCTTGAAGACACATTTTAAAAGTTCAACATGCTCATTTAAGATTTCATCATCATGTACAAGAAAATCATGTAGATGTGGCAACTCTTTCCAAATTTTTGAGTTTCCAAACAATAAGGAGATCCATCCTTTAGGCTCATGAAAATAATAAAAACCAGCAACAACACATTTATTCTTAAAAATACTCAAAATAAGAAAGTAATAGAAACTCACAAAAAACTTGCAAGCAAAAACACATAAACTCATCACAAGAATTTTATCTAAATAAACCCTAACAAAGTTATTTAAAGAAGTGTGCAAAACATGATTCATTAAGCTCATAAAAAATATTTGGTGCATTAGACAAACCAAGAAGCAAAGACAACCATTCATAGAAACCATGTTCTACTTTGAAACTATTTTTCTTTTCAACATCTTTTTTCAAGGACATTTGATGATATCTCCATTTCAAACCATATTTAGAGAAGAAAAAAGGATCATGCAATATATTAAGTACAATATCAAAGGGATCCTTAATGCCAAAATATTTCACCAAATCATATCCATGGGCTTCTGTACTGAACAACTTTTTTAGAGAACTCTTAGGCAAACACATGTTATTCTTTCCACACAAAAATCCATCATACATAAAAATGTCCCCAAAAATCATTTTCTCACTAGCATCAACATTTGAAACACCATCACTAGAGAGAAGAGTAGCAAAATCAATAAAAGTAACAACAACATCAAGTAAAGAACTAAGAAGTCCATAATCATTTGGAAACAAAATTCCAATGTTTTCAACACCCAACACATTTTTATGCAAATTAGAGATGAGAGTATACCTCCAAGATAACATATCAACCATCACAATAATGTTACCTTGCTCCAATTGGGGCATTTTCCTTCTCACACATGGTAGCTCTTTGGACGATTGTTTTGGAAGCACTTCTTAGAATTTCTTCAAAAAAGCATCACAAGTATTTGACAAAACAATTTTAAGATTATTAGTATTTTTATAAGCTTTCTTGTACAAGACAATTGGCTTAGAAATATAGAAAACACTCTTTATCCCACTTGCTTTTCTAATAACTCTCAAATTTTCTTTTCTTTCTTTTTCCACACAATCACTCTCTTTTTCTCTAAACTGAATTTTTCTCTCACTTTCTTTTCTACAATCACTTTTTTTCTTCTCATGGCTCTCACTTTTTTCTACTCTCTTCTCCTCTCTGTTATTTTCTTCTTTTTTTCTCTCATATTCTTCTCTCTTTTTCATTTTTGTTCTTTTCTCATCTTCCTCTCTCTTTTTCTTTTCTTCTTCCTCTTTTTTCTTTTGCATTCTCAATTGATCCTCATACACTTGTTTTGAGGTTAAAGGATTGAGTTTTATTTTTCTCCCATTCACTTCAAAGCTGTATGTGTTGAGGACTCCATCATGTGTAACCTTCCTATCAAATTGCCATGATCTTCCAAGTAATAAATGGCAAGCATTCATAGGAGCAACATCGCATAGCACCTCATCATGATATTTGCCAAGGATAAAAGAAACCAACACTTGCTTTGTCACCTCTATTCCATCACTACCATTTAACCATTGCAACTTGTATGGAGTAGGATGTGGCAAAGTAGACAAATTCAACTTCTCTACCATGTAGGTACTAGCAACATTACACAACTCCCACTATCTATGATCACATTGCACATCTTACCCTTAATGTTAAATCTAGTGTGGAAGATGTTCTCCCTTTGATCATCACTTTCTTCCTTTGCTTGTTCTCCTAAGACTTTTTGAATCCTTAATGCTCTCTTGAGTGAACAATCAATGGCATGATGACCATGCTTTAAGCATTTGAAACACTTGTCCTTAGAATGCTTTTGATGCTTTTCAACTTTGACTTTCCTCTTAGACACTTCTTCTTTAGGCTTTGATGATAATTCTTTTTTAATTCTTGAAGAGGATTCAGACTTGTATGGAACAACTTCCTCTTCATTCTTTTCAATATTCCCCTCCCAAGATTTACATGAAGAGCTATAGAAGCAGCCATGAATGAATTTTTTCCTCATAATTGCTGGAAATCGCGCATCATATATGCACAACGGAATAAAATTTTTGCACGATTTCCACCAAGGATCCATGCGAATTAGAACGCCATAGATTAAGGATTAGGGTTTATACCTTTGGGCCAAAATCTTCTGACCGCTACAGCAAGTCCGATTTGCTTTCAAATCACGAACCGGAATAGAAACTCGAAGATCAGATCACCAGTACAACGTTTATGTGGCTGCACCTCTGTGGTATCCACACGAACCCGTGAATCACCGATGAATGTCCGCTACACACACCGGTTGGAATTGATCTCCTTGTACCTCGTAGTGCTAGCTACGCCTCTTCAGAGATTTTGGTTAAGGAGAGTGGCTAGGGTTTTTCTATGCTTTTGCTTAGGTGCGTGAATAATGAATAATCATTCCCATTATTACCCAATAAGCCTATTTAAATAGGTGCATAGAAAAACCTAACTTATTTGGGCCTTATTCCATGTATAATTATAGGCTTACTATTGGGCCTTATAATTATAACATGAATTCCCAAATATTAAGCCCAAACAATTTGGTCCATTAATTCCAAATTCACTAAGCTCTAAGTGTGCGACCCTACAGGCTCTCATTACGTTGGTAATGACCATTAATCATATTAATGATCATAAACAATGATTGGTGTCTAGCAACACATCATTATTACCCAAGTAATGAGAAAGTCGGTGATTTGACTAAACCTTTACACGTGATCATCACTTATGTCCTTTTGTCCTATACATCTAGATTGAGCACAAGACATGGACCGTGTCATTCCCGTATAGCCCAATCTTAAGGTTTCTTGACTCCTAAGTAAGCTGACTGAAACAAATGTAATCGACATTTCATGTCAATTCATCTGAGCATGGCCATGCATTTTCTCAACTTTACTTAGTGAAGGGGCCCATAGATGTTACTCCTGTTATATAGGAGGGACAAATCCCATCTTGATCACACAAACCCCTCCGCATGATATGTGACATATCCAATATCTACCCTTGCATTCACTTAACCATTAGTGACATAGAATAGTATCAAAATATGAAACTCACATGTAAAGAACCTTGGTGATCTCAGGTCAAAGGACCATATTAATAATGATTACTAAGAATCACTTATGACACTCATATAACGATCCATGTAGTGTTCTTAATATGGGTCGGTCCAGTATACAAGTTCTCTAACTTGTTCTCATGTGTAAACTTAATATCCCATATAAGTTTTCACACATGCTAGTCTTAACATATCAATGCAACCTAATCCACAATGATATATGACTAGGGACATTTAAGAATACAATTATTCTAAGGTTATTATTATAATTAAATATATTACGCAGACAATATATATAAATATAATAATTGGAATTGCCATTAAAATAACATGATTCAAAATTACAATCACCAATATGATTGGTTTTAGGGCATATACACTAACAATAATAACCTTCATCTCTTCCCAAGTAATAATAGGCTTTACACACTTTCTTCTTCTAGTTGAATCAAGTTGATCTCACCAAATATTAGCATAATCACTAAATTGATAGGTAGCAAGCCTCACTTTTTTCTATTCTAAATAATGGTGACAAGCATAGATTGATTCCATCTTCTTTTCCCACTCTAAGTAAGCTTGAGGATCATTCTTTCCTTGAAATAAAGGAAATTTCTTCTTGCCACTTTGAAGGTTTGAAACCATTCCACTACTTTTCTGCCTATCTCCTCCACTCCTATCATCTCTTCTTTCATCTCTTTTAACATTATCATGACACACTCTTTCTCTTTTACTTCTTTCATTTTTATTTTCAACTCCTTCTTCTTCAATATATCTTTCACTTTGTCTTCTATCTCCTCTTTCTTTTTCACCCATCTTACCATATCGGATCTTTTGAGATTGTCTACTTTTAAGCATTTTGTCAGATTCTTTTATGGCTTCTAGCAAATTCTCTCATGTGCACCAATCATGATATATTTTTCCCACTACCTCTGAACATCTTTAAATGATAAACCTGCAAGAAAGGTTAGATAGAAAAAGGACCTCACAAACCACATTTCTCCCTTAATTTAGTAGCACTCACACTCGTGTTTATATTTCTCTCTTGCTTTTTTCCCCTCAAGTGTTCTTAAAAGTTCTTGAGTAAGTCAACCTGCAATCCACACAATCAACCACAACTAAGTGACAATCAATCAGCAAGACACAAGTGAAGCTAACAAAAGAAAACTCTAAGACAAAACTAAGGAAGCTGACCTCAATCAAGAAAAACTAAACAAGAAATAAGCACACTAAGGAAAACAGAATGCAAACAAGATGAGGATGGAGAAATTAAAGAAGATTATATAATGTTAAATAATAGCTAAGTTGTTCCCAAAAATATCTGGTATGGAATAAATCAAAAACTAAGCAAAAACAGGTTGAAAATTGTAAGAAAGTGGCATCCAAGAAGCATTTTTGTGTGCTGCAGATTTTTTTTTGCCTTTTTTTTGTTTTTTTTTGCTACAGATTTTTCTTCTTCTTCTTCTTTTTTTCTTGCACAATAGTTGTACCCCTTTTCAAATTGAATCACACAATTTTCAATTAGCCACTACTGATGAACTTGCAAGAACAAACAAGAATATGAAAATGTTCATTTTGAGACAGCAACAATTCAATCCAATTGAACCAGAATTTTGGAAAGAAACAGTAAACAAGGAATTAGAATTGATTGTATTCACAATTCCCTTCAAATCAAGCTATTATTTAACACCAAATACCAAACTAATAGAATTTCATAAGATTGAACTGATTCAGAATCAAGAACATGCGAAGAACATGAAGAACACAAGTACAGAAAAACTAACAATTGGTTATGAATTTAACCATTATAATCACCAAGAAACAAGAATCCAACAATTAAACAAGTATTGCAACAAGATTTAGGAAAGATTGTATGAAGAAATGATGAAACCCTAATTGTGCGAATAGTGTCGTGGATGAACAGTAGCAAGAACAGTATTTGGTGAATAGTGCGCGATGAAAAACAATGCTGCATGAACAGTAATGATGATGAGCAGTATCGGATGAATAATACCCTCAAATCTAATTCCAACCAAAGCTCATGATACCAATTGATGAAATAAGACGGATCTTGAATTGGATTTCAAACAACAAAAATGAAAAAAGATGAAGGATGGGTGCCACAATCACGGATTGATAAGCCGAAGGAACGATCGCCATAAGAGGAAGCCTCTTGATAAGATCAAAGAGAATTGGCTCACTCAAGAACTTGAGAGCCACAAGCTCTCAATCTCAAATTGTCTTTAAAACTGAATAAAAATATGTTTACAAGAGCTTATATATACGATCAGCCCCTATAAGCAAACCCTAATGGCCCTTTTACACTAACAAGCCCAATTCTAATTGACCCAAATAAAATAATAAGTCTTCATGCCAAAATAAATCTAAAAATAAGTTTCGGCCCATATGGCCCATTTATTACAAAAATACTAAACTAACTAAATGTTATGTTACAGATTCATTGGAACCCATGTCTTCCAAATATATGCAATTGACCATCTTGGACTATTCTAACTCCAAATTGGGCCTACTTCCAAATATGATAAAAAAAAAGATGGATCTTGAATTGGATTTCAAACAACAAAAATAGAAAAAGATGGAGGATGGGCGCCACAATCACGGATTGATAAGCCGAAGGAAAGATCGCCACAAAAGGAGGCCTCTTGATAAGATCAAGGATAATTGGCTCACTCAAGAATCTAAGAGTCACAAGCTCTCAATCTCAAATTGTATTCAAAATTGAATAAAAATCTGTTTACAAGAGTTTATATATGACCAGCCCCCATAAGCAAACCCTAATGGGCCTTGTACACTAACAAGTCCAATTTTAAGTAACCCAAATAAAAATAACAAATCTTCATGCTAAAATAAATCTAAAAATAAGTCTCGGCCAATAAGGTTCATTTATTACAAAAATGCTAAACTAACTAAATGCTAATGGCTTAATTGGAACCCAAGTCTTTCAAATACATGCAATTGAGCATCTTGGACTCTTCTAGCTCCAAATTGGGCCTTGTTTCAAATATGGCAGCAACCATCTTCTCTAGATCTTCTTTAATCCTCTTTGCCTTTGCTCTTGTCATTGGTCCTTGAAGCTGTTCCAATGCCTTCAAGCCTTTGTCTTCCATGGGCCTTCTTAGATTCTCATCAACCCCTCCTTCTTCAAGAGAATTCACCCTCGAATTTGGCTCTTCATCACCTACATCAAAGAGAGATAAATCAGAAACATCAAAAGTAGCACTTATACCATACTCACCTGGTAAGTCCACTTTATATGCATTATCCCCGATTCTCTCCAAGACTTGGAATGGTCCATCTCCTCTTGGTTGAAGCTTTGACTTCCTTTTCATGGGAAACCTTTCTTTGCGCATATGTACCCAAACCCAATCTTCGGGTTCAAATACCACTTTCTTTCTTCTCTTGTTAGCATATTTTGCTTGCTGCTCTACTTTCTTTTCAATTTGAGCCTTCACCTTTTCATGTAACTTCTTAACACATTCAGCTTTGGCATTACCATCCTTATGCACTAAAAGATGAAACGTTAGGCAGCGGCAACAAATCAAGTGGGGTGAGGGGATTAAATCCATAAACAACCTTAAATGTTGAATGCATGTTAGTCGAATGAAATGTCCTATTATATGCAAATTCAATGTGAGGCAAACATTCTTCCCATGATTTGAGATTTTTTCTTACCATAGCCCTAAGAAGAGTAGTCAAGGTACGGTTTACTACCTCTGTTTGTCCATTTGTTTGTGGGTGACATGTGGTAGAAAATAGAAGTTTGGTTCCAAGCTTTTTCCATAGGATCCTCCAGAAGTGACTCAAAAACTTAGAGTCTCTATCCGAAACTATACTTCTTGGCAAGCCATGCAACCTTACAATCTCCTTGAAATACAAGTCCGCAACATATGTAGCATTATCTACTTTCCTACATGGAACAAAATGAGCCATTTTTGAGAAACGGTCGACAACCATAAATATGGAGTCCTTACGATTCTTTGTCCTTGGCAAACCTACAATGAAATCCATAAAAACATCAGTCCAAGGGTAATCCGGAATAGGTAATGGAGTATAAAGGCCATGGGGTTGTACCTTGGATTTAGCCCTCTTGCACACAATACACTTTTTGTAGAATTGATAAACACTATGTTTCATTCCAGGCCAAAAGAAGTGTTCTTGCAAAATTATTAAGGTTTTAGGTTCACCAAAGCGCCCCATCAAACCACCTTTATGGGCTTCTTTTACAAGCAAGTCACGAATTGAGCATTTAGGCACACACAATTTATTCCCCTTAAACAGATACCCCTCATGCTTATAAAACCCATCATGAGCCCCCTTTTCACACAACACATATAAACCAGCAAAATCAACATCATGCACATAAAGTTCCTTTACATGTTCAAATCCAAGCAATTTTGCATCAAGCATAGAAAGCAAAGCATAATGCCTAGATAAAGCATCGACCACTGCATTCATTTTACCTTGCTTATGCTTAATAACATGAGGAAACTATATTAGGAACTCTACCCACTTAGCATGCTTGTTATTTAATTTCCCTTGTGATGTGAATTTAAAAGGAGTCAACATAAGGAAGTAAGATAGGAGGAGAGCTTAATCAAATGCATTTGAATTGTGCCACATCATCATCAAATTGGTGCCACATCATCAAGACGATGGAGCCACATCACTGTCACAATCCATAAATGATGTGAAATTGTTGGATCTTTCCCAAATCAGATGCAATCAAAGTAAAAAAAAGAATGATATTCCCGCCATGCTTCAGAAAAGAGGAAGAATTGGAAGCAATAAGAGATATATTTGACGCCACAAAGGTTGAATGCCCTTTGATAAGTCTTCAAGTTCATACAAGAACCTAGAGAGAAAACCCTCATAAGCAATTCGCTTTTTCTCAAAATGTCTGAATGGTCATGGAATAAGGAACAAGCCTCCTTATTAACTTTCTAAAACCCTAATTGACAAATGGGCTCAAATAAAGCCCAAAATAAGTCCAAAATACTCTAAAGTGATGCAGCACAAAATAATTATAAATTGCCCAAGTGCTATAATAAAGCCCAAAACACCAAATAATAGAAAATGAGATGAGGTGGTACCAATTAGGACTATGACTAATGTGGCAATGATGTGGCACCATCTCCAAAATGATGTGGCAATGACATGGATTGTGGCTGATGTGGCGGTGATGTGGCTCCACCTTTGATGATGTGGCAATGACATGGATTGTGACAGTGATGTGGCTCCACCGTCTTAATGATGTGGCACCAATTTGATGATGATGTGGCACAATTCCAATGCATTTGATTAAGCTCTCCTCTTATCTTACTTCCTTATGTTGACTCCCTTTAAATTCACATCATTCCCCCTCTCTTCAAAAAGATTCGTCCTCGAATCTTCAAAACCCATCAAAGGGAGAAAGATTAGAATCACTAAATGAAATACTCACATCCAACTCACCATGAGAATTCAAATTAAGAAAACAACTATTGTCTTTTTCATGACTTGGTGTGAACCACTTCCACATAGATGTAGCTAGGATTCCCTTGGATTGGAAACACTTCCTTTTCCACTCATACCATCAATAAGCAACTACTTGGATAAAATACAAAACAAGAGTAAATAATCTCATGCAAGCATACAAAATTAACAATAGTGAGAAGTTTATCATTGGGAGCACATTGAACATGATTCTTTATAAGTTTCCCACAGAAGTTAATCAGACCATGAAAGCTCTCATTTTCACTAACAAACATAGGTGGCAGCCATTGTTTAATTGCTTTTTCTTTGATCACTTCCATTGCATTGTCACACACAACATATTTCAAATATTTAACACAATTCATGCCTAATAAACATTCTTCAAAATTATCGTGACACTTTTCATTTCTTAAAATTTTGCAAACAGATTTCAAAGATTCAAAATGCTCCTCCTCAACTTTGTCATACACAAGAATTTCAACAAGAGATGGCACACGATCTTTCCAATGCTTTAAATTCTCAATTCCTAGCAATATCCAACCTTTCAGCACATAAAAATGATTTAAATGAATAGCAAATTTATTCTTGGAAATGCACAAAACATGAAGATAATAGGCACTCACAAAAAACTTGCAACTAAAAACATGCAATCTTATCACAAGAATTTTATCTAAATAGACCCTAACAAATTTATTAAAAGAAGTATTCAAAATATGATTCATTAAGCTCACAAAAATACTTAGTGCATTAGACAAACCAAAAGGCAAAGACAACCATTCATACAAACCATGCTTTGTTTTGAAGATGTTTTTCCATGCATTCCTTTTTTCAAAGCAACGTGGATGAAATCCTCCTATCAAACCATGCTTGGAAAACACATAAAGGTCCAGCAACACATAAAGCATGTTATCTAAACTCTTTTTAAATTCAAAATGTCTAATCAAATTAACTTTTTTGGAAAGAAAACTTTTATAAACACAAAAGACATATCATGCAAATCCTTTCGAGTCTTCTTAATGTCAAAATGTATTATCAAATCACAATCATAAGTTTTTCCAACAAACAAATCATGTAGAGAACTTTTAGGCAAAAACAATTCATTCCTTTTACACAAAATCTTATCATGCCTAAACATTTCTTCACAAACATCAACTTTGGAAAAAAACTCGACTTGTAAAGGAATTACAAAATTATGCGAAGAGGCAGCACTATCAAAATCAACTACATAGAAATTGTCAAGGCACTCAAAACTCATCAATTCTGTATGCAAATAATCCTTAAGTCCAAAATTCAGTGATCTATCATGGAAAGTCAAGAAAAGAGTATACCTTTGAGCTAAAGCATTATCTACCTCACTACTTTTACCTTGCCTACATTGCATTACACATGGATATGCTTCATGAAGTTCTTCCTTCTTACTATATTTTTCAATCACATGATCCTCAAAAGTTTGAGTTGAATTTCCAAGGATGAAATTTTTATGATGTTCTCCTCTCTTCAGATTGTACTTCTTTAGAGCTTTCTCTTGGATGTTGCACCTTGTATGAAAAAGATTTTCTCTTTGATTCTCACTCCCCTCCTTGATTTGCACATTTAAGGCTCTCCTACTCGCCAATGCACCTCCATAGGTTTTAGGTTCACCAAAGTGCCCCATCAAACCACCCTCATGGGCTTCTTTTACAAGCAAGTCACGAATTGAGCATTTAGGAACACACAATTTATTTCCCTTAAACAGATACCCCTCATGCTTATAAAACCCGTCATGAGCCCCTTTTTCACACAACACATATAAACCAGCAAAATCAGCATCATGCACATAAAGTTCCTTTACATGTTCAAATCCAAGCAATTTTGCATCAAGCATAGAAAGCAAAGCATAACACCTAGATAAAGCATCAGCCACCACATTCATTTTACCTTGCTTATGCTTAATAACATAAGGAAACTGTTCTAGGAACTCTACCTACTTAGCATGCCTTTTATTTAATTTCCCTTGACCCTTGAGATATTTCAATGATTCATGGTCACTATGGATCATAAACTCTTTAGGTAAAAGATAATGTTGCCATGTTTGAAGTGCCCTTATCAAAGCATAAAGTTCTTTATCATAAGTAGGATACTTCAAACATGCTCCATTAAGCTTTTCACTGAAGTAAGCAATGGGGTGCCCTTCTTGCATCAAAACAACCCTGGACATTAGATGCATCACACTCCAATTCAAATGATTTAGCAAAATTAGGAAGTGCAAGTATGGGTGCATGCATGATAGGGAATTCCATAGGGGGTGTCCCGATCTTCACGGCGTAGGCAAATAAAGTAAATCAAAAATAATGTAAAAGAATGATATGAGCGCCACACTCTAGAAATAAGGAAGGAAATTGGGAGTGATAAGCTCTGACTTGGGTGGTTCGATGACCTGACTAATGCAAGCAGCTAACCAACGCTATAAGGAACGCGACCTGCTATTTAGACCACTTGTCCAACCACGAACACGAATTGACCAATCCACACAACAACGCACCTGGGTTGAAGCACAAATTGGGGCTTTTATGAATTTGAATCACCAATCTTATAAGGGAAGATTGACAAAGCAAAGTTTCACAAGAGCAAAAGAAGATAATATTCTCACACTTTGGAGAAGAAACACTCAAATTTGTGTATTATTCATGAACTGCCTATTCTGAGTTACATAGATTCCTATTTATACTAGTCTTAGGAAAGTACAAATAGTAAATGCCATAAATACAAAGTTTGACTATCACTAAATTAAAAATAGAAATTATTCTCATATTTTCCTTATTTGTTATATTCCTGATTAGGAAAATATTTCTTGATTTGTTACACTCCATGTCTAGATTCATTGTATCCTATATTTGGAAATTATCTTTAGATTCATTGCGCTCCATATTAGGATAATGTTTCCACATTTGTTGCACTCCATATTAGGAAATTATCTCCGAATTTGTCATGCTCCATATTGGAAATATGTCCAGATTCATTTGACTCAGACATTCCTTAATAGGAAATTATCTCCTAATTTATGACGCTCCATATTAGGAAAATGTGTCCAAATTCGTTGCACCTCAACTATCTTTAGATTTCTTGGGCTTGGATGAGCAGCACTTCAACTTTATTTGTTTCATCTACTTGGGCTCCTTGGGCCAGAATTACATTTACATGGGCTCCAATTGCTTCTTGTATTCTTTTGAGCCTTCCTCTTATCATTGGGCCTTCACTTAATATTAAATCTTTTTCTACTTGGGCTTGCTCATGCAAAGTGCTGAACTGGTTCATATCAATGCATAAGCTTATCCTTCAATGTATCAAAGGCTTCTTGTTGTTCCTTTTCCCATTTAAAACCCACATTTTTCTTGACAACTTCATTTAAAGGTGTAGCAATAGTGCTAAAATCTCTCACAAAGCGCCTATAAAAGCTTGCTAACCCATGGAAGCTCCTCACTTCACTCACGGTCCTAGGGGTTGGCCAATCTTTTATGGCTTTAACTTTTTCCTCATCCACATGCACACCTTTAGAATTAACCACAAAGCCCAAAAAAACTACATGATCTTTACAAAATGTACATTTCTCAATATTTGCATACAACTTTTCAGGCCTCAAGACTTCCAACACACACCTCAAATGTAACACATGCTCATCAAAAGATTTGCTGTAAACTAAGATATCATCAAAGTAAACAACAACAAATTTTCCTAAGAAGTTTCTAAGCACATGATTCATTAAACGCATGAAGGTACTAGGTGCATTAGTCAATCCAAATGGCATCACCAACCATTCATACAATCCATCTTTAGTCTTAAAGGCTGTTTTCCATTCATCTCCCTCCCTTATTCTTATTTGGTGATATCCACTTTTAAGATCAATCTTAGAAAAGTAACAAGCACCAAACAATTCATCAAGTAAATCATCCAAACGGGGTATGGGGTGTCTATACTTTACAGTGATGTTGTTGATAGCACGACAATCAGTGCACATCCTCCAACTTCCATCTTTCTTGGGTACTAGGATGACTGGTACAGCATAAGGGCTTAAGCTTTCTTTCACCCAACCTTTATCTAGCAATCCTTGTACTTGTTTCTGGATCTCTTGAGTTTCTTGAGGATTGCTTCTATATGCAGGCCGGTTGGGCAATGTTGCTCCCGGAATCAAGTCAATTTGATGTTTTATCCCTCTAATTGGAGGTAGACCATGAGGCACATCCTTGGGAAAAACATCTCCAAATTCCTGCAAAAGAGAAGAAACACCACTAGGCAAAGCATTGTTAGCAAAATGATCAATCAATTCATCATGAGGACTTTCTTTGCACAAAAGTAGATACATAGGCTGAGAGGCCAACAAAGCTTTTCTCACTTCTTTTTCTCTCACAAACAAATTTTCTCTTCTTTCATTCTCACTTTTCTCTTCACTTTTCTCTTCACTTTTCTCTTCACTCTTTTCTTTCTCACTTTCAAGTGTCCTCACTTTTCCCCCTTTCTTTTTAAGTTTGCCCTCAAAACTTACTCTTTTTCTTTTCAATTTTTCTCTCTTCTTTTCTCTCTTGCTCTCTTTTCAACCTCATAATTGTTTGATCCTCACAAACTTGCCTAGGAGTCATGGGTACTAAAGTGATTTTGCATCCTTTATGTGCAAATGTGAACTTGTTGGAATGACCATCATGAATAGCTTTCTTGTCAAACTGCCATGGTCTTCCCAAGAGGATATGATTTGCTTCCATAGGCACTACATCACACAAGACTTCATCCTTATACTTGCCAATAGAGAAAGCAATCAAAACCTGCTTATCAACAACCAACTCCCCTTCATCACTCAACCATTGTAGCTTATAGGGCTTGGGATGAGGAGTAGTAGTAAGACACAATTTCTCAACAAGCCTAACACTAGCAACATTGGTACAACTACCACCATCAACAATAAGAGAACAAACCTTCCCAAGTACCAAGCATCTTGAATGAAAGATATTTTCTCTTTGTGTAGTGTCATCCTCCTTGGCCAAATTACCCTAGAGATGCCTCACCACAAGTAAATCTCCCTCATGACAGAAAGCCTCACACTCACTATCTTCTTCACTTGTAGCATGTGATGATGGAGATGAACTCTCACTTGAGATCTCACCATTCTCTCTCAAAATCATGGTCTTCTTGTTAGGACATTGGGATGCAATGTGACCTTTTCCAAGGCATTTGAAGCATTTGATTTCCCTATGTCGAGAAGTAGAAGAAGCAGAAGCATTAGTAGAATTAAAAGAAGTTTTAGATGAGATTTACCACCTTGGACAACCACATCCTTAGTTGAAGTTCCCTCCTTCTTCACTCCTTCCTTCCATCCTTTTAAGTTGTAGGAAGAGGTATTTTTCTTCAAAGTCCCCTTTCTTTTGAGTTGTGCTTCTACTTTGATTGCTTGGTGAACCAAATCTTCAAGTTCTACATAGGGATGAAGTTCCACTATGTCACGGATATCATGGTTCAACCCATTCAAGAAACGGGCCATTGTTGCTTCTCTTTCTTCAACTACATTGGCTCTTATCATTGCAACTTCCATTTCCTTGTAATAGTCATCAACACTTCTCCCACCTTGTCTCAAACCTTGAAGCTTTGTATGAAGCTCCCTATTGTAGTATGTAGGAACAAATCTCTTGCGCATTAGGTTCTTCATTTCATTCCATGTGACTATGGGTTCCTCATTATATCTCCTTCGCTCCTTTTGAATTTGATCCCACCACACCAAGGCATAGTCATGGAACTCTAGGGAAGCTACCTTCACTTTCTTTTCCTCACTTGATAAGGAATTCCATGGGGGTGTCCCGATCTTCACGGCGTAGGCAAATAAAGTAAATTAAAATAATATAAAAGAATGATATGAGCGCCACACTCCAGAAATGAGGAAGGAAATTGGGAGTGATAAGCTCTGACTTGGGTGGTTCGATGACCTGACGATTTCAAACAGCCAACCAACGCTATAAGGAACGCGACCTGCTGCTTAGACCACTTGTCCAACCACGAACACGAATTGACCAATCCACACAACAACGCACCTGGGTTGAAGCACAAATTGGGGGCTTTTATGAATTTGAATCACCAATCTTATAAGGGAAGATTGACAAAGCAAGGTTTCACAAGAGCAAAAGAAGATATAATTCTCACACTTTGGAGAAGAAACACTCAAATTTGTGTATTATTCATGAACTGTCTATTCTGAGTTACATAGATTCCTATTTATACTAGTCTTAGAAAAGTACAAATAGTAAATGCCATAAATACAAAGTTTGACTATCACTAAATTAAAAATAGAAATTATTCTCAGATTTTCCTTATTTGTTATATTCCCGATTAGGAAAATATTTCCTGATTTGCTACACTCCATGTCTAGATTCATTGTATCCTATATTTGGAAATTATCTTCAGATTCATTGCGCTCCATATTAGGATAATGTTTCCACATTTGTTGCGCTCCATATTAGGAAATTATCTCGTAATTTGTCATGCTCCATATTGGGAATATGTCCAGATTCATTTGACTCAGATATTCTTTAATAGGAAATTATCTCCTAATTTATGACACTCCATATTAGGAAAATGTGTCCAAATTCGTTACACCTCAACTATCTTTAGATTTCTTGGGCTTGGATGAGCAGCACTTCAACTTTATTTGTTTCATCTACTTGGGCTCCTTAGGCCTGAATTACATTTACATGGGCTCCAATTGCTTCTTGTATTCTTTTGAGCCTTTCTCTTGTCATTGGGCCTTCACTTAATATTAAATCTTTCTCTATTTGGGCTTGCTCATGCAAAGTGTTGGACTGGTTCATATCATCCTCCCCCTCTTGAAAAGGAGTCTTCCTCGACTCTTCAAGATCTGCATTAAAATAAGGAACATCGAAGGTAGTAATTCCATACTTAACAAACAATTCAAACTTATTATTATTAATTCTCTCAAGAACTAGAAAAAGTTCATCTCCTTTAGGCATGAGTTTAGATTTTCTTTTCACAAGAAATCTCTCTTTTCTTAGATGTAACCAGATGAAGTCTCCAAGCTCAAAATTTACTTGCTTGATTCCTTTATTGGCATGGTTCACAAATCTTGCCCTCGTAGGCCTAGGCAATCCCAAAATAAAATTTATAGAAATATCTTCCCATGGTACATTTGGAATGTGGAGGGGAGTGTACAATTCATAGGGATTTAATTTAAATTTTACATTATAACACGCAATGCCTTTTCTCATAAATTTCTCAACCTCTATGTGCATTTTAGGCCAATCAAAATATTCATTCAGAATAACAAATACTTTTGCAATGCCAAAATATCTCATAAATCCAGAATACATTTCTTTCAACAATTTCACATGCAATAGATAATTGGAGATGCAAAATTTGTCAATGTGAAATAAGAACTTGTACAAGAAGAATTTGTTCCAACCAACATCTGATTTACAATGAGTAAAGGACTCACGAAAATTAACATCATTAGCACAAAAATAATTAATAAATTCCAAACCAAGAATCTTAACATCTAACATGCAAAGAAGAACATACCTTTGTGATAAAGCATTAGCAATAATATTTTCTTTATCTCTCTTATGTTTAATCACACAAGGAAACAACTCACTGAATTCAATCCATTTAGAATGCCTATGGTTCAACTTGCTTTGGCTCTTCACATGTTTATATTCCTGTAAAATGGGCAAAACAACACTAGGCAAAACAAAAGTTAAGTCATTAGTGTTAAACATAGCCTCTTTGTACAAAAGTACTAGGAGGTTTTGTTGAGAAAACAAAACTTGTTTAATCTCATTCTTTTTTGCCACTAGCAAGCTCTTCTCTCCTTTTTCTCTATTTTCTTCTTTTTCTCTCAATTTTTCTTTTCTTTCTTTCTTCTCTCTTAATTGGCTCTCTTTTTCTAGCTTTTTCTCACTTTTATTTTCACTTTCTTCTTTTTTATTTTCTTTCTTACTCTCACTCTCTCTTTGGTTGTTCTCTTCCTCCATTGTTTGAATACTGAGTGCTCTTCTAGCCACTAGGAGTTCTCCTTCTTCTGCACTTTCTCCATCATCATTTGACAGCTCATCTTCCTCCTTAATGGTTTCTTCTTCGATCTCCCAGTCACCATGGTGGTTGATGATCATGGTGCGTTTGTTGGGGCACTCACTTAAAATATGTCCTCTCCCTTGGCACTTGAAGCACCTTATGTCACAGCTTCTTGTTGGGTTAAGTTCTACTTGATCTTTCTTAGGTTCTGGTATTTTAGCTTTCTTTGAACTGATCTCTTTAGAATTTGAAGCAGAAGTGGCGTCTTTTTTTGAATTATTCTCCCACAAATTAAAAGAATTTGAATTTGAGTTCTTTTTACCAATATTTCTTCTTCTTAGTTGTTTTTCAACCTTGATGGCTTGATGTACCATCTCTTGAAGTTCTACATGGTGATATCTCCACAGCATCAGCTATGTCACGGTTCAGTCCATGCAAGAAACGAGCCATTGTTGCCTTTCGATCCTCCACTATTAGGTTCTGGTATTTTAGCTTTCTTTGAACTGATCTCTTTAGAATTTGAAGCAGAAGTGGCGTCTTTTTTTGAATTATTCTCCCACAAATTAAAAGAATTTGAATTTGAGTTCTTTTTACCAATATTTCTTCTTCTTAGTTGTTTTTCAACCTTGATGGCTTGATGTACCATCTCTTGAAGTTCTACATGGTGATATCTCCACAGCATCAGCTATGTCACGGTTCAGTCCATGCAAGAAACGAGCCATTGTTGCCTTTCGATCCTCCACTATGTTGGCTCTAATCATGGCAATCTCCATTTCTTTGTTGTATTCATCTACACTCCTTGATCCTTGTGTGAGGCGCTGCAACTTGTTGTGAAGCTGATAGGATTACGAAAATTAAAAAAAGAAAGTAATTTTGGAAAACTTATTGATAAGTTTGACACGCCACAACCTAAAGAGAACCAGGTGAATTCGCCACACTTTAGGAAAGAGAAGAGAATGAGAGTGATAAGAATTCAATTAATTCGCCACTAAGTAAGAGATCATACTTAGATAAGAATAGAATTGCAAAGGGCAATCTGAACAAACTTCTCAATTAACTTGAAAATGTGAATACATAGCTTTTTAATAGAATTTAAGCTCATAAATGCTCATTAAGTAATCATAAATTTCTACTTTCTAGTGAAAGACTAAAGGGTTTGGGAAACTTCAAACATAAATGACATTAAAAACAATAAATAACATTAAAATGACATGACTAATTAATAAGAAAAACGTGCAGAAGATAGGTCTTCATATCTGCCCTTTAGAATTCCTTCAAAATGCTTCAATTTCAGCTTCAATTAGCTATTGGGCCCATGCATATACACTTAAGCCCAATTTCTTCAACTTTCCTCATAGATCAGCAATGTAATCCAGCCCACATTAGTGTTTTCCTTCATTGAAATTAAAGACTCCATCCTTTTGGCTCTTACACGAGTTATTGGGCCAATTGGATTATTGGGTTGGTCTTGCACCTCTTGGTCAGGATCCATGATCTCTCAGAAGCTCTCTATGGTAGTAACATGGAATGAATCGCCTCCTCATGATTGTTTTCATCTCCTCCCATGTGGTAATTGGGCGTTCTCCATATCGCACTTTCTCTTTTTGCATCTGATCCCACCAAACAAGAGCATAATTAGTAAATTCAAGAGCTGCAAGTTTTACCTTTTTCCTTTCGGAATAGTTATGGCATGAGAAAATCTGTTCAACTCGCATCTCCCATTCCAAATATGCCTCTGGATCATTTTTGCCTTGAAATGAAGGAACTTTAATTTTGATTCCTCCAAGGTCATCTTCTCTGTTTCTATGCCTCCTTGGTTTTTCTCGATTTGGCCTCCTCCTTCTTGGTTGGTAATCATCAAATTCATCCTCTTCATCCCGGCTCTCTGCATCTCCATGAGATTGTTCACCTTGCCTTCGGTTGTTTTGATTCTTCATTTTTTCCAACCGGTCATGAAGTCCTTCTAACTTTCTATCAAACAGCCTTTCGAGATGACTCACCAATGCTTGCATTTGGATAGGGGCTAATCCTGCTTTTGGAATATCTTCTTGATTTCCTGCCATGTTAGTGAAAAAGGGAAATAGAATATTTGATCTCGCAAATTCTCTCAATTAAGTGTTTTCACTCTTCTCTTGATAATCTCACTAGCTCTCAATCCCTCAATACCTTCCTAAGCTCTTATGCAACCTAAATCCTTGTGAGTGATTTAACAATTGCCAATTTCTTGGCTTCAACCAAGCACTTGAATGTAGATGGCCAAAATAGGTTATAAGATAAAGGATAGGTTCTGTAAATGAAAGTAAAGAAATTCCTTATGTGTACAAAACAATGTTTATCTCAACTATGCAATTCAACAATTCTGAAATTTCAAAATATCAGAAACTGAATGGTCATGTCTTCTTTTTTTTTTTGTATCACTTTCCTTTTTTTTTTCGTTTCTGTTCTCTCTTTTTTTTGTGCTTTCTTTTTTTTTTGCACGAATTTTTTTTTTTACTTTTTTTTATATATTGCAGAATAAAAGAATAAAACTAAACGCCTACTGTGTCAACCAGTAGCTTTGATACCAAATGATAAGGAATTCCATGGGAGTGTCCCGATCTTCACGGCGTAGGCAAATAAAGTAAATCAAAATAATATAAAAGAATGATATGAGCGCCACACTCCAGAAATGAGGAAGGAAATTGGGAGTGATAAGCTCTGACTTGGGTGGTTCGATGACCTGACGATTTCAAACAGCCAACCAACGCTATAAGGAACGCGACCTGCTGCTTAGACCACTTGTCCAACCACGAACACGAATTGACCAATCCACACAACAACGCACCTGGGTTGAAGCACAAATTGGGGGCTTTTATGAATTTGAATCACCAATCTTATAAGGGAAGATTGACAAAGCAAGGTTTCACAAGAGCAAAAGAAGATATAATTCTCACACTTTGGAGAAGAAACACTCAAATTTGTGTATTATTCATGAACTGTCTATTCTGAGTTACATAGATTCCTATTTATACTAGTCTTAGAAAAGTACAAATAGTAAATGCCATAAATACAAAGTTTGACTATCACTAAATTAAAAATAGAAATTATTCTCAGATTTTCCTTATTTGTTATATTCCCGATTAGGAAAATATTTCCTGATTTGCTACACTCCATGTCTAGATTCATTGTATCCTATATTTGGAAATTATCTTCAGATTCATTGCGCTCCATATTAGGATAATGTTTCCACATTTGTTGCGCTCCATATTAGGAAATTATCTCGTAATTTGTCATGCTCCATATTGGGAATATGTCCAGATTCATTTGACTCAGATATTCTTTAATAGGAAATTATCTCCTAATTTATGACACTCCATATTAGGAAAATGTGTCCAGATTCGTTGCACCTCAACTATCTTTAGATTTCTTGGGCTTGGATGAGCAGCACTTCAACTTTATTTGTTTCATCTACTTGGGCTCCTTAGGCCTGAATTACATTTACATGGGCTCCAATTGCTTCTTGTATTCTTTTGAGCCTTTCTCTTGTCATTGGGCCTTCACTTAATATTAAATCTTTCTCTATTTGGGCTTGCTCATGCAAAGTGCTGGACTGGTTCATCTCAAAGTGACAATCAATCAGCAAGACACAAGTGAAGCCAACAAAAGAAAACTCTAAGACTAAGGAAGCCAACAAAGACAATCAAGAAAAATTAAACAAGAAATAAGCACACTAAGGAAAACAGAATGCAAACAAGACAAGAATGGAGAAATAGAATGCAAACAAGACAAGAATGGAGAAATAAGAGAAGATTATGTAATGTTAAATAATAGCCAAGTTGTTCTAAAAAATTTCTGGTATTGAATAAATCAAAAATTAGGCAAAAGCAAGCTGAAAGTTGCAAGAAAGTGGCATTCAAGAAGCACTTTTGTGTGCTGCAAATTTTTTTTTCTCTTTTTTTTTTTCGTTTTTTTTTTTGCTGCAGATTTTTCTTCTTTTTCTTCTTTTTTTTTTTTTTGCACAATAGTTGTACCCCTTTTCAAATTGAATCACACAATTTTCAATTAGCCACTATTGATAAACTTGTAAGAACAAGCAAAAATATGGAATGTTCATTTTTGAGACAGCAAAAATTCTATCCAATTGAACCAGAAATTTAGAAAGAAGCAGTAAACAAGGAATTAGAATTGATTGTATTCACAATTCCCTTTAAATCAAGCTATTATTTAACACCAAACACCAAACTAACAGAATTTCACAAGATTGAACAGATTCAGACTCAAGAACATGTGATGAACACGAAGAACACAAGTGCAGAAAACTAATAATTGTTTATGAATTTAACAATTCTAATTACCAAGAAACAAGAATCCAGCAATAAAACAATTGTTGCAACAAGATTTAGGAAAGATTGTACCCCAAAATGATGAAACCGTAACTATGTAAACAGTGACGGTGTGAATAGTACGGACGCGTGAAAAGTACCGATTGCATAAAACAGAAAACGATGTGTGCGCAAACAGTGCGTATGAACAGTATCGATGAACAGTACCCTCAAATCCAATTCCAACCAAAGCTCTGATACCAATTGATGAAATAAAGACAGATCTTGAATCGGATTTGAAACAATCAAAACGGAAAAAGAAGGAGGATGGGTGCCACAATCACAGATTGATAAGCCGGAGGAACGATCGTGATATGAACCAGTCCAGTACTTTGCATGACCAAGCCCAAGTAGAGAAAGATTTAATATTAAGTGAAGGCCCAATGACAAGAGGAAAGTTCAAAAGAATACAAGAAGCAATTGGAGCCCATGTAAATGTAATTTTGGCCCAAGGAGCCCAAGTAGATGAAACAAATAAAGTTGAAGTGCTGCTCATCCAAGCCCAAGAAATCTAAAGATCGTTGAGGTGCAACGAATCTGGACACATATTCCCAATATGGAGCATCATAAATTAGGAGATAATTTCCTATTAAAGAATATCTGAGTCAAATGAATCTGGACATATTCCCAATATGGAGCATTACAAATTAGGAGATAATTTCCTAATATGGAGCGCAGCAAATGTGGAAACATTATCCTAATATGGAGCGCAATGAATCTGAAGATAATTTCCAAATATAGGATACAATGAATCTAGACATGGAGTGTAGCAAATCAGGAAATATTTTCCTAATCGGGAATATAACAAATAAGGAAAATCTGAGAATAATTCCTATTTTTAATTTAGTGATAGTCAAACTTTGTATTTATGGCATTTACTATTTGTACTTTCCTAAGATTAGTATAAATAGGAATCTATGTAATTCAGAATAGACAGTTCATGAATAATACACAAATTTGAGTATTTCTTCTCCAAAGTGTGAGAATTATATCTTCTTTTGCTCTTGTGAATCCTTGCTTTGTCAATCTTCCCTTATAAGATTGGTGATTCAAATTCATAAAAGCCCCCAATTTGTGCTTCAACCCAGGTGCATTGTTGTGTGGATTGGTCAATTTGTGTTCGTGGTTGGACAAGTGGTCTAAGCAGCAGGTCGCGTTCCTTATAATGTTGGTTGGCTGTTTGCATTCGTCAGGTCATCGAACCACCCAAGTCAGAGCTTATCACTCCCAATTTCCTTCCTCATTTCTGGAGTGTGGCGCTCATATCATTCTTTACATTATTTTGATTTACTTCATTTGCCTACGCCGTGAAGATCGGGACACCCCCATGGAATTCCCTATCAGATCGCCACAAGAGGAGGCCTCTTGATAAGATCAAGGATAATTGGCTCACTCAAGAACCTAAGAGTCACAAGCTCTCAAATCTCAAATTGTATTCAAAACTGAGTAAAAATGTGTTTACAAGAGTTTATATATGATCAGCCCCCATAAGCAAACCCTAATAGGCCTTGTACACTAATAAGCCCAATTCTAAGTGACCCAAATAAAATAACAAGTCTTCATGCCAAAATAAATCTAAAAATAAGTCTCGGCCCATAAGGCCCATTTATTACAAAAATTGATAGGACTACGAAAATTAAAAAAAAGAAAGTAATTTTGGAAAACTTTAGATTGATAAGTTTAACACGCCACAACCTAAAGAGAACCAGTTGAATTCGCCACACTCTAGGAAAGAGAAGAGAATGAGAGTGATAAGAATTCGATTAATTCGCCACTAAGTAAGAGATCATATTTAGATAAGAATAGAATTGCAAAGGGCAATCTAAACAAACTTCTCAATTAACTTGAAAATGTGAATACATAGCTTTTTAATAGAATTTAAGCTCATAAATTTTCATTAAGTAATCATAAATTTCTACTTTCTAGTGAAAGACTAAAGGGTTTGGGAAACTCCAAACATAATGACATTAAAAACAATAAATAACATTAAAATGGCATGACTAATTAATAAGAAAAACGTGCAGAAGATAGGTCTTCATATCTGCCCTTTAGAATTCCTTCAAAATGCTTCAATTTCAGCTTCAATTAGCTATTGGGCCCATGCATATACACTTAAGCCCAATTTCTTCAAGTTTCCTCATAGATCAGCAATGTAATCCAGCCCACATTAGTGTTTTCCTTCATTGAAATTAAAGACTCCATCCTTTTGGCTCTTGCACGAGTTATTGGGCCAATTGGATTATTGGGTTGGTCTTGCACCTCTTGGTCAGGATCCATGATCTCATCATCTTCCCCTGGCTGAGGAGGATTTGCCCTCAAATCCAACTCCATGTTATCCTCCAAATAAGGAGACAAATCCCTTACATTGAAAGTAGCTGAAACTCTATAATCTCCCGGCAAATCAATCTTGTAGGCATTATTATTTACCTTAGCCAAGACTTTGAAAGGACCATCTGCTCTTGGCATAAGTTTAGACTTCCTCGTACTAGGAAATCTCTCCTTGCGAAGGTGAATCCACACAAGATCTCCTGGAACAAATTGAACTTGCTTTCTTCCTTTGTTGTCTGCCTTCTCAAAAACTGCATTCTTCTTCTCAATCTGCTTCTTGATATTTTCATGTATTTTTTTCATCATCTCAGCCTTCTTTTCACCATCCATGCAAAGTCTTTCATTGATAGGCAAAGGTGCTAAATCAAGAGGAGTTAATGGATTAAACCCATAAACCACCTCAAAAGGAGAAAGTTTAGTTGTGCTATGCACACTTCTATTATAAGCAAATTCCACATATGCTAAACAATCATCCCAAGACTTGAGATTCTTGTTAACAACAGTTCTAAGCAAGGAAGAAAGAGTTCGATTCACCACTTCAGTTTGGCCATCTGTTTGAGGATGACAAGCAGTGCTAAAGAGTAGTCTTGTTCCAAGCTTTTTCCACAACGTCTTCCAAAAGTAACTCAAAAATTTAGCATCTCGATCAGACACTATACTTTTAGGAATTCCATGCAAGCGTATAATCTCATGAAAGAATAAATCAGCCACATGAGAAGCATCATCAGTTTTTCTACAAGAAATGAAATGGGCCATTTTAGAGAATCTATCAACAACCACCATAATTGAATCCTTTCCCCTTGAAGTTCTTGGCAGCCCAAGCATAAAATCCATGCTCACATCAACCCATGGTTGGTCTGGTACAGGTAGTGGCATATATAAACCATGTGCAGCTTCTTTGCTTTTGGCTTTCTTGCAAGTGACACACCTCTCAATAATGTGATGAACATCTTTGATCAAATTTGGCCAATAAAAGTGCTCTTTGACCATCTCCAACGTCCTTTTCTCTCCAAAATGTCCAGCCAAGCCTCCACCATGTGCTTCTCTCACAAGAAGTTCTCTAATAGAGCAGTTAGGAATAACAAGCCTCCCAGATTTGAATAAGAAACCTTCATGTCTGTAAAACCCCTTAATAGCCATCTTTTCACAAGCTACATAGATATCAGCAAGAACTGGATCATCTTTGTACTGCTCTTTAATGAGTTCAAATCCCATCAACTTAGCATTTAGTAATGAAATTAGAGAATACCTGCGAGAAAGTGCATCAGCCACCACATTTGAACTGCCTTTCTTGAATTTGATAATATAAGGAAAAGTCTCCAAGAACTCAACTCACTTGGCATGTCGTCGATTCAACTTTACTTGTCCCTTCAAGTGCTTTAAGGATTCATGATCTGTATGAATAACAAACTCCTTAGGTAACAAATAATGCTGCCATGTTTCAAGGGCTCTAATTAAGGAATAGAACTCCTTGTCATAAGTGGAATAATTCAAACTTCCTCCATTGAGTTTCTCGCTGAAATAAGCAATAGGACGCTTGTCTTGCAGTAGAACAGCCCCTATTCCCACGCCTGAAGCATCGCATTCAAGCTCAAAGGTTTTAGAGAAATCAGGTAGAGCTAATATTGGTGCTGAACATAGTTTCTCCTTGATCAATGCAAAACTCCTTTGTGCAGCTTCAGTCCACTTAAACTCTCCCTTCTTGATGCATTCAGTCAATGGTGCAAGTATGGTACTGAAATTCTTCACAAACCTCCTATAGAAAGAGGCTAATCCATGAAAACTCCTTACCTCTGAAATGCTTTTTGGAACAAGCCATTCTTTGATAGCTTTCACCTTTTCTTCATCTACTTCAACTCCTTGCTGTGAAATAACAAAACCAAGGAAGACAACTCGATCTTGGTAGAATTGGCACTTCTTGATATTGCCATATAATTTTTCTTCTCGTAGTATTTGAAAGACCTTTCTCAAATGATCTATATGTTCAACATGGCTCTTGCTATAAATTAAGATGTCATCAAAATATACCACAACAAAATCACCAATATACTTACGCAGCACATGATTCATTAGTCGCATGAAAGTGCTTGGAGCGTTAGATAATCCAAAAGGCATGACCATCCATTCAAATAACCCATGCTTGGTTTTGAAAGCTGTCTTCCATTCGTCCCCTTCTTTCATCCTGATTTGATTATAACCACTCCTCAAATCAATTTTTGAAAACACCTTAGAGCCATACAACTCATCCAGCATGTCATCCAACCTTGGAATTGGATACCGGTATTTGATTGTGATTTTGTTGATAGCCCTGCTATCCACACACATACGCATGGTTCCATCTTTCTTTGGCACCAATAAAGCTGGTACAGAACAAGGACTCATAGACTCCCGCACATGCCCCTTTTCAAGTAACTCATTTACTTGTCTCTGCATCTCTTTTGCTTCTTCTGGATTCATTCTATAGGCTGGTTTATTTGGTAAGGCAGCCCCTGGAATAAGATCAATTTGGTGCTCAATCCCCTTAATTGGTGGCAACCCCTTTGGCAATTCTTCTGGAAAGACATCTTCATACTCCTTTAATAGTGATTGAATTTGTGGGGGTAATGATCCCACAATGTCTGGCTGCACTTCCTTTAACAACAACAAAAAGATAAGGTCTGACTTAAATAAGGCTTTTGTAATCTCGCCCTTCATTGCAAGTAAGTTAGTCTTGTTCTCCCTTTTTGCCAATAGTTGATCTCTTTGCATCTGTTGAGGACTAAGGGGTACGAGGACAATCTTTTGGCCATCCTTCTCAAAAGCATATGTATTTTTAAATCCATCATGCACAACTCTCCTATCGTACTGCCATGGCCTTCCCAACAACAAATGACTTGCATTCATTGGGACTACATCACATAAAATCTCATCTTTGTAGGATTTTCCAATGGAAAATGGAACTACCACCTGTTTAGTGACTTTTACTTCTCCCACATCATTCAGCCATTGCAACTTGTATGGGTGAGGATGTTTATTTGTGGCCAAATTCAGTTTTTCCACTAAAGTAGTGGAAGCCACATTAGTACAGCTCCCTCCATCAATGATTACTCCACACACCTTATTCCCAATTGTGCACCTAATGTGAAATATATTTTCCCGCTGCTCATCCTCCAATTTTGCTTACAAGTTTAATACACGCCTAATTATAAGCATTTCTCCTTCATCAGCATACTCCACACTCTCTTCTCCTAAATATTCATCACCTTCCTCTTCAAATTCTTCATCTTCACTCTCCACCTCACCTTGTGCCCCCTTTATAATCATTGCCCTTCGATTTGGACATTCAGAAGCAATGTGTCCATGGCCAAGGCATTTGAAGCATTTGATATCCCTACTTCTTTTAGGTGGATTAGAATCAACTGCTTTCCCTTTCGACAAAGTAGTGGATGATCCGGCAGCCTCCTTATTGCTAAGCTTCTTATTCTCCCATGGCGTAGACAAGTTGGCTATTTTATTACCAACTTGCTTAGTCACATGTTGCTTGGTTGAAACCCGCTTCCTTTGTCTTTCCACCTTCACAGCCAATTTGATCACATCCTCCAAGAATACATTAGTTTGTAACTCCACCAAATCTGCAATCTCCCTATTCAACCCACCCAAGAACCTTGCAATGGTTTGTTCTTCAGGTTCTTGCAACTCACATCTAATTTTCAACATTTCAAACTCCTTCACATAATCTTCCACACACATGCCTCCTTGTCTCAAGCCTTGCAATTTGATATAAAGTTCCTGTTTGTAATAGTCAGGAACAAAACGCCGCTGCATCAACCTCTTCATTAATCTCCAACTTCTAACCTCCTCTTCTCCATCCCTCCTACGTTGAACCTTTAGATTCTCCCACCATAAATTTGCATAGTCAGTGAACTCAAGGGCAGCTAGTTGACATTTTCTTGCCTCTGAGTATTAATGACATTCAAATACTTTTTCGACTCTCTGCACCCACTCCAAATATTCCTCCGGTGAACTAGTGCCTTTGAATGGCGGAATTCTCATCTTAATATTGCTTGTTGATTCTATTTGTTGCCTCCTTTGCCTTGGTTGTCTCTCCTCTTCTTCAGCACCAAAATCTCCACCTCCATTTGGCTCACGATCTCCATTTGGGTTCAGCCTTTCAATTGCTTCAGTCAATCGATTAAGCCGTCGCGTCATCTCCTCATAGTTCAGTTGTAGTAGTTCTTGGCTTCGTTGAAGCCCTATGATTTGAGCTTGCTCCAAATTAAGGCCTCTTGGAATTGAAGAATCTCCAGACATGGTGTTTATGGTTGTGGTTTCACTCTCTCACAAGGGTAGGTCACTCTCTAAAGTGTTTACACTCAAGTTAAAAAAAATAGTGTAGATTGGCTGGAAGATGAACCAGCCTCTGATACCAATTGATAGGACTACGAAAATTAAAAAAAAGAAAGTAATTTTGGAAAACTTTAGATTGATAAGTTTGACACGCCACAACCTAAAGAGAACCAGTTGAATTCGCCACACTCTAGGAAAGAGAAGAGAATGAGAGTGATAAGAATTCGATTAATTCGCCACTAAGTAAGAGATCATACTTAGATAAGAATAGAATTGCAAAGGGCAATCTGAACAAACTTCTCAATTAACTTGAAAATGTGAATACATAGCTTTTTAATAGAATTTAAGCTCATAAATGCTCATTAAGTAATCATAAATTTCTACTTTCTAGTGAAAGACTAAAGGGTTTGGGAAACTCCAAACATAAATGACATTAAAAACAATAAATAACATTAAAATGGCATGACTAATTAATAAGAAAAACGTACAGAAGATAGGTCTTCATATCTGCCCTTTAGAATTCCTTCAAAATGCTTCAATTTCAGCTTCAATTAGCTATTGGGCCCATGCATATACACTTAAGCCCAATTTCTTCAAGTTTCCTCATAGATCAGCAATGTAATCCAGCCCACATTAGTGTTTTCCTTCATTGAAATTAAAGACTCCATCCTTTTGGCTCTTGCACGAGTTATTGGGCCAATTGGATTATTGGGTTGGTCTTGCACCTCTTGGTTAGGATCCATGATCTCATCAAAAATGCTAAACTAACTAAATACTAATGGATTTATTGGAGCCCAAGTCTTCCAAATATATGCAATTGAGCATCTTGGACTCTTCCAACTCCAAATTGGGCCTTCTTTCAAATATGGCAGCAACCATCTTCTCTAGATCTTCATTAATCCTCTTTGCCTTTGCTCTTGTCATTGGTCCTTGAAGCTCTTCCAACGCCTTCAAGCCTTTGTCTTCCATGGGCCTTCTTAGATTCTCATCACTAATATGGTGTGCAATGAACCTAGACATATTTCCAATATAGAGTGCAATAAAATCGGAGACATTTTCCTAATCGGGATTGCAACAAATAAGGAAAATTTGAGAATAATTTTTATTTTTAATTTAGTGATAGTCAAACTTTGTGTTTATGGAATTTACTATTTTTACTTTCCTAAGACTAGTACAAATAGGAGACAATGTAACTCAGAATGAAGCAGTTCATGAATAATACACAAATTTGAGTGTTTCTTCTCCAAAGTGTGAGAATATTATCTTCTTTTGCTCTTGTGAAACCTTGCTTTGTCAATCTTCCTTTATTCCTTTATAAGATTGGTGATTTAAATTCATAAAAGCCCCTAATTTGTGCTTTAACACAGGT
Organism: Sindora glabra; assembly: GCA_020226215.1. Taxonomy (NCBI): domain Eukaryota; kingdom Viridiplantae; phylum Streptophyta; class Magnoliopsida; order Fabales; family Fabaceae; genus Sindora; species Sindora glabra. Next base: position 22,457,667 of record CM035233.1, on the reverse strand, counting down.
GCGTTGTTGTGTGGATTGGTTAATTCGTGTTCATGGTTGGCCAAGTGGTCTAAGTAGCAGGTCGCGTTCCTTATAGCGTTGGTTGGCTGCTTGCATTCGTCAGGTCATCGAATTACCTAAGTCAGAGCTTATCACTCCCAATTTCCTTCCTCATTTCTGAAGTGCGGCGCTCATATCATTCTTTTACATTATTTTAATTTACTTTATTTGCCTACGCCGTGAAGATCATACCCCCATGGAATTCCCTATCAATGTGGCATCAATTTGATGATGATGTGGTACAATTCAAATGCACTTGATTAAGTTCTCTCCTATCTTACTTCCTTATGATTGACTCCCTTTAAATTCACATCATGAAATCCTTCTAACTTTCTATCAAACAACCTTTCGAGATTGCTTACCAATGCTTGCATTTGGATGGGGGCTAATCCTGCTTGTGGAATATCTTTTTAATTTCCTGCCATGTTAGTGAAAAAAAATAGAATATTTGATCTCACAAATTCTCTTGATTAAGTGTTTTCACTCCTTTCTTGATAATCTCACTAACTCTCACTCCCTCAATACCTTCTTGAGCTCTTATGCAACCTAAATCCTTGCAAGTGATTCAATAATGTCAATTTCTTAGCTTCAACCAAGCACTTGAATGTGGATGGTCAAAATAGGTTACAAAATAAGGGATAGGTTCTGTCAATGAAAGTAGAGAAATTTCTTATGTATGTACAAAACATTGTTTATATCAACTATGCAATTCAACAAATCTGAAATTTCAAATTGTAAGAAACTGAATATTGATGTCTCTTTTTTTTTTTTTTTGCATAACTTTCTTTTCTTTTTCATGTTTCTGTTCTTTCTTTTAAAAAAAAAATTTTCACGATTTTTTTTCTTTTTTTTTACACGAATTTTTTTCTTTTTTTTCTCCTTTTTTTATATATTGCTGAACAAACGAATAAAACTGTTTGCCTACCTCGTCAACCAGTAGCTCTGATACCAAATGATAGGGAATTCAATGGGGGTGTCCCGATCTTCACGATGTAGGCAAATAAAGTAAATCAAAACAATGTAAAAAGAATGACTTGGGTGGTTTGATGATCTGACGAATGCAAGCAGCCAACTAACACTAAAAGGAACACGACTTGCTACTTAGACCACTTGTCCAACCACGAACACAAATTCACCAATCCACACAACAACGCACCTGGGTTGAAGCACAAATTGGGGGTTTTTATGAATTTGAATCACCAATCTTATAAAGGAAGATTGAAAAAGTAAGGTTTCACAAGAGCAAAAGAAGATAATATTCTCACACTTTGGAGAAAAAATACTCAAATTTGTGTATTATTCATGAACTGCCTCATTCTGAGTTACATTGTCTCCTATTAATACTAGTCTTAGGAAAATACAAATATTATATGCCATAAATACAAAGTTTAACTATCACTAAATTAAAAATAGAAATTATTCTCAGATTTTCCTTATTTGTTACCAATTAGAAAAATGTCTCCAGTTTTATTGCACTCCATATTGGAAATTTGTCCAGGTTCATTGCACTCCATATTAGGAAAATATGTCCACATTTGATGCATTCCGTAATAGGAAATTATCTCCTAATTTGTAACGCTCCATATTAGGAAAATGTGTCCAGATTCGTTGCACCTCAATTATCTTTAGATTTTTTGAGCTAGGATGAACAACACTTCAACTCTATTTGTTTCATCTACTTGGGCTCCTTGGGCTAGAATTGCATTTACATGGGCTCCAATTGCTTCTTGTATTCTTTTTAGCCTTCCTCTTATCATTAGGCCTTCACTTAAAATTAAGTCATTTTCTATTTGGGCTTGATTATGCAAAGTGTTGGACTAGTTCATATCACAAACACAACCGTCCCTACAAGCTCCGGTGACTAAATGAGTGTGGTGAAATGAAGGTGATAAAACAAGTGAAAATTTTATTTTCTATTGGCAAATATAGAGATGAAATTGTATGTGATATTGTACCCATGAAAGCATATCATCTTTTATTAGGTAGGTCTTGGCAGTATGATAGAAGAGTCACACATGACGGGTTTTCAAACCGTTATTCTTTTGTACTTCAAAGGGAACCTATAACCCTCCTTCCTTTGTCACCAAAGCAAATATTGAAAGATCAAATTAGGAGAGAAAAGAAAAGAGAGAGTGAGAGTAAGAAAGAAAATAAAAAAGAAGAAAGTGAAAATAAAAATGAGAAAAAGCCAGAAAAAGTGAGACAATTAAGAGAGAAGAAAGAAAGAAAAGAAAAATTGAGAGGAAAGGGAGAGAATGAGGAAAAAGGAGAGAAAAGCTTGCTAGTGGCAAAAAAGAATAAATTAAACAAGCTTTGTTTTCTTAGCAAAACCTCATAATACTTGTGTACAAAGAGGCTATGTTCAACACTAATAACTTAACTTTTATGTTGCCTAGTGCTATTTTGTCCATTTTGCAAGAATATGAAGCCCTCAAACATGTGAAGAGCCAAAGCAAATTGAACCATAGGCATTCTAAATGAATTGAATTCAGTGAGTTATTTCCTTGTGTGATTAAACATAAGAGAGGTAAAGAAAATATTATTGCTAATGTTTTATCACAAAGATATGTTCTTTCCATGTTAGATGTTAAGATTCTTGGCTTGAAGTTTATTAAAGATTTGTATGCTAATGATTTGATTTTAGTGAGTCCTTTAGTCATTGTAAACCAGATGTTGGTTGGAATAAATTCTTCTTGTACAATAACTTCTTATTTCATATTGACAAATTTTGCATCTCAGGTTATCTATTGCATGTGAATTGTTGAAAGAAATGCATTCTGGATTTATGAGACATTTTGGCATTGCAAAAATATTTGTTGTTTTGAATGAACATTTTTAGTCTAAGATGCATGGGGATGTTGAGAAATTTGTAGGAAAATGCATTGTATGTTATAAAGTAAAATCTAAATTAAATCCCTATGGATTGTACACTCCCTTATCCATTCCAAATGTACTTTAGGAAGATATTTCTATGAATTTTATTTTGGGATTGCCTAGGTCTACGAGGGGAAGATTTGTGAACCATGCCAATAAAGGAAGCAAGCAAATAATTTTTGAGTTTAGAGACTTGATCTGGTTACATCTAAGAAAAAAGAGATTTCTTGTGAAAAGAAAATCTAAACTCATACCTAAAGGAGATGAACCTTTTCTAGTTCTTGAGAGAATTAATAATAATACTTATAAGTTTGAATTGTCTATTAAGTATGAAGTTACTACCTTCAATGTTTTTAATCTTTCTCCTTATTTTGATGCAGATCTTGAAGAGTCGAGGACGACTCCTTTTCAAGAGGGGGAGGATGATATGAACCAGTCCAACACTTTGCATAATCAAGCCCAAGTAGAAAATGACTTAATTTTAAGTGAAGGCTCAATGACAAAAGAATGCTCAAAAGAATACAAGAACCAATTAGAGCCCATGTGAATGCGATTCTGGCCCAAGGAGCCCAAGAAATCTAAAGATAATTGAGGTGCAACGAATCTAGACACATTTCCTAATATGGAGCGTCATAAATTAGGAGATAATTTCCTATTACGGAATGTTTGAGTCAAATGAATCTGGACATATTTCCAATATAGAACATGACAAATTAGGAGATAATTTCCTATTATGGAATGCATCAAATGTGGACATATTTTCCTAATATGGAGTGTAGTAAAACCGAAGACATTTTCCTAATTTGGATTGTAACAAATAAGGAAAATCTGAGAATAATTTCTATTTTTAATTTAGTGATAGTCAAACTTTGTATTTATGGGATTTACTCTTTGTATTTTCCTAAGGCTAATAAATAAGAGATAATGTAACTCAAAATAAAGCAGTTCATGAATAATACACAAATTTGAGTGTTTCTTCTCCAAAGTGTGAGAATATTATCTTCTTTTACTCTTGTGAAACCTTGCTTTGTCAATCTTCCCTTATAAGATTGGTGATTCAAATTCATAAAAGCCCCCAATTTGTGCTTCAACCAAGGTGTGTGGTTTTGTGGATTGGTCAATTCGTGTTCGTGGTTGGACAAGTGGTCTAAGTAGCAAGTCGCATTCCTTATAGCGTTGGTTGGCTGCTTGCATTCATCAAGTCATCGAACCACCCAAATCAGAGGTTATCACTCCCAATTCTCTTCCTCATTTCTAGAGTGTGGCGCTCATATCATTCTTTTACATTGTTTTGATTTACTTTATTTGCCTATGCCGTGAAGATCAGGACACCTTTATTGAATTCCCTATCATATATAGTCACATGGATTGAAATGAAGAACCTAATGCGCAAGAGATTTGTTCCTCCTGATGAAATTAGACAGATCTTGAATTGAATTTCAAACAATAAAAATGGAAAAAGATGGAGGATGGGCGTCACAATAACGGATTGATAAGCTGGAAGAACGATCGCCACAAGAGGAGGTTTCTTGATAAGATCAAAGATAATTGGCTTACTCAAGAACCTAAAAGTAAAAAGTTCTTAATCTCAAATTGTATTCAAAACTTAATAAAAATTTATCTACAGGAGGCTATATATGTCTAGCCCTCATAAGCGATGTGTAAACCCTAATGGGCCTCTTGTGCTAACAAGCCCAATTCTAATTAAACCAACTAAAATAACAAGTCTTCAAGAGAAAATAAATCTAAAAATAAGTTTCGGCCCATATGGCCAATTTATTGCAAAAGTATTAAACTAGCTAAATTAACTAAATGCTAATGGATTCATTGGAGCCCATATCATCCAAATTGATGAAAAAAGAAGGATCTTGAATTAGATTTGAAACAATAAAAATGGAAAAAGATGGAGGATGGGCGCCACAATCACGGATTGATAAGCCGAAGGAAAGATTGCCACAAGAGGAGGCCTCTTGATAAGATCAAGGATAATTGGCTCACTTAAGAACCTAAGAGTCACAAACTCTCAATCTCAAATTATATTCAAAACTGTATAAAATTTTGCTTACAAGAGCTTATATATGACCAGCCCCTATAAGCAAACCCTAATGGGTCTTGTACACTAACAAGCCCAATTCTAAGTGACCCAAATAAAATAACAAGTCTTCATGCCAAAATAAATCTAAAAACAAGTCTCGGCCCATAAAGCCCATTTATTACAAAAATGCTAAACTAACTAAATGCTAATGGATTCATTGGAGCCCAAGTCTTCCAAATACACGCAATTGAGCATCTTGGACTCTTCTAACTCCAAATTGTGCCTTTTCTCAAATAGGGCAGCAATCATCTTCTCTAAGTCTCCCTTTATCCTCTTTGCCAAACCCTTGACATTGATCCATGAAGCCCTTCCAACACCTTTAGTCCATTGTCTTCAGTGGGCTTTCTTTGATTTTCATCAATCCCTCCTTCTTCAAGAGAATTCGCCCTCGAATTTGAATCTTCAAAACTTACATCAATAGGAGAAAGATTAGAAACACTAAAATAAGCACTCATATCAAACTCACCATGAGAATTCAAAATTAGGAAAATAATTATTGTCTCTTCAAGACTTGAAATGAACCATCTCCTCTTAGATGTAGCCATGGGGAACACCACCCTTTCCATTCGTATCATCAATATGCAACCACCCAAATCAAATACAAAATAAGAGTTATCAATCTCATGCAAGCCTATAAAATTACCAATAGCAACAAGTTTGTCAAAGAAAGCAAGTAGAACATGATTCTATAAAAGCTTTGCACAAAAGTTAATGAAATCAAGAAAGCTTTCAATTTTAGCAACAAATTGATGTGGTGAACATTCTCCAATTTTCTTTCCTTCATTCATCTCTATTGCTATGTCACATACTAAATCATCCACAATTATAATACTTCTTATACAACATGAACCTTTCTTAAAATTAGCATACAACTTCTCATTCTTCAAAATTTGCAAGACACATTTCAAAAGTTCATTATACTTAACTATTATTTTACTATCCACAAGAATGTCATCAAGAAGTGGCAAGCAATCTTTCCAATTCTTTAATTCCTCAAACAGCAACAAGATCCCACCTTAAAACTCATGAAAACAATGGAAATAAACACAAGAAAATTTATCAATGAAAACATTCATAATATGATTCATTAAACTCAAGGAAGTACTTGGTGCCTTAGACAAACCAAGTATCATAGCCAACCATTCATATAAACCATGCTTTGTTTTGAAGATATTTTTCCATGCATTCCTTATTCCAAAGCAAAGTGGATAAAATCCTCCCATCAAACCATGCTTGGAAAACACATAAGGATCCAGCAACACATAAAGCATAATATCAAGAGTACCTTTAATATAAAAATGTTTTATCAATTCATATCCATAGGCTTCTTTACCAAACAAATTTCTTAGAGAACTCTTGGGCATACACATGTTGTTCTTCCCACACAAAAATTTATCATGAATAAAATTGTATCCAAAAACCATTTCCTCACAAGCATCAACATTTGAAACACTTTCACTACATAGAGTAGCAAAATCAACTAAAGGAATACCAACATCAAGTGAAGAACTAGGAAAATCATAATCATTTGCAGGCAAATTTCTAATGTTTTCAACACCCAAAAAAATTTTGTGCAAAGGAGAGATAAGGGTGTACCTCCAAAACAACATATCAACCATCACAATAATGTTACCTTGTTCCAATTGGAGCATTTTCTTTCTCAAACATGGTAACTCTTTTGAAGATCTTTTGGAAGCACTTCTTGAGATTCTTTCAAATAAACATTTCCAAATTCCTGCAAAAGAGAAGAAACACCACTAGGCAAAGCATTGTTAGCAAAATGATCAATCAATTCATCATGAGAACTTTCTTTACACAAAAGTAGATACATAGGCCGAAAGGCCAACAAAGCTTTCCTCACTTCTTTTTCTTTCATAAACAAATTTTCTCTCCTTTCACACTCACTTTTCTTTTCACTCTCTTCTTTCTCACTTGCAAGTGTCCTCACTTTTTCCCTTTTCTTTTTAAGTTTGCCCTCAAACTCACTCCTTTTCTTTTCAATTCTTCTCTCATCTTTTCTCTCTTTCTCTCTTTTTAACCTCATAATTGTTTGATCCTCACAAACTTGCCTAGGAGTCATGGGTACTAAAGTGATTTTGCATCCTTTATGTACAAATGTGAACTTGTTGGAATGACCATCATGAATAGCTTTCTTGTCAAACTGCCATGGTCTTCCCAAGAGGATATGACTTGCTTCCATAGGTACTAAGACTTCATCCTTATACTTGTCAATAGAAAAAGTAATCAAAACTTGCCTATCAACAACCAACTCCCTTTCATCAATCAACCATTGTAACTTATAGGGCTTGGGATGAGGAGTAGTAGTAAGACACAATTTCTCAACAAGCCTAACACTAGCCACATTAGTACAACTACCACCATCAACAATAAGAGAACAAACTTTCCCAAGTACTAAGCATCTTGAATGAAAGATATTTTCTCTTTGTGTAGTGTCATCCTCCTTTGGCAAACTACCCAAGAGACGCCTCACCATAAGTAAATCTCCCTCATGACAAAAAGCCTCACACTCACTATCTTCTTCACTTGTAGCATGTGATGATGGAGATGAACTCTCACTTGAGATCTCACCATTCTCTTTCAAAATCATGGTATTCTTGTTTGGACATTGGGATGCAATGTGACCTTTTCCAAGGCATTTAAAGCATTTGATTTCCCTATGCCGAGAAGTAGAAGAAGCAGAAGCATTAGTAGAATTAAAAGAAGTTTTAGATGAGGATTTATCACCTTAGACAGCCACATCCTTAATTGAAGTTCCCTCCTTCTTCACTCTTTCCTTCCATCCTTTTGAGTTGTAGGAAGAGGTGTTTTTCTTCAAAGTCCCCTTTCTTTTGAGTTGTGCTTCTACTTTGATAGCTTGGTGAACCAAATGTTCAAGTTCTACATAGGGATGAAGTTCCACTATGTCACAAATTTCATGGTTCAACCCATTCAAGAAGCGGGCCATTGTTGCTTCTCTTTCTTCAATTACATTGGCTCTTATCATTGCAACTTCCATTTCCTTGTAATAGTCATCAACACTTCTCCCACCTTGCCTCAAACCTTGAAGCTTTGTATGAAGCTCCCTATTGTAGTATGTAGGAACAAATCTCTTGCGCATTCGGTTCTTCATTTCATTCCATGTGACTACGGGTTCCTCATCATATCTCCTTCGCTCCCTTTGAATTTGATCCCACCACACCAAGGCATCGTCATGGAACTCTAGGGAAGCTACCTTCACTTTCTTTTCCTCACTATAGTCATGGCATGAGAATACTTGCTCTATCTTCAACTCCCACTCTAAGTATGCTTCAACATCATTCATTCCATGAAAACTAAGAATCTTTATTTTAACTCCACCAATCCTCTCATTTTCTCACATTCTTCCATCTCCTTCTCTCATCCTCCTATCATTCCTCCTCTCTCTGTCATCTCTCCTATCTCTTCTTCTATCATACCTCCTCTCTTCATCATCCCTCCTATCATATCTTCTCTCTTCATCATTTCTAGGAGAACTACTAGAATCTTCATGGGCATGTGGAGAATGGTCACGTGCTTGCCTTCTTGCATTATTTGCCATCGTTTCTTGAATATTTCTTATGGTTTCATTCTGCCTCTCAAACATTCTTTGAAATCTTTGTGCAAGCCCTTCAATTTGCCTTCTAACAGCCAAGGACTTAGGTGAAGTGCTTTCACTAATATCCACCTTCATGAGATATGTCTACAAAACAGAAATGTTAATGTAATAAAAGGTCCTCTCCACTTGCTAAGTGTTTCACTCAAAAGATGTTCACTCGTGTTTCACTCAAAATTGGCTTTTGTGTAAGGATTCTCTCTTGCCTTTTTCCTCTCAAGAGTTCTTAAGGAAGTCAACCTCCAATCCACACAATCAACCACAATCAAGTGACAATCAATCAGCAAGACACAAGTGAAGCTAATAAAGACAATCAAGAAAAATGAAATAAGAAATAAGCACACTAAGGAAAACAGAATACAAATAAGACAAGAATGGAAACAAGAAAGCAAATAGAAAGCAAATTAGAGAAGAATGGAGAAATTAGACAAGGCTATGTAATGTTAAATAATAGCTAAGTTGTTCCAAAAAATTTCTGGTATGGAATAAATCAAAATCTAAGCAAAAGCAAGCTGAAAATTGCAAGAAAGTGGCATTCAAGAAACACTTTTATGTGCTGCAAATTTTTATTTTTTGCCTCTTTTTTTTTCAATTTTTTTTGTTGCAGATTTTTCTTCTTCTTCTTTTTTTTTTCCACAATAGTTGTACCCTTTTTCAAATTGAATCACACAATTTTCAATTAGTCACTACTGATAAACTTGCAAGAACAAGCAAAAATATGGAATGTTCATTTTTGAGACAACAATAAATTCAATCCAATTGAACTAGAATTTTGGAAAGAAGTAGTAAACAAGGAATTAGAATTGATTGTATTCACAATTCCCTTTAAATCAAGCTATTATTTAACAACAAACACCAAACTGACAGAATTTTAGAAGATTGGACAGATTTAAATCAAGAACATGTGATGAACACGAAGAACACAAGTGCAGAAACTTAATAATTGATTATGAATTTAGCCATTCTAATCATCAAGAAACAAGAATCCAATAATAAAAATAAGTGTTGTAACAAGATTTAGGAAAGATTGTACCAAGAAATGATGAAACCCTAACTGCATGAACAGTGACGGACCGTGAATAGTATTGCGTGTGAACAGTGCAAATTGAAGAAAACAGAACCGTATGAACAGTGCAAATCGCATGAACAGTGCGCAAAACAGCGATGATGAACAGTACCGGATGAACAGCCCGCAAATCCAATTCCAACCAAAGCTCATGATACCAATTGATGAAATAAGACGGATCTTGAATTGGATTTGAAACAATAAAAATGGAAAAAGATGAAGGATGGGCGCCACGGATTGATAAGTTGAAGGAAAGATTGCCAAGAGAGGAGGCCTCTTGATAAGATCAAGGATAATTGACTCACTCAAGAACTTAAGAGTCACAAACTCTCAATCTCAAATTGTATTCAAAACTATATAAAATTCTGTTTATAAGAGCTTATATATGACTAGCCCCCATAAGCAAACCCTAATGGGTCTTGTACACTAACAAGCCTAATTCTAAGTGACCCAAATAAAATAACAAGTTTTCATGCCAAAATAAATCTAAAAACAAGTCTCGGCCCATAAGGCCCATTTATTACAAAAATGTTAAACTAACTAAATGCTAATTGATTCATTGGAGCCCAAGTTTTCCAAATACACGCAATTGAGCATCTTGGACTCTTCTAACTCCAAATTGTGCCTTTTCTCAAATAGGGCAGCAATCATCTTCTCTAGGTCTCCCTTTATCCTCTTTGCCAAACCCTTGACATTGATTCGTGAAGCCCTTCCAACACTTTTAGTCCATTGTCTTCTGATGTGAAATTGTTGGATCTTTGCCAAATCAGATGCAATCAAAGTAAAAAAAAGAATGATATTCCCGCCATGCTTCAGAAAAGAGGAAGAATTGTAAGCAATAAGAGATATATTTGACGCCACAAAAGTTGAATGCCCTTTGATAAGTCTTCAAGTTCGTACAAGAACCTAGAGAGAAAACCCTCATAAGCAATCAGCTTTTTCTCAAAATGTCTGAATTGTCATAGAATAAGGAACAAGCATCCTTATTGACTTTCTAAAACCCTAATTGACAAATGGGCTCAAATAAAGCCCAAAATAGGTCCAAAATACTCTAAAGTGATGCAGCACAAAATAATTACAAATTAAGAGTCCAAGTGCTATAATAAAGCCCAAAACACCAAATAATAGAAAATGAGATGAGGTGGCGCCAACTAGGACTATGGTTGATGTGGCAGTGATGTGGCACCATCTTCTTGATGATGTGGCAGTGACATGGATTGTGGCTGATGTAGTGATGATGTGGGGGCCACTCCTTGGAATGCATATCACTTAGTGCTGATTAGCTATAATGCATATTATGATTTTGTTGTTCTCTTCTAATCTAGTTTCTTCAAGCATCCAAACTCTTTCCATAATCCCTTGAAATCCTTCCTTGATCTTCTTAGCTTTAGCTCTTGTCATTGGACCCTCTAATGAAGGTGGAAGTGCCTCTTCACTTTTGGAATTCTCATCATCCCCCCTTTCTTCAAAATGATTCGTCCTCGAATCTTCAATTCCTGCATCAAAAGGAGAAAGATCAGCAACATTAAAAGAGGCACTAACATTGTATTCACTTGGTAAATCTAATTTATAAGCATTTTCATTGATCTTCTCCACCACTTGAAAGGGACCATCTCCTCTTGGTTGCAACTTACTTTTTCTTTGTGCTGGAAATCTTTCCTTCCTCATATGGATCCATACCCAATCTCCTGGTTGAAATACTATCTTTTTCTGCCCTTTGTTGGCTTGTTTGGCATATTGTTGTGTGTTTTTCTCAATATTCAATCTAGCTTGCTCATGCAACTTCCAAATCACATCCGCTTTCCTCTTCCCATCTAAACTTGACCTCTCATCAATAGGTAAAGCTATCAAATCTAAAGGAGTTAAAGGATTAAAGCCATACACTATTTCAAAAGGAGAAAAATTAGTGGCAGTGTGAACACTTCTATTATATGCAAACTCAACATGAGGCAAGTATTCCTCCCAACTTTTTAAGTTCTTTTGAATTAAGGAGCGTAATAAAGTACCTAATGTTCTATTCACTACCTCAGTTTGACCATCAGTTTGAGGATGACAAGCTGTTGAAAAGAGCAACTTTGTCCCCAACTTAGCCACAAGACTTTCCAAAAGTAGCTCAAGAACTTGGTATCTCTATCTGAAACAATGCTCCTTGGCACTCCATGCAATCTCACAACTTCCTTGAAGAAAATGTTGGCTATGTTCATGGCATCATCCGTCTTGTGACAAGGTATAAAATGGGCCATTTTTGAAAACCTGTCAACAACAACAAACACAGAATCTTTGCCATTCTTTGTCCTTGGTAAACCTAGCACAAAGTCCATAGAAATATCAGTCCAAGGTTCACTAGGAATAGGAAGTGGAATATAAAGACCATGAGATAAAACTCTAGATTTAGCCTCTTTACATGTAATACAATTAGCGCAACATTTTTCTACATCATGTTTCATGCTAGGCCAAAAGAAATGCTCACTCAATATGTCTAGAGTTTTTCTAATCCCAAAATGCCCTATAAGACCTCCACCATGGGACTCTCTCACAAGCAATTCCCTAAGAGATCCTCTAGGCACACATAGTTTATTCTCTTTAAACAAGAAACCTTCATGCCTATAGAATTTCTCAAGGGATTTCTTTTCACAAGCTTCAAAAATAGTGCCAAAATCAGGATCATTCCCATAAAAATCTTTAATGTGTTCAAAACCTAACAACTTGGATTGCAAAGTAGAGATAAGAAGATACCTTCGTGATAATGCATCAGCAACTACATTATCTTTACCTTGCTTGTATTGTATGACATATGGGAATGTTTCAATAAATTCAATCCACCTTGCATGCCTCCTATTTAGCTTTCCTTGGCTCTTTAAGTATTTCAACAATTCATGATCTGTGTGACTCACAAACTCCTTTGGCCACAAATAGTGTTGCCAAGTTTCCAAAGCACGAACCAAAGCATAAAGCTCCTTGTCATAAGTGGGATAATTAAGTGCCGCTCCACTTAACTTCTCACTAAAGTAAAAAATGGGCTTCTTCTCCTGCATCAAAACAGCTCCAATACCCACACCAGAGGCATCACATTCAATTTCAAATGTTTTAGTAAAATTTGGAAGAGCAAGTAAAGGAGCTGAACTCAATCTATCTTTAAACATGTTAAATGCACTCTCTTGCTCTTCTCCCTAATGAAACTCAACATTCTTTTTCACTAACTCATTCAAGGGGGTAGCTATAGTGCTAAAATCCTTGACAAATCTTTCTATAAAAGCTAGCCAACCCATGAAAACTTCTCACCTCACTTGCACTCTTAGGAGTAGGCCATTCCCTAATTGCTCTCACTTTTTCTTGATCCATCTCAATTCCCTCACCACTAACAACATAACCCAAGAATACAATTTTTTCCAAACAGAATGTTTTTCAATGTTTGCATGAAATTTTTCATCTTTCAAAACTTGTAAAATAGATTTTAAATGTAACGCATGGTCATCAAAATATACAACCACAAATTTCCCAATAAAAGGGCATAAATCATGTTTTGATTTAAAAGCAGTTTTCCATTCATCACCTTGTTTCATCCTTATTTGATAATACCCTTGTTTCAAATCAATTTTTGAAAATACACAAGACCCATGCAACTCATCAAGCATATCATTAAGCCTAGGGATAGGATATCTATACTTGATAGTGATTTTATTAATTGGCCGGCAATCAACACACATTCTCCAAGTTCCATCCTTCTTGGGCACCAACAAAATCGGCACTGCACAAAGACTCATGCTTTCCCTTATGTATCCTTTTGACATGAGGTCCTCCACTTGTCTTTGAATTTCTTTTTCTTCTTCTGGATTAGTCCTATATGCAGGACGATTTGGAATTGAAGCTCCTGGAATGAAATCAATTTGGTGCTCAATATCCCTCTTGGGTGGTAACTCTTTTGGAGCCTCCTTTGAGAATACATTATCAAACTCCTGCAAAACAGATGAAATAGAACAAGGTAAAACAAGGTTATTTTGGTTAGTGTTTACATTGGCTTCCTTGTACATGAGAAGGAATATTGGCTTAGAAGAATAATAAGCACTCCTCACATCACTTGCCTTAGCAAACACACTTAACATTTCTTTTCCTTGTTTTGATGACTCTCCTCTCTCATGTTTTCTCTCTTTCTTTTCACTCACACTCTTGTTCTTTTTATCTCTCTCATTCTGGTCTACACTCTTTTTCCCTTTTTCTTCCTCTTCTCTCTTTTTTTGCATTATCATTTGATCTTCATAAACCTATTTTGGAGTTAAAGGCCTAAGGGAGAGAACTTCTTTCCATCTTTGACAAGCTTATATTTGTTGAGAACACCATTATGAGTAACTTGTCTATCAAATTGCCATGGCCTCCCAAACAAAAGATGGCAAGCATGCATGGGAACCACATCACAAAGAATCTCATCATGGTACCTCCCAATAGAGAAAGAGACCAGCACTTGTTTATTTACTTTCAACTCCCCATTTTCATTCAACCATTGAAGCTTGTAAGGGGTAGGGTGCTGTAAAGTGGGCAAATTCAGCTTTTCAACTAAGGTAGTGCTAGCCACATTAGCACAACTCCCACTATCAATGATAACTTGGCAAGCCTTCCCTTGGATGTTGCACCTTGTATGAAAAAGATTTTCTCTTTGATTCTCACTCTCCTCTTGATTTGCACATTTAAGGCTCTCTTACTCACCGATGCACCTCCATCAAAAGGATCCTCACTACTCATACTATCTTCATCGGATGAAGTAGCTTGTTCTTTCTCACTTGTAGAATCCCATTCCCCATTGTCTTTGATCACCATAAGCCTTTTGTTTGGACAATTACTAGCAATATATCCTCTTCCCAAGCATTTGAAACACTTCATGTTGGAATGTTTCTGATTCTCCTCCACTTTGTTTTTGCCCTTAGAAGATTCATCTTTTGATTTTGAAGAGAATTCAGATTTGAACTTGCTTCCTCTTTCCTCCTTCTTGTCACTCTTTTTATCCCAAGACTTTCATGGAGAGCTTGATTGTGAATTATATTTAGATGAACTTCTTCTTTTGAGTTGCCTTTCCACTTCCATAGCCAAGTGTACCAACTCCTCCAAAGATGCATAATGTTGTAACTCCACCACATTATGATGTGAAATTGTTGGATCTTTCCCAAATCAGATGCAATCAAAGTAAAAAGAATGAAATTCCCGCCATGCTTTAGAAAAGAGGAAGAATTGGAAGCAATAAGAGATATATTTGACGCCACAAAGGTTGAATGCCCTTTAATAAGTCTTCAAGTTCATACAAGAACCTAGAGAAAAAACCCTCATAAGCAATTAACTTTTTCTCAAAATATTTGAATTGTAATAGAATAAGGAACAAGCCTCCTTATTGACTCTCTAAAACCCTAATTGACAAATGGGCTCAAATAAAGCCCAAAATAGGTCCAAAGTGATGCAGCACAAAATAATTATAAACTAAGAGTCCAAGTGCTATAATAAAGCCCAAAACACCAGATAATAGAAAATGAGATGAGGTGGCGCCAATTAGGACTATGGCTGATGTGGCAATGATGTGGCACCATCTTCTTGATGATGTGGTAGTGACATGGATTGTGGCTGATGTGGCGGTGATGTGGCTCCACCTCTGATGATGTGGCAATGACATGGATTGTGACAATGATGTGGCTCCACCTCCTTGATAATGATGATGTGGCACCAATTTGATGATGATGTGGCACAATTCAAATGCACTTGATTAAGCTCTCCTGCAATCTTACTTCCTTATGATTGACTCCCTTTAAATTCACATCACATTAGCAATGTCTCTATTCAATCCATGGAGAAATCTAGCCATAGTTGCTTCTTGACTTTCTTCCACATTGGCTCTTGTCATAGTGATTTCCATTTCCTTGTGATAATCCTCAACACTCTTAGCTCCTTGAATCAGATTTTGCAATTTTTGATGCAAATCCCTTTGGTAATAGCAAGGAACAAATCTTCTTTTCATGACAAACTTCAAGTCTTCCCAAGTTGTAATGGGTCTTTTTCTCTCTCTCCTTACATCTATCATCAATTTATCCCACCAAACAATGGCATAATCAGAAAATTCCGTAACAGCAAGCTTTACCTTCTTTTCCTCCGAATAATTGTGGCAATCAAATATCAATTCCATCTTCTTTTCCCATTCAAAATAAGCTTCTGGATCATTTCTTCCTTGGAATGATGGGATTTTCATCTTAATGCTGTCAAGATTGGTATCTACCCTTGTTCTTCTAACATGTTCCCTTTCACCTCTTCTTCTCTCACCCTCATTTGAGCTATCTGATCTCTCACTTCTACTCTCAAAATTTTCAAGTCCTTCATCTCCCACATGCCTATCATTTTGTCTTCTTTCTCCTTCAATCCCTTTTATCCTCTCATTCATTCCAGCAATTTGTTCATTCAATCTCTCAAATTGTTGAAACATAGCTCTCATAGTGAAATCTAGATTCTCAGGTTGGAAAGTATTGTTATCACCTCCTCCTGACATTGTTAATGATTAAACCTGCAAGAGAGTACACTCGTGTTTGCACTGTAATTTAGGCTTTTATCCTCAAATGATTTCATACACTCTTGCCTTTTCTCACTCCTTTTTTTTTCCTCTCTTGTGGTTCTTTTGGAACTAAAATGACACAACCAGCAGAAATCCAACAATTGTGGCTATTACTATCTCAAATTGAATGCCAACAAAAGGTGATAGCACACTAACAACATGGCAGCATGGAATTAATACAATTGAACTCTAGGAAGAAAGGAAAAAATAAAAAAAACAAAGACTTAAGGACACAAGATAATGAGAAGCAACAACTCAGAATAACAAGAAGTTCTGATTTAAGAATTCAAGTAATTGAAAGTGACAATGAACAATTAATGTCAAAATGAAAAGTTCAAGTGTAATTAGAGCATATCAAGAATCAACAATAACTACAAGCAAACAACTTCTTTTCTTTTGAATGTATTCCAATTTGTTTTCAACAAATCAACACTTTATTTTTCTTGCCTCTTCTTTGTAAGTTGCCTTTTGATTCACTAACTTGGCTTTTCTCCTTTGTTTCTTGTTGTTTTTGTTCTTTTGATTCACATGTTTTTCCCTTTGTAACTCAATGCAAACAGTACCAATTTAGCACTAGTTTCTGCTGATTGCAAGGCTTTTTAACACAATTCAAACTTGGTGCTCTTTACTTTGCTTTAATCAATTACTATATTCAATTATAACACTTTGATGTTGTGCTATTAGAATATGGCAATTGGCTATTGCAAGCTGAACTTCCTCACTTTGAACTTTTAACAAACATGTTCAATGCACCTTTCATTTACTATGGTAGCAGAAGTATTTAGACCAAATTTTTAGTTCAACAATAGCAAACAACACAAAAATGAAGAAGGTGACCAACTATCAAAGCACATTCAGACCTACAATTGACATCGACAACTTATCAAACACATGGAAGGCAGAAATGAAGAACAACACAAATTTGACACAATGATGAATCAAAACACATAAATTTGACACAAACCAAATCAGAAATGAAATGGATACAAAAACCAAATCAAAACAAGATAGAAAAGAGAAGAATTAGGATATAAAAAGCGTGAACAGTAGCATGAACAGTGACGTAACAGTACAGAATTAAGAGAAATAAAACCTGAATTGGGAACCTTGCTCTGATACCAAATGATGTGAAATTGTTGGATCTTTCCCAAATCAGATGCAATCAAAGTAAAAAAAAAGAATGATATTCCCGCCATGCTTCAGAAAAGAGGAAGAATTGGAAGCAATAAGAGATATATTTGACGCCACAAAGGTTGAATGCCCTTTGATAAGTCTTCAAGTTCATACAAGAACCTAGAGAGAAAACCCTCATAAGCAATCAACTTTTTCTCAAAATGTCTAAATTGTCATAGAATAAGGAACAAGCCTCCTTATTGACTTTCTAAAACCCTAATTGACAAATGGGCTCAAATAAAGCCCAAAATAGGTCCAAAATACTCTAAAGTGATGCAGCACAAAATAATTACAAATTAAGAGTCCAAGTGCTATAATAAAGCCCAAAACACCAAATAATAGAAAATGAGATGAGGTGGCGCCAACTAGGACTATGGCTGATGTGGCACCATCTTCTTGATGATGTGGCAGTGACATGGATTGTGGCTGATGTGGCGATGATGTGGGGGCCACTCCTTGGAATGCATATCACTTAGTGCTGATTAGCTATAATGCATATTATGATTTTGTTGTTCTCTTCTAATCTAGCTTCTTCAAGCATCCAAACTCTTTCCATAAGCCCTTGAAATCCTTCCTTGATCTTCTTAGCTTTAGCTGTTGTCATTGGACCCTCTAATGAAGGTGGAAGTGCCTCTTCACTTTTGGAATTCTCATCATCTTCAGTGGGCTTTCTTTGATTTTCATCACAAATATATGCAATTAATCATCTTGGCCTCTTCTAACTCCAAATTGGGTCAACTTTCAAATAGGGCAGCAACCATCTTCTCTAGGTCTCCCTTTATCCTCTTTGCCTTTACCCTTGTCATTAGTCCTTGAAGCCCTTCCAACGCCTTTAGGTCTTTGTCTTCAATGGACCTTCTTTGATTTTCATCATTCCCTCCTTCTTTAAGTGAATTCACCCTTGAATTTAAATCTTCAAAACCTACATCAATAGGGGATAGATTAGAAACACCAAAATGAGCACTCATATCAAACTCACCATAAGAATTCAAAATTAGAAAAATAATTATTGTCTCTTCAAGACTTGTAATGAACCATCTCCTCTTTGATGTAGCCATTTAGGAACACCAACTTTTCCATTCATATCATCAATATGCAACCACCCACATTAAATACAAACTAAGAGTCATCAATCTCATGCAAGCCTATAAAATTACCAATAGCAACAAGTTTGTCAAAGAAAGCAGGTAGAACATGATTCTTCAAAAGCTTTGTACAAAAGTTAATGAAACCATGAAAACTCTCGATTTCAGCAACAAATTGATCTAGGGAACATTCTCCAATTTTCTTCCCTTCATTAATCTCTATTACTTTGCTGCACATAATATCATCCACAATTATAATACTTCTCATACAACATGATCCTTTCTCAAAATTAGCATACAACTTCCCATTCTTCAAAATTTGCAAGACACATTTCAAAGGTTTATTATGCTCAACTATTATTTCACTTTCCATAAGAATGTGATCAAGAAGTGGCAAGCAATCTTTCCAATTCTTTAATTTCTCAAACAACAACAAGATCCCTCCTTTAAACTCATGAAAACAATGGAAATTAACATAAGCAAATTTATCAATGAAAGCAAATAAAACATGATTCATTAAACTCAAGGAAGTACTTGGTGTATTAGACAAACCAAGCATCAAAGCCAACTATTCATATAAACCATGCATTGTTTTGAAGATGTTTTTCCATGCATTCCTTATTTCAAAGAAAAGTTTAAAAAATCCTCCGATCAAACCATACTTGGAAAACACATAAGGATCCAGCAACAAATAATCAAAGGTGTCTTTAATCCCAAAATATTTTATGAAATCATATCCATAGGCTTCCCTACCAAATAATTTTTTCATAGAACTCTTAGGCAAACACATATTATTCTTTCCACACAAAAATCTATCATACATAAAAATGTCTACAAAAATCATTTCCTCACAAGCATCAACATTTGAAACACCATCAATAAATGCAAGAGTAGTAAAATCAACTAAAGGAATAACAACATTGAGTGAAGAACTAGGAAGACCATAATCATTTACGTATAAAATTTCAATATTTTCGACACCCAACAAATTTTTATGCAAGTGGACATGAGAGTATACCTCCAACACAACATATCAACCATCACAATAAAGTTACCTTCCTCCAATTGGGACATTTTCTTTTTCACACATGATAGCTCTTTGGAAGATTCTTTTGGAAGCACTTCTTGGAATTCTTTCAAAACAGCATCACAGGTATTTGACAAAACAATTTCAAGATTGTTAGTATTTTCATAAATTTTCTTGTACAAGACAATTGGCCTAGAAATATACAAAATACTCTTTATCCCACTTGCTTTTCTAATAACTCAAATTTTCTTTTCCCTCTTTTTCTACAAAATCACTCTCTTTCTCTCTCAACATAATTTTTCTCTCACTCTCTTTTTCACAATCACTTTTTTTCTTCTCATTGCTCTCAGTCTTTTTTACTCTCTTCTCTCCATTATTTTCTTCTTTTTTTTCCTCTCATTTCCCTCTCTCTTTTTCTCTTCTTCTCCCTCTCTTTTCTTTTGCATCCTCAATTGATTTTCATACACTTGTTTTGGGGTTAAAGGATTAAGTTTTATTCTCCTCCCATTCATTTCAAAGCTTAATGTGTTGAGGATCCCATCATGTGTAACCTTCTTATCAAATTGCCATGATCTTCCAACTAATAAATGGCAAGCATTCAAAGGAGCAACATCACATAGCACCTCATCATGATATTTGCCAAGGATAAAAGAAACCAACACTTGCTTTGTCACCTCTATTCCATCACTATCATTTAACCATTGCAACTTATATGGAGTGGGATGTGGCAAAGTAGACAAATTCAACTTCTCTAGCATGTAGGTACTAGCAACATTAGCACAACTCCCACCATCTATGATTACATTGCATATTTTACCCTTAATGCTAAATTTAGTGTGGAAGATGTTCTTCCTTTGCTTGTTCTCCCTGGACTTTTTGAATCTTTAATGCTCTCTTAAGTGAATAATCAATGGCATGATGACCATGCTTTAAGCATTTGAAACACTTGTCCTTAGAATGCTTTTAATCCTTTTCAACTTTGACTTTCCTCTTAGACTCTTCTTCTTTAGGCTTTGATAATGATTCTTTTTTAATTCTTGAAGAGGATTCAGATTTGTATGGAACAACTTTCTCTTCATTCTTTGCAATATTCCCCTCCCAAGATTTACATGAAGAGCTATAGTGGCAACCATGAATAAATTTTTCCCTCATAACCTTCATCTCTTCCCAAGTAGCAATAGGCTACCCTTCCTTCTTCTAGCTGAATTAAGTTGACCCCACCAAATATTAGCATAATCACTAAATTGATAGGTAGCAAGCCTCACTTTTTTCTCTTCTGAATAATGGTGACAAGTATAGATTGATTTCATTTTCTTTTCCCACTCTAATTAAGCTTGAGGATCATTCTTTCCTTGAAATAAAGGAAATTTGTTCTTGCCACTTTGAAGGTTTGAAATCATTCCACCACTTTTCTGCCTATCTCCACTCCTATCATCTCTTCTTACATCATCATGACACACTCTTTCTCTTTTTAATGAAAAACGACAGATCTTGAATTGGATTTCAAATAACAAAAATGGAAAAAAGATGGAGGATGGGCACCACAATCATGGATTGATAAGCCGGAGGAACGATCGTCATAGGAGGGGGCCTCTTGATAAGATCAAGGAAAATTGGCTCACTCAAGAACCTAAGAGTCACAAGCTCTCAATCTCAAATTGTATTCAAAACTGAATAAAAATCTTTTTACAAGAGCTGATATATGACCAGCTCCCATAAGCAAACCCTAATGGGCCTTGTACACTAACAAGCCCAATTCTAAGTGATCCAAATAAAATAACAAGTCTTCATGCTAAAATAAATCTAAAAACAAGTCTCGGCCCATAAGACCCATTTATTACAAAAATGCTAAACTAACCAAATGCTAATGGATTCATTGGAGCCCAAGTCTTCCAAATACACGTAATTGAGCATCTCAGACTCTTCTAACTCCAAATTGGGCCTTCTTTCAAATATGGCAGTAACCATCTTTTCTAGATCTTCCTTAATCCTCTTTGCCTTTGCTCTTGTCATTGGTCCTTGAAGCTCTTCCAATGCCTTCAAGCCTTTGTCTTCTGTGGGCCTTCTTAGATTCTCATCAACTTTGAAGAAAGGCACCTCTTCCTACAACTCAAAAGGATGGAAGGAAGGAGTGAAGAAAGAGGGAACTTCAACTAAGGATGTGGCTATCCAAGGTAGTAAATCCTCATCTAAAACTTTTTTTAATTCTACTAATGCTTCTGCTTCTGCTTCTTCTCGGCATAAGGAAATCAAATGCTTCAAATGCCTTGGAAAGGGTCACATTGCATCCCAATGTCCAAACAAAAAGACCATGATTTTGAAAGAGAATGGTGAGATCTCAAGTGAGAGTTTATCTCCATCATCACATGCTACAAGTGAAGAAGATAGTGAGTGTGAGGCTTTTTGTCATGAGGGTGATTTACTTATGGTGAAGCGTCTCTTGGGTAGTTTGGCCAAGGAGGATGACACTACACAAAGAGAAAATATCTTTCATTCAAGATGCTTGGTACTTGGGAGGTTTGTTCTCTTATTGTTGATAGTGGTAATTGTACCAATGTGGCCAGTGTTAGGCTTGTTGAGAAATTGTGTCTTACTACTACTCCTCATCCCAAGCCCTATAAGCTACAATGGTTTAGTGATGAAGGGGAGTTGGTTATTGATAGGCAGGTTTTGATTACTTTTTCTATTGGCAAGTATAAGAATGAAGTATTGTGTGATGTAGTGCCTATAGAAGCAAGTCATATCCTAATGGGAAGACCATGACAGTTTGACAAGAAAGCTATTCATGATGGTCATTCCAACAAGTTCACATTTGTACATAAAGGATGCAAAATCACTTTAGTTCCCATGACTCCTAGGCAAGTTTGTGAGGATCAAATTATGAGGTTGAAAAGAGAGCAAGAAAGAAAAGATGAGAGAAAAACTGAAAAGAAAAAGAGTGAGTTTGAGGGCAAACTTAAAAAGAAAGGAGAAAAAGTGAGGACACTTGAAAGTGAGAAAGAAGAAAGTGAAAAGAAAAGTGAAGAGAAAAGTGAGTGTGAAAGGAGAGAAAATTTGTTCGTGAGAGAAAAAGAAGTGAGGAAAGCATTGTTGGCCTCTCGGCCTATGTATCTACTTTTATGTAAAGAAAGTCCTCATGATGAATTGATTGATCAGTTTGCTAACAATGCTTTGCCTAGTGGTGTTTCTTATCTTTTGCAGGAATTTGGTGATGTTTTTCCCAAGGAAGTGCCTCATGGTCTACCTCCAATTAGAGGGATAAAACATCAAATTGACTTGATTCTGGGAGCAACATTGCCCAATCGGCCTGCATATAAAAGTAATCCTTAAGAAACTCAAGAGATCCAGAAACAAGTAGAAGGATTGCTAGATAAAGGATGGATGAAGGAAAGCTTAAGCCCTTGTGCTATACTAGTCATCCTAATACCCATGAAAGATGGAAGCTGGAGGATGTGCATTGATTGTCGTGCTATCAACAACATCACTATAAAGTATAGACACCCTATATCCTGTTTGGATGATTTACTTGATGAATTGTTTGGTGCTTGTTACTTTTCTAAGATTGATCTTAAGAGTGGATACCACCAAATAAGAATAAGGGAGGGGGATGAATGGAAAACAGCCTTTAAGACTAAATGTGGATTGTATGAATGGTTGGTGATGCCATTTGGATTGACTAATGCACCTAGTACCTTCATACGTTTAATGAATCATGTGCTTAGAAACTTCTTAGGCAAATTTGTTGTTGTTTACTTTGATGATATCTTAGTTTACAACAAATCTTTTGATGAGCATGTGTTACATTTGAGGTATGTGTTGGAAGTCTTGAGGCATGAAAAGTTGTATGCAAATATTGAAAAATGAACATTTTGTAAAGATCATGTAGTTTTTCTGGGCTTTGTGGTTAATTCCAAAGGTGTGCATGCGGATGAGGAAAAAGTTAAAGCCATAAAAGATTGGTCAACCCCTAGGACCGTGAGTGAAGTGAGGAGCTTTCATGGGTTAGCAAGCTTTTATTGGCGCTTTGTGAGAGATTTTAGCACCATTGTTGCACCTTTAAATGAAGTTGTCAAGAAAAATGTGGGTTTTAAATGGGAAAAGGAACAACAAGAAGCTTTTGATACATTGAAGGGTAAGCTTATACATGCACCCATACTTGCACTTCCTAATTTTGCTAAATCATTTGAATTGGAGTGTGATGCATCTAATGTAAGGGATTGGGGTTGTTTTGATGCAAGAAAGGCATCCCATTGCTTACTTTAGTGAAAAGCTTAATGGAGCATGTTTGAAGTATCCTACTTATGATAAAGAACTTTATGCTTTGATTAGGGCACTTCAAACATGGCAACATTATCTTTTACCTAAAGAGTTTGTGATCCACAGTAACCATGAATCATTGAAATATCTCAAGGGTCAAGGGAAATTAAATAAAAGGCATGCTAAGTGGGTAGAGTTCCTCGAACAGTTTCCTCATGTTATAAAGCATAAGCACGGTAAAATGAATGTAGTGGCCGATGTTTTATCTAGGCGTTATGCTTTACTTTCTATGCTTGATGCAAAATTGCTTGAATTTGAACATGTAAAGGAACTTTATGTGCATGATGCTGATTTTGCTGGTTTATATGTGTTGTGTGAAAAGAGAGCTCATGATGGGTTTTATAAGCATGAGGGGTATCTGTTTAAGGGGAATAAATTATGTGTGCCTAAATGCTCAATTCGTGACTTGCTTGTAAAAGAAGCCCATGAGGGTGGTTTGATGGGGCAATTTGGTGAACCTAAAACCTTAATAATTTTGCAAGAACACTTCTTTTGGCCTGGAATGAAACATAGTGTTATCAATTCTGCAAAAAGTGTATTGTGTGCAAGAGGGCTAAATCCAAGGTACAACCCCATGGCCTTTATACTCCGTTACCTATTCTGGATTACCCTTGGATTAATGTTTCTATGGATTTCATTGTAGGTTTGCCAAGGACAAAGAATGGTAAGGACTCCGTATTTGTAGTTGTGGATCGTTTCTCAAAAATGGCTCATTTTGTTTCATGTAGGAAAGTGGATGATACTACACATGTTGCGGACTTGTTGATGTGAAATTGTTGGATCTTTCCCAAATCAGATGCAATCAAAGTAAAAGAAAGAATGATATTCCCGCCATGCTTCAGAAAAGAGGAAGAATTGGAAGCAATAAGAGATGTATTTGACGCAACAAAGGTTTAAAACCCTTTGATAAGTCTTCAAGTTCATACAAGAACCTAGAGAGAAAACCCTCATAAGTAATCAGCTTTTTCTCAAAATGTTTAAATTGTAATAGATAAGGAACAAGTCTCCTTATTGACTTTCTAAAACCCTAATTGACAAATGGGCTCAAATAAAGCCCAAAATAGGTCCAAAATACTCTAAAGTGATGCAACACATAATAATTACAAATTAAGAGCCCAAGTGCTGTAATAAAGCCCAAAACACCAAATAATAGAAAATGAGATGAGGTGGCGCCAATTAGGATAATGGCTGATGTGGCAATGATGTGGCACGATCTCCAAAATGATGTGGTAGTGACATGGATTGTGGTTGATGTGGCGGTGATGTGGCTCCATCTCTGATGATGTGGCAATGACATGGATTGTGACAGTGATATGGCTCCACCTTCTTGATGATATGGCACCAATTTTGATGAGAATTCCAAAAGTGAAGAGGCACTTCCACATTCATTAGAGGGTCCAATGACAAAAGCTAAAGCTAAGAAGATCAAGGAAGGATTTCAAGGGCTTATGGAAAGAGTTTGGATGCTTGAAGAAGTTAGATTAGAAGAGAACAACAAAATCATAATATGCATTATAGCTAATAAGCACTAAGTGATATGCATTCCAAGGAGTGGCCCCCACATCACTGCCACATCATCGCCACATCAGCCACAATCCATGTCACTGCCACATCATCAAGAAGATGGTGCCACATCATTGCCACATGATAGGGAATTCCATAGGGGTGTCCCGATCTTCACGGCGTAGGCAAATAAAGTAAATAAAAAATAATGTAAAGAATGATATGAGCGCCATGCTCCATAAATGAGGAAGGGAATTGGGAGTGATAAGCTCTGACTTGGGTGGTTCGATGACCTGACAAATGCAAGCAGCCAACCAACGCTATAAGGAACGCAACCTGCTACTTAGACCACTTGTCCAACCACGAACACGAATTGACCAATCCACACAACAATGCACCTGGGTTGAAGCACAAATTAGGGGCTTTTATGAATTTGAATCACCAATCTTATAAAGGAAGATTGACAAAGCAAGGTTTCACAAGAGCAAAAGAAGATAATATTCTCACACTTTGGGAGAAGAAACACTCAAATTTGTGTATTATTCATGAACTGTCTATTCTAAGTTACATAGATTCCTATTTATACTAGTCTTAGGAAAGTACAAATAGTAAATGCCATAAATACAAAGTTTGACTATCACTAAATTAAAAATAGAAATTATTGTCAAATTTTCCTTATTTGTTATATTCCCGATTAAGAAAATATTTCTTGATTTGCTACACTCAATGCCTAGATTCATTGTATCCTATATTTAGAAATTATCTTCAGATTCATTGGGCTCCATATTAGGATAATGTTTCCACATTTGTTGCGCTCCATATTAGGAAATTATCTCCTAATTTGTCATGCTCCATATTGGAAATATGTCCAGATTCATTTGACTCAGACATTCCTTAATAGGAAATTATCTCCTAATTTATGACGCTCCAAATTAGGAAAATGTGTCCAAATTCGTTGCACCTCAACTATCTTTAGATTTCTTGGGCTTGGATGAGCAACACTTCAACTTTATTTGTTTCATCTACTTGGGCTCCTTGGGTCAGAATTACATTTACATGGGCTCCAATTCTTGTATTCTTTTGAGCCTTCCTCTTGTCATTGGACCTTCACTTAATATTAAATATTTTTCTACTTGGGCTTGCTCATACAAAGTGTTGAACTGGTTCATATCAACTTTTTAACAAATTCAGCTTTGGCATTACCATATGCACCAAAGATGAAACGTTAGGCAGTGGCACCAAATCAAGTGGGGTGAGGGGATTCAATCCATAAACAACCTCAAATGGTGAATGCATGGTAGTCGAATGAAATGTCTTATTATATGCAAATTCAATGTGAGGCAAACATTCTTCCCATGATTTGAGATTTTTCCTTACCATAGCCCTAAGAAGAGTAGTCCAGGTACGGTTTACTACCTCTGTTTGTCCATCTGTTTGTGGGTGACATTTGGTAGAAAATAGAAGTTTGGTTCCAAACTTTTGCCATAGGATCCTCCAGAAGTGACTCAAAAACTTAGAATCTCTATCCGAAACTATACTTCTTGGCAAGCCATGCAACCTCACAATCTCCTTGAAGTACAAGTGATGTGAATTTAAAAGGAGTCAATCAAAAGGAAGTAAGATTGGAGGAGAGCTTAATCAAGTGCATTTGAATTGTGCCACATCATCATCAAATTTGATGTGAAATTGCTGGATCTTTCCCAAATCAGATGCAATCAAAGTAAAAAAAAGAATAATATTCCCGCCATGCTTCAGAAAAGATGAAGAATTGGAAGCAATAAGAGATATATTTGACGCTACAAAGGTTGAATACCCTTTGATAAGTCTTCAAGTTCATACAAGAACCTAGAGAGGAAACCCTCACAAGCAATCAGTTTTTTCTCAAAATGTCTAAATTGTGATAGAATAAGGAACAAGCCTCCCTATTGACTTTCTAAAATTCTAATTAACAAATGGGCTCAAATAAAGCCCAAAATAAGTTCAAAATACTTTAAAGTGATGCAGCACAAAATAAGTACAAATTGAAAGCCCAACTGCTATTTTAAAGCCCAAAACATCAAATAATAGAAAATAAGATGAGGTGGCGCCAACTAGGACTATGGCTGATGTGGTGATATGAACCAGTTCAACACTTTGCATGAGCAAGCCCAAGTAGAAAAAGATTTAATATTAAGTGAAGGCCCAATGACAAGAGGAAGGCTCAAAAGAATACAAGAAGCAATTGGAGCCCATGTAAATGTAATTCTGGCCCAAGGAGCCCAAGTAGATGAAAGAAATAAAGTTGAAGTGCTGCTCATCCAAGCCCAAGAAATCTAAAGATAGTTGAGGTGCAACGAATTTGGACACATTTTCCTAATATGGAGCGTCATAAAGTAGGAGATAATTTCCTATTAAGGAATGTCTGAGTCAAATGAATCTGGACATATTTCCAATATGGAGCATGACAAATTCGGAGATAATTTCCTAATATGGAGCGCAACAAATGTGGAAACATTATCCTAATATGGAGCACAATGAATCTGAAGATAATTTCCAAATATAGGATACAATAAATCTAGACATGAAGTGTAGCAAATCAAGAAATATTTTCCTAATCGGGAATATAACAAATAAGAAAAATCTGAGAATAATTTCTATTTTTAATTTAGTGATAGTCAAACTTTGTATTTATGGCATTTACTATTTGTACTTTCCTAAGACTAGTATAAATAGGAATCTATGTAACTTAGAATAGACAGTTCATGAATAATACACAAATTTGAGTGTTTCTTCTCCCAAAGTGTGAGAATATTATCTTCTTTTGCTCTTGTGAAACCTTGCTTTGTCAATTTTCCTTTATAAGATTGGTGATTCAAATTCATAAAAGCCCCCAATTTGTGCTTCAACCCAGGTGCGTTGTTGTGTGGATTGGTTAATTCGTGTTCGTGGTTGGACAAGTGGTCTAAGTAGCAGATCACGTTCCTTATAGCATTGGTTGGCTGCTTGCATTCGTCAGGTCATCGAACCACCCAAGTCAGAGCTTATCACTCCTAATTCCCTTCCTCATTTCTGGAGTGTGGCGCTCATATCATTCTTTACATTATTTTTGATTTACTTTATTTGCCTACGCCGTGAAGATCGGGACACCCCTATGGAATTGCCTATCAAAAGTTACATGAAAAGGTGAAGGCTCAAATTGAAAAGAAAGTAGAGCAGTAAGTAAAATACCAACAAGGGAAGAAAGAAAGTGGTATTTGAACCCGGAGATTGGGTTTAGGTACATATGCGCAAGGAAAGGTTTCCCATGAAAAGGAAGTCGAAGCTTCAACCAAGAGGAGATGGACCATTCCAAGTCTTAGAGAGAATTGGGGATAATGCATACAAAGTGGACTTACCAGGTGAGTATGGTGTAAGTGCTACTTTTAATGTTTCTGATTTATCTCTCTTTAATGTAGGTGATGAAGAGTCAAATTCGAGAGCGAATTCTCTTGAAGAAGGAGGGGTTGATGCGAATCTAAGAAGGCCTATGGAAGACAAAGGCTTGAAAGCATTGGAAGAGCTTCAAGGACCAATGTGATGAAAAAGACGGATCTTGAATTGGATTTGAAACAATAAAAATAGAAAAAGATGGAGGATGGGCGCCACAATCACGGATTGATAAGTCGAAGGAAAGATCGCCACAAGAGGAGGCCTCTTGATAAGATCAAGGATAATTGGCTCACTCAAGAACCTAAGAGTCACAAGCTCTCAATCTCAAATTGTATTCAAAACTGAATAAAAATATGTTTACAAGAGCTTATATATGATCAGCCTCCATAAGCAAACCCTAATGGACCTTGTACACTAACAAGCCGAATTCCAAGTGACCTAAATAAAATAACAAGTTTTCATGCCAAAATAAATCTAAAAACAAGTCTCGACCCATAAGGCCCATTTATTATAAAAATGCTAAAGTAACTAAATGCTAATCCATTGGAGCCCAAGTCTTCCAAATACACACAATTGAGCATCTTGGACTTTTCTATCTCCAAATTTGGCCTTCTTTCAAATATGGCAGCAGCCATCTTCTCTAGATCTTCATTAATCCTTTGCCCTTGCTCTTGTCATTGATCCTTGAAGCTTTTCTAATGCCTTTAAGCTTTTGTCTTCCATAGGCCTTCTTTGATTTTCATCAATCCCTCCTTCTTTAAGAGAATTCGACCTCGAATTTGAATCTTCAAAACCTACATCAATAGGGGAAAGATTAGAAACACCAAAATGAGCACTCATATCAAACTCACCATGAGAATTCAAAATTAGAAAAACAATTATTGTCTCTTCAAGACTTGTAATGAACCATCTCCTCTTTGATGTAGCCATTTAGGAAAACCACCTTTTCCATTCGTATCATCAATATACAACCACCCGGATCAAATACAAAATAAGAGTCATCAATCTCATGCAAGCCTATAAAATTACCAATAGTAACAAGTTTGTCAAAGAAAGCAAGTAGAACATGATTCTTCAAAAGCTTTGCACAAAAGTTAATGAAACCATGAAAAGTCTCAATTTTAGCAACAAATTGATATGGGGAACATTCTCCAATTTTCTTCCCTTCATTCATCTCTATTGCTTTGCCACACACAATATCATCCATAATTATAATACTTCTCATACAACATGATCCTTTCTCAAAATTAGCATACAACTTCCCATTCTTCAAACTTTGCAAGACACATTTCAATGGTTCATTATGCTCAACTATTATTTCACTTTCCATGAGAATGTGATCAAGAGGTAGCAAGCAATCTTTCCAATTCTTTAATTTCACAATCAACAACAAGATCCTTCCTTTAAACTCATGAAAACAATGGAAATTAACATAAGCAAATTTATCAATGAAAGAAAATAAAACATGATTCATTAAACTCAAGGAAGTACTCGATGCATTAGACAAAGCAAGCATCAAAGCCAACCATTCATATAAACCATGCTTTGTTTCGAAAATGTTTTTGCATGCATTCCTTATTTCAAAGAAAAGTTGATAAAATCCTCCCATCAAACCATACTTGGAAAGCACATAAGGATCCAACAGTAAATAATCAAAGGTGTCTTTAATCCCAAAATATTTTATCAAATCATATCCATAGGCTTCCTTACCAAATAATTTTTTTAGAGAACTTTTAGGCAAACAAATGTTGTTCTTCCCACACAAAAATCTATCATGTGTAAATATGCCTTCAAAAACCATTTCCTCACAAGCATCAACATTTGAAACACCATCACTAGAGAGAAGAGTAGCAAAATTAATAAAAGTAACAACATCATCAAGTAAAGAAGTAAGAAGTCCATAATCATTTAGATACAAAATCCCAATGTTTTCAACACCTAACGCATTTTTATGCAAATTAGAGATGAGAGTGTACCTCCAAGACAACATATCAACCATCACAATAATATTACCTTGCTCCAATTGGGGCATTTTCCTTCTCACACATGGTAGCTCTTTGGATGATTGTTTTGGAAGGACTTCTTGGAATTTCTTCAAAATAGCATCACAAGTATATGACAAAACAATTTCAAGATTGTTAGTATTTTCATAAGCCTTCTTGTACAAGACAATTGGTTTAGAAATATATAAAACACTCTTTATCCCATTTTTTTTTCTAATAACTCTAAATTTTCTTTTCTTTCTTTTTCCACACAATCACTCTCTTTTTCTCTAAACTGAATTTTTCTCTCACTTTCTTTTCCACAATCACTTTTTATCTTCTCATGGCTCTTACTCTTTTCTACTCTTTTCTCCTCTCTATTATTTTCTTCTTTTTTTCTCTCATATTCTTCTCTCTTTTTCATTTTTGTTCTTTTCTCATCTTCTTCTCTCTTTTTCTTTTTTTCTTCCTCTCTTTTCTTTTGCATCCTCAATTGATCCTCATACACTTGTTTTGGGGTTAAAGGATTGAGTTTTATTTTTCTCCCATTCACTTCGAAGCTATATGTGTTGAGGACACCATCATGTGTAACCTTCCTATCAAATTGCCATGGTCTTTGATGAAAAAAGACGGATCTTGAATTGGATTTGAAACAACAAAAGCAGAAAAAGATGGAGGATGGGCGCCACAATCACGGATTGATAAGCCGAAGGAAAGATCGCCACAAGAGGAGGCCTCTTGATAAGATCAACGATAATTGGCTCACTCAAGAACCTAAGAGTCACAAGCTCTCAATCTCAAATTGTATTCAAAACTCAATAAAAATATGTTTACAAGAGCTTATATATGACCAGCCCCCATAAGCAAACCCTAATGGGCCTTGTACACTAACAAGCCCAATTCTAAGTGACCCAAATAAAATAACAAGTTTTCATGCTAAAATAAATCTAAAAACAAGTCTTGGCCCATAAGGCCCATTTATTACAAAAATGCTAAACTAACTAAATGCTAATGGATTCATTGGAGCCCAAGTCTTCCAAATACATGCAATTGAGCATCTTGGACTCTTTTAGCTCCAAATTGTGCCTTTTCTCAAATAGGGGAGCAATCATCTTCTCTAGGTCTCCCTTCATCCCCTTTGCCAAACCCTTGACATTGATCCATGAAGCCCTTCCAACACCTTTAGGTCTTTATCTTCAATAGGCCTTCTCTGATTTTCATCAATCCCTCCTTCTTTAAGAGAATTCGACCTCGAATTTGAATATTCAAGACCTACATCAATAGGGAAAAGATTAGAAACACCAAAATGAGCACTCATATTAAACTCACCATGAGAATTCAAATTTAGAAAAACAATTATTGTCTCTTCAAGACTTGTAATAAACCATCTCCTCTTTGATGTAGCCATTTAGGAACACCACCTTTTCCATTCGTATCATCAATATGCAACCACCCGGATCAAATACAAAATAAGAGTCATCAATCTCATGCAAGCCTATAAAATTACCAATAGCAACAAGTTGGTCAAAGAAAACACATAGAACATGATTCCTTATAAACTTCCCACAATAGGTAATCAAATCATGAAAGCTCTCAAATTCAGCAACAAATTGATGTGGATAACATTCTTCAATTTTCTTTCTTTCATTCATTTGTATTGCTTTGCCACACATAATATCATCCACAATTATAATACTTCTCATGCAGCATGAGTCTTTCTCAAAATTAACATACAACTTCCTATTCTTTAAAATTTGCAAGACACATTTCAAAAGTTCATCATGCTCAACTATTCTTTTACTATCCACAAGAATGTCATCAAGATGTAGTAACCAATCTTTCCAATTCATTAATTCCTCAAATAGCAACAAGATCCCACCTTTAAACACATGAAAAAATTGGAAATAAACACAAGAAAATTTATCAATGAAAGCATTTATAACATGATTCATTAAAGTCAAAGAAGTACTTGGTGCATTAGACAAACCAAGCATCATAGCCAACCATTCATATAAACCATGCTTTATTTTGAAGATGTTTTTCCATGCATTCCTTATTTCAAAGCAAAGTGGATAAAATCCTCCCATCAAACCATGCTTGGAAAACACATAAGGATCCAACAACACATAAAGCATAATATCAAGAGTACCCTTAATATGAAAATGTTCAATTTATATCCATAGGCTTCTTTACCCAACAGATTTCTTAGAGAACTTTTGGGCACATATATGTTGTTCTTCCCACACAAAAATCTATCATGAATAAAATTGTCTCCAAAATTCCTTTTCTCACAAGCATCAACATTTGAAACACCTTCACTAGATAGAAGAGTAGCAAAATCAACTAAATGAATAACAACATCAAGTGAAGAATTAGGAAAATCATAATCATTTGCATGCAAAATTCCAATGTTTTCAACACCCAATAAATTTTTATGCAAATTAGAGATGAGAGTGTACCTCCAAGACAACATATCAACCATCACAATAATGTTACCTTGCTCCAATTGGGGCATTTCCCTTCTCACACATGGTAGCTCTTTGGATGATTGTTTTGGAAGCACTTCTTGGAATTTCTTCAAAATAGCATCATAAGTATTTGACAAGACAATTTCAAGATTGTTAGTATTTTTATAAGCTTTCTTATACAAGACAATTGGCTTAGAAATATAGAAAACACTTTATCCCACTTGCTTTTCTAATAACTCTCAAATTTTCTTTTCTTTCTTTTTCCACACAGTCACTCTCTCTTTCTCTAAAATGAATTTTTCTCTCACTTTCTTTTCTACAATCACTTTTTCTTTTCTCATGGCTCTCACTCTTTTCTACTCTCTTCTCCTCTCTATTATCTTCTTCCTTTTTTCTCTCATATTCTTCTCTCTTTTTCATTTTTGTTCTTTTCTCATCTTCTTCTCTCTTTTTCTTTTTTTCTTCCTCTCTTTTCTTTTGCATCCTCAATTGATCCTCATACACTTGTTTTGGGGTTAAAGGATTGAGTTTTATTTTTCTCCCATTCACTTCGAAGCTATATGTGTTGAGGACACCATCATGTGTAACCTTCCTATCAAATTGCCATGGTCTTCCAAGCAATAAATGACAAGCATTCATAGGAGCAACATCACATAACACCTCATCATGGTATTTGCCAAGGATAAAAGAAACCAACACTTGCTTTGTCACCTCTATTCCATCACTATCATTCAACCATTGCAACTTGTATGGAGTAGGATGTGGTAAAGTAGGCAAATTCAACTTCTCTACCATATAGGTACTAGCAACATTAGCACAACTTCCACTATCTATGATCACATTGCACATCTTACCCTTAATGTTGAATCTAGTGTGGAAGATGTTCTCTCTTTGATCTTCACTTTCTTCCTTTGCTTGTTCTCCCAAGACTTTTTGAATCTTTAGTGCTCTCTTAAGTGGACAATCAATGGCATGATGACCATGCTTTAAGCATTTGAAGCATTTGTCCTTGGAATGCTTTTGATGCTTTTCAACTTTGACTTTCCTCTTAGACACTTCTTCCTTAGACTTTGATGATGATTCTCCTTTAATTGTTGAAGATGATTCAGACTTGCATGGAAATACTTTGTCTTCCTTCTTTTCAACATTCCTTTCCCAAGTAAACATGAAGAACTATAGTGGCAGCCATGAATAAAATTTTCCCTCATAATAGCTTTCATCTCTTCCCAAGTAGCAATAGGCCTTGCACCCTTTCTTCTTTTAGCTGAATCAAGTTGATCCCACCAAATATTAGCATAATCACTAAATTGATAGGTAGCAAGCCTCACTTTTGTCTCTTCTGAATAATGGTGACAAGCATAGATTAATTCCATCTTCTTTTCCCACTCTAAGTAAGCTTGAGGATCATTCTTTCCTTGAAACAAAGGAAATTTCATTTTGCCACTTTGAAAGTTTGAAGCTATTCCACCACTTCTTTGTCTATCTCCACCACTCCTATCATCTCTTCTTTTATCTCTTTTTACATCATCATGATACACTCTTTCTGTTTTACTCCTTTCATTTTTATTTTCAACTCCTTTTTCTTCAATACATCTCTCATGTTGTCTTCTACCTCCTCTTTCTTTTTCATCTCTCATATCTCTTATTCTATCATACCTCCTCTCTTCATCATCCCTCCTATCATATCTCCTTTCTTCATCATCTCTAGGAGAACTACTAGAATCTTCATAGGCATGTGGAGAATGGTCACGTGCTTGCCTTCTTACATTATTTGCCATGGTTTCTTGAATATTTCTTATGGTTTCATTCTGCCTCTCAAACAGTCTTTCAAATCTTTGTGCAAGTCCTTCAATTTGTCTTCTAACAGCCAAGGACTTAGGTGAGGGAGGAATGCTTTCACCACTTGATCCACCTTCATGAGACATGTCTACAAAACAGAAATATTAAATGTAATAAAGGGTCCTCTCCACTCGCTAAGTGTTTCACTCAAAAGAAGTTCACTCGTGTTTCACTCAAATTTGGCTTTTGTGTAAAGATTTCTCTCTTGCCTTTTTTTCCCCTCAAGTGTTCTCAAGAGTTCTTAAGGAAGTCAACCTCCAATCCACACAATCAACCACCACCAAGTGACAATCAATCAGCAAAACACAAGTGAAGCCAACAAAAGAAAACTCTAAGACTTCTAAGGAAGCCAACAAAGACAATTACGAAAAACTAAACAAGGAATAAGCACACTAAGGAAAACAGAATCCAAACAAGACAAGAATGGAGAAATTAGAGAAGATTATGTAATGTTAAAAAATAGCTAAGTTGTTCTCAAAAATTTCTGGTATTGAATAAATAAAAAACTAGGCAAAAGCAAGCTGAAAGTTGCAAGAAAGTGGCATTTAAGAAGCACTTTTGTGTGCTGCCATTTTTTTCCTCTTTTTTTTTATTTTTTTTTTGCTGTAGATTTTTTTTCTTTTTCTTCTTTTTTTTTGCACAATAGTTGTACCTCTTTTCAAATTGAATCACAAAATTTTCAATTTGCCACTATTGATAAACTTGCAAGAACAAGAAAAAATATGGAATGTTCATTTTTTAAGGCAGCAAATAAATTCAATCCAATTGAACCAGAATTTTGGAAAGAAGTAGTAAACAAGGAATTAGAATTGATTGTATTCACAATTCCCTTTCAATCAAGCTATTATTTAACACCAAATACCAAACTAACAGAATTTCACAAGATTGAACAGATTCATAATCAAGAACATGTGATGAACACGAAGAACATAAGTGCAAAAACTAATAATTGTATATGAATTTAGCTATTCTAATTACCAAGAAATAAGAATCCAGCAAAAAAACAATTGTTGCAACAAGATTTAGGAAAGATTGTACCAAAAAATTATGAAACCTTAACTGTGTGAACAGTGACGGCGTGAACAGTATCGATTTGCAGAAAACAGAACCGCATAAGCAGCGCGAACAGTGATGATGAACAGTATCGGATGAACAGTACCCTCAAATCCAATTCCAACCAAAGCTCTGATACCAATTGATGAAAAAGACGGATCTTGAATTGGATTTGAAACAATAAAAATAGAAAAAGATGGAGGATGGGCGCCACAATCACGGATTGATAAGCCGAAGGAAAGATCGCCACAAGAGGAGGCCTCTTGATAAGATCAAGGATAATTGGCTCACTCAAGAACCTAAGAGTCACAAGCTCTCAATCTCAAATTGTATTCAAAATTGAATAAAAATATGTTTACAAGAGCTTATATATGATCAGCCTCCATAAGCAAACCCTAATGGGCCTTGTACACTAACAAGCCGAATTCCGAGTGACCCAAATAAAATAACAAGTTTTCATGCCAAAATAAATCTAAAAACAAGTCTCAGCCCATAAGGCCCATTTATTATAAAAATGCTAAAGTAACTAAATGCTAATCCATTGGAGCCCAAGTCTTCCAAATACACACAATTGAGCATCTTGGACTTTTCTATCTCCAAATTTAGCCTTCTTTCAAATATGGAAGCAGCCCCATCTTCTCTATATCTTCATTAATCCTCTTTGCCCTTACTCTTGTCATTGATCCTTGAAGCTCTTCTAATGCCTTTAAGCTTTTGTCTTCCATGGGCCTTCTTTGATTTTCATCACAATGACAAGAGCAAAGGTAAAGAGGATTAAGAATGATCTAGAGAAGATGGTTGCTGCCATATTTGAAAGAAGGCCCAATTTGGAATTAGAAGAGTCTAAGATGCTCAATTGCGTGTATTTGAAAGACTTGGGCTCTAATGAATCTATTAGCATTTAGTTAGTTTAGCATTTTTGTAATAAATGGGCCTTATGGGTCAAGACTTGCTTTTAGATTTATTTTGGCATGAAGACTTATTATTTTATTTGGGTCACTTAGAATTAGGCTTGTTAGTGTACAAGGCCCATTAGAGTTTGCTTATGGGGGCTGGTCATATATAAGTTCTTGTAAACAGATTTTTACTCAGTTTTAAATACAATTTGAGATTGAGAGCTTGTGACTCTTAGATTCTTGAGTGAGTCAATTATCCTTGATCTTATCAAGAGGCCTCCTCTTGTGGCGATGATGTGAAATTGTTGGATCTTTCCCAAATCAGATGCAATCAAAGTAAAAAAAAGAATGATATTCTCGCCATGCTTCAGAAAAGAGGAAGAATTGGAAGCAATAAGAGATATATTTGACGCCACAAAGGTTGAATGCCCTTTGATAAGTGATGAAATAGACAGATCTTAAATTGGATTTGAAACAATAAAAATGGAAAAAGATGGAGGATGGGCGCTACAATCATGGATTGATAAGCCGGAATAACGATCGCCACAAGAGGAGGCCTCTTGATAAGATCAAGGATAATTGGCTCACTCAAGAACCTAAGAGTCACAAGCTCTCAAATCTCAAATTGTATTCAAAACTGAATAAAAATGTGTTTACAAGAGCTTATATATGACCAGCCCCCATAAGCAAACCCTAATGGGCCTTGTACACTAATAAGCCCAATTCTAAGTGACCCAAATAAAATAACAAGTCTTCATGCTAAAATAAATCTAAAAATAAGTCTCGGCCCATAAGGTCCATTTATTACAAAAATGCTAAACTAACTAAATACTAATGGATTTATTGGAGCCCAAGTCTTCCAAATATACGCAATTGAGCATCTTGGACTCTTCCAACTCCAAATTGGGCCTTCTTTCAAATATGGCAGCAACCATCTTCTCTAGATCTTCATTAATCCTCTTTGCCTTTACTCTTGTCAATGGTCCTTGAAGCTCTTCCAATGCCTTCAAGCCTTTGTCTTCCATGGGCCTGCTTAGATTCTTATCAACCCCTCCTTCTTCAAGAGAATTCGCCCTCGAATTTGACTCTTCATCACCTACATCAAACAGAGATAGATCAGAAACATTAAAAGTAGAACTTACACCATACTCACCTGGTAAGTCCACTTTGTATGCATTATCCCCAATTCTCTCTAAGACTTGGAATGGTCCATCTCCTCTTGGTTGAAGCTTTGACTTTCTTTTCACGGGAAACCTTTCCTTGCGCATATGTACCCAAACCCAATCTCCAGGTTCAAACACCACTTTCTTTCTTCCCTTGTTGGCATATTTTGCTTGCTGCTCTACTTTCTTTTCAATTTGAGCCTTCACCTTTTCATGCAACTTCTTAACAAATTCAGCTTTGGCATTACCATCCTTATGCACTAAAGATGAAATGTTAGGTAATGGCAGCAAATCAAGTGGGGTGAGGGGATTAAATCCATAAACAACCTCAAATGGTGAATGCATGGTAGTTGAATGAAATGTCCTATTATATGCAAATTCAATGTGAGGCAAGCATTCTTCCCATGATTTGAGATTCTTTCTTACCATAGCCCTAAGAAGAGTAGTTAAGGTACGATTTACTACCTCTGTTTGTCCATCTATTTGTGGGTGACATGTAGTAGAAAATAGAAGTTTGGTTCCAAGCTTTTGCCATAAGATCCTCCAGAAGTGACTCAAAAACTTAGAATCTCTATCCGAAACTATACTTCTTGGCAAGCCATGCAACCTCACAATCTCCTTGAAGTACAAGTCCGCAACATGTGTAGCATCATCTACTTTCCTACATGGAACAAAATGAGCCATTTTTGAGAAGCGGTCCACAACCACAAATATGGAATCCTTACCATTCTTTGTCCTTGGCAATCCTACAATGAAATCCATAGAAACATCAGTCCAAGGATAATCTGGAATAGGTAATGGAGTATAAAGGCCATGGGGTTGTACCTTGGATTTAGCCCTCTTGCACACAATACACTTTTTGCAGAATTGATAAACATTATGTTTCATTCCAGGCCAAAAGAAGTGTTCTTGCAAAATTATTAAGGTTTTAGGTTCACCAAAGTGCCCCATTAAACCACCCTCATGGGCTTCTTTTACAAGCAAGTCACGAATTGAGCATTTAGGAACACACAATTTATTTCCCTTAAATAGATACCCCTCATGCTTATAAAACCCGTCATGAGCCCCTTTTTCACACAACACATATAAACCAACAAAATCAGCATCATGCATATAAAGTTCCTTTACATGTTCAAATCCAAGCAATTTTGCATCAAGCATAGAAAGCAAAGCATAACGCCTAGATAAAGCATCAGCCACCACATTCATTTTACCTTGCTTATGCTTAATAACATAAGGAAACTGTTCTAGGAACTCTACCCACTTAGCATGCCTTTTATTTAATTTCCCTTGACCCTTGAGATATTTCAATGATTCATGGTCACTATGGATCACAAACTCTTTAGGTAAAAGATAATGTTGCCATGTTTGAAGTGCCCTTATCAAAGCATAAAATTCTTTATCATAAGTAGGATACTTCAAACATGCTCCATTAAGCTTTTCACTGAAGTAAGCAATGGGGTGCCCTTCTTGCATCAAAACAGCCCCTATCCCTACATTAGATGCATCACACTCCAATTCAAATGATTTAGCAAAATTAGGAAGTGCAAGTATGGGTGCATGCATAAGCTTATCCTTCAATGTATCAAAGGCTTCTTGTTGTTCCTTTTCCCAATTAAAACCCACATTTCTTGACAACTTCATTTAAAGGTGCAGCAATGGTGCTAAAATCTCTCACAAAGCGCCTATAAAAGCTTGCTAACCCATGGAAGCTCCTCACTTCACTCACGGTCCTAGGGGTTGGCCAATCTTTTATGGCTTTAACTTTTTCCTCATCCACATGCACACCTTTAGAATTAACCACAAAGCCCAAAAAAACTACATGATCTTTACAAAATGTACATTTCTCAATATTTGCATACAACTTTTCATGCCTCAAGACTTCCAACACACACCTCAAATGTAACACATGCTCATCAAAAGATTTGCTGTAAACTAAGATATCATCAAAATAAACAACAACAAATTTTCCTAAGAAGTTTCTAAGCACATGATTCATTAAACGCATGAAGGTACTAGGTGCATTAGTCAATCCAAATGGCATCACCAACCATTCATACAATCCATATTTAGTCTTAAAGGCTGTTTTCCATTCATCTCCCTCCCTTATTCTTATTTGGTGATATCCACTTTTAAGATCAATCTTAGAAAAGTAATAAGCACCAAACAATTCATCAAGTAAATCATCCAAACGGGGTATGGGGTGTCTATACTTTACAGTGATGTTGTTGATAGCACGACAATCAGTGTACATCCTCCAACTTCCATCTTTCTTGGGTACTAGGATGACTGGTACAGCACAAGGGCTTAAGCTTTCCTTCACCCATCCTTTATCTAGCAATCCTTCTACTTGTTTCTAGATCTCTTGAGTTTCTTGAGGATTGCTTCTATATTCAGGCCGGTTGGGCAATGTTGCTCCCGGAATCAAGTCAATTTGATGTTCTATCCCTCTAATTGGAAGTAGACCATGAGGCACTTCCTTGGGAAAAACATCTCCAAATTCCTGCAAAAGAGAAGAAACACCACTAGGCAAAGCATTGTTAGCAAAATGATCAATCAATTCATCATGAGGACTTTCTTTGCACAAAAGTAAGCCGAGAGGCCAACAAAGCTTTTCTCACTTCTTTTTCTCTCACAAACAAATTTTCTCTCCTTTCACACTCACTTTTCTCTTCACTTTTCTTTTCACTCTTTTCTTTCTCACTTGCAAGTGTCCTCACTTTTTCCCCTTTCTTTTTAAGTTTGCCCTCAAACTCACTCTTTTTCTTTTCAATTTTTCTCTCTTCTTTTCTCTCTTGCTCTCTTTTCAACCTCATAATTGTTTGATCCTCACAAACTTGCTTAGGAGTCATGGGTACTAAAGTGATTTTGCATCCTTTATGTGCAAATGTGAACTTGTTGGAATGACAATCATGAATAGCTTTCTTGTCAAACTGCCACGGTCTTCCCAAGAGGATATGACTTGCTTCCATAGGCACTACATCACACAAGACTTCATCCTTATACTTGCCAATAGAGAAAGCAATCAAAACTTGCCTATCAACAACCAACTCCCCTTCATCACTCAACCATTGTAGCTTATAGGGCTTGGGATGAGGAGTAGTAGTAAGACACAATTTCTCAACAAGCCTAAAACTAGCTACATTGGTACAACTACCACCATCAACAATAAGAGAACAAACCTTCCCAAGTACCAAGCATCTTGAATGGAAGATATTTTCTCTTTGTGTAGTGTCATCCTCCTTGGCCAAACTACCCAAGAGACGTCTCACCACAAGTAAATCTCCCTCATGACAAAAAGCCTCACACTCACTATCTTCTTCACTTGTAGCATGTGATGATGGAGATGAACTCTCACTTGAGATCTCACCATTCTCTCTCAAAATCATGGTCTTCTTGTTCGGACATTGGGATGCAATGTGACCTTTTCCAAGGCATTTGAAGCATTTGATTTCCCTATGCCGAGAAGTAGAAGAAGCAGAAGCATTAGTAGAATTAAAAGAAGTTTTGGATAAGGATTTACCACCTTGGACAGCCACATCCATAGTTGAAGTTCCCTCCTTCTTCACTCCTTCTTTTGAGTTGTGCTTCTACTTTGATAGCTTGGTGAACCAAATCTTCAAGTTCTACATAGGGATGAAGTTCCACTATATCACGGATATCATGGTTCAACCCATTCAAGAAACGGGCCATTGTTGCTTCTCTTTCTTCAACTACATTGGCTCTTATCATTGCAACTTCCATTTCCTTGTAATAGTCATCAAACACTTCTACCACCTTGCCTCAAACCTTGAAGCTTTGTATGAAGCTCCCTATTGTAGTATGTAGGAACAAATCTCTTGCGCATTAGGTTCTTCATTTCATTCCATGTGACTACGGGTTCCTCATTATATTTCCTTCGCTCCTTTTGAATTTGATCCCACCACACCAAGGCATAGTCATGGAACTCTAGGGAAGCTACCTTCACTTTCTTTTCCTCACTATAGTCATGGCATGAGAATACTTGCTCTATCTTCAACTCCCACTCTAAGTATGCTTCAACATCATTCCTTCCATAAAAACTAGGAATCTTTATTTTAACTCCACCAATCCTCTCATTTTCTCTCACTCTTCCATCTCCTTCTCTCCTCCTCCTATCATTCCTCCGCTCTCTGTCATCTCTCCTTTCTCTTCTTCTATCATACCCCCTCTCTTCATCATCCCGTCTATCATATCTCCTATCTCTCCTCCTATCATATCTCCTCTCTTCATCATCTCTAGGAAAACTACTAGAATCTTCATGGGCATGTGGAGAATGGCCACGGGCTTGCCTTCTTGCATTATTTGCCATGGTTTCTTGAATATTTCTTATGGTTTCATTCTGCCTCTCAAACATTCTTTCAAATCTTTCTGCAAGTCCTTCAATTTGTCTTCTAACAGCCAAGGACTTAGGTGAGGGAGGAATGCTTTCACCACTTGATCCACCTTGATAAGACATGTCTACAAAACAGAAATATTAATGAAATAAAAGGTCCTCTCCACTCGCTAAGTGTTTCACTCAAAAGATGTTCACTCATGTTTCACTCAAAATTGGCTTTTGTGTAAGGATTTCTCTCTTGCCTTTTTCCCCTCAAGTGCTCTCAAGAGTTCTTAAGGAAGTCAACCTCCAATCCACACAAGCAACCACCACCAAGTGACAATCAATCAGCAAGACACAAGTGAAGCCAACAAAAGAAAACTCTAAGACTAAGGAAGCCAACAAAGACAATCAAGAAAAATTAAACAAGAAATAAGCACACTAAGGAAAACAAAATGCAAACAAGACAAGAATGGAGAAATAAGAGAAGATTATGTAATGTTAAATAATAGCCAAGTTGTTCTCAAAAATTTATGGTATTGAATAAATCAAAAACTAGGCAAAAGCAAGCTGAAAGTTGCAAGAAAGTGGCATTCAAGAAGCACTTTTGTGTGCTGCAAAATTTTTTTTTTCTCTTTTTTTTTTTTTGCTGCAGATTTTTCTTCTTTTTCTTCTTTTTTTTTTTTGCACAATAGTTGTACCCT
This sequence comes from Sindora glabra, assembly GCA_020226215.1. Classification (NCBI taxonomy): domain Eukaryota; kingdom Viridiplantae; phylum Streptophyta; class Magnoliopsida; order Fabales; family Fabaceae; genus Sindora; species Sindora glabra. Next base: position 22,414,428 of record CM035233.1, on the reverse strand, counting down.
TTTCAAATTGAATCACACAATTTTCAATTAGCCACTACTGATAAACTTGCAAGAACAAGCAAAAATATGGAATGTTCATTTTTGAGACAGCAAAAATTCTATCCAATTGAACCAGAAATTTAGAAAGAAGCAGTAAACAAGGAATTAGAATTGATTGTATTCATAATTCCCTTTAAATCAAGTTATTATTTAACACCAAACACCAAACTAACAGAATTTCACAAGATTGAATAGATTCATAATCAAGAACATGTGATGAACACGAAGAACACAAGTGCAGAAAACTAATAATTGTTTATCAATTTAACAATTCTAATTACCAAGAAACAAGAATCCAGCAATAAAACAATTGTTGCAACAAGATTTAGGAAAGATTGTACCAAAAAATGATGCAACCCTAACTGTGTGAACAGTGGCACGCGAATAGTACGGATGCGTAAACAGTACCGATTGCAAACAGAACGATGAACAGTGCACGAACAGTACGGATGAACGGTATCGATGAACAGTACCTCAAATCCAATTCCAACCAAAGCTCATGATACCAATTGATGAAAAAGACGGATCTTGAATTGGATTTAAAACAACAAAAATAGAAAAAGATGGAGGATGGGCGCCACAATCACGGATTGATAAGCCGAAGGAAAGATCGCCACAAGAGGAGGCCTCTTGATAAGATTAAGGACAATTGGCTCACTCAAGAACCTAAGAGTCACAAGCTCTCAAATCTCAAATTGTATTCCAAAACTGAATAAAAATGTGTTTACAAGAGCTTATATATGACCAGCCCCCATAAGCAAACCCTAATGGGCCTTGTACACTAATAAGCCCAATTCTAAGTGACCCAAATAAAATAACAAGTCTTAATGCCAAAATAAATCTAAAAATAAGTCTTGGCCCATAAGGCCCATTTATTACAAAAATGCTAAACTAACTAAATACTAATGGATTTATTGGAGCCCAAGTCTTCCAAATATACGCAATTGAGTATCTTGGACTCTTTCAACTCCAAATTGGGCCTTCTTTCAACTATGGCAGCAACCATCTTCTCTAGATCTTCATTAATCCTCTTTGCCTTTACTCTTGTCTTTGGTCCTTGAAGCTCTTCCAATGCCTTCAAGCCTTTATCTTCCATGGGCCTTCTTAGATTCTCATCAATTACAAAAGTGTTATGATGCAAAACGTTGATCATGTATTAGGTGGATGTCGAATCACAGACATTCTTACTACTTGAGTGACAGTGATGTATTGCTAGATACCGCTTGTTGTCTATGGCTCAATAATAAGTCATTGTCAACGTAGTAAGAACCTACAGGGTCACACAAAAGGAGTAAGAATAAGACAATAATTAATTGGACTTTAATTATATTAATATCAATTAATTGGACTTATTTTCATGCATATATATTATTAAGAATAATAATTCACATTTTATATATATATATATATATATATATATATATATATATATATATATATATATATATATATATATATATATTATGTGATATTATTTGATATTAAAGAAATATCAAATAATTATCTCATCAGATATTAGATAAATATATTATGAGATAATATTATTCTGATATTTGATAACTATATGCAATTATCTAATAATTAAGATATTTATATTATGAGATAATATTATTATCTAATATTAGATAATTAATAGATAAGTCCTATCTCTTCCCATTATCTCTAGGATAAGGATAAGATGAGTTGTTAAGTGTGATTAGGATTTTAGAAGCATTATCCTAGTAGGACTAGGAGTATGGCTTGCCTAAGTTCTATAAAAGGAGACTTGAGGGCAGCACTTAATAATCATGACCGATCCTAATTCTTAGAGAGAAAAACGCATCCTAGCAGACGCGTGAAGGGTGAGAGGTCATTGTTCACTCCGTGTGGATACCGTAGAGACGCTGTACCTTCCGGCTAGCGTTTGATTCATCCGCTCTCAAGTTTTGATCAGTAGAAACACGAGTGCCCAATAGGTAAAACCCTAATCATTGACTTATGCTTTTTGCATGGATCCTAGGTAGAATTCGGATAAAAAATTTAAAATTCCGCTGCATGTGATAATCCGAATTCCCAACAGCACCATCTCCAAAATGATGTGGCAGTGACATGGATTGTGGCTGATGTGGCGGTGATGTGGCTCCACCTCTAATGATGTGGCAATGACATGGATTGTGACAGTGATGTGGCTCCACCTTCTTGATGATGTGGCACCAATTTGATGATGATGTGGAACAATTCAAATGCACTTGATTATGCTCTCCTCCTATCTTACTTCCTTATGATTGACTCCCTTTAAATTCACATCAGGCGATCTTTCCTTCGGCTTATCAATCCGTGATTGTGGCGCCCATCTGTCATCTTTTTCTGTTTTTGTTGTTTGAAATCCAATTCAAGATCCGTATTTTTTCATCATTTTGTGTATAGATCATGTAGTTTTTCTTGGCTTTGTTGTTTGTTCACAAGGAGTGCAGGTTGATCAAGAAAAGGTGAAAACAATTCAAGAGTGGCCAACTCCTAAGAATGTAAGTGAGGTAAGAAGCTTTCATGGCTTGGCTAGTTTCTATAGGAGGTTTGTCAAAGATTTTAGTACATTGGCTGCACCTTTGAATGAAGTGATGAAAAAGCATGTTGGATTTAAATGGGGTTCTTTTGAAATTGAATGTGATGCATCTAATGTAGGGATAGGGGCTGTTTTGATTCAAGAGGGGCATCCCATTGCTTATTTTAGTGAGAAACTGAATGGTGCTGTTTTTAATTATCCTACATATGATAAAGAATTGCATGCATTGGTGAGAGCATTACAAACGTGGTAGCACTGCCTTTTATCAAAAGAATTTGTAATTCATAGTGATCATGAATCTTTGAAGTACTTAAAGGGACAGGGTAAGCTTAACAAGAGACATGCCAAGTGGGTCGAGTTCCCTACGTGATCAAATATAAAAAAGGTAAGTCCAATGTGGTCGCTGATGCACTTTCAAGAAGGTATGCTTTGTTCGCTACTCTTGAAACTAATTCATTGGTTTTGAGCAAATTAAAGAATTGTATGAGCATGATCCAGATTTTTCTCAAATATATGAAGCTCATGTGTATGCTACTCAAAATGGGTACTTTAGGTATAATGACTATTTGTTTAAAGAAAAGAGATTGTGTGTGCCTAAAAGTTCCATTAAGATGTTACTTGTGAGGGAAGCACATGAGGGAGGATTAATGGGACATTTTGGGGTCCAAAAGACTTTAGACATGCTGCATGAACACTTTTATTGGCCACACATGAAACGTGATGTACATAAGTGGTGTAACAGATGCATTGTATGTAAGAAATCTAAGTCTAAAGTGATGCCTCATGGTTTATATGCTCCTTTGCCAATTCCTGACTCTCCTTGGACTTATATTTCTATGGATTTTGTTTTAGGTCTTCCTCGGTCTCAAAATGGCAAGGATTCAATTTTTGTAGTGGTGGACAGATTCTCCAAGATGGCTCACTTCATACCATGTAAGAAAGTAGATGATGCTTGTCATGTGGCAAATTTGTTCTTTAAAGACTTCATGGTTTGCCTAGAAGCATTGTGAGTGATAGAGATACTAAGTTCCTATGTCACTTTTGGAGGACACTTTGGGGTAAGATTAGAACTAAACTTCTCTTCTCAACTACTTGTCATCCCCAAACTGATGGGTAAACAGAGGTAGTTAATAGGACTTTATCTACTCTCCTTAGGGCTGTTATTAAAAAAAATTAAGTTATGGGAGGAGTGTTTGCCTCATGTAGAGTTTGCATATAATAGGCTATTTCAAATAGTGTATGGATTTAACCCTTTAACTCCTCTTGATTTATTACCTATGCTTAACCTTTCTATTTTTAAAGCATAAGGATGCACAGGCTAAGGCAGATTATGTGAGGAAGTTGCATAAGCAGGTAAAAGCTCAAATTAAGAAGAAAATGGAAAGCTATGCAAAGCAAGCAAATAAGGGAAGAAAGAAGATTGTCTTTCAATCAGGAAATTGGGTTTGGGGGCATATGAGGAAGGAGAGGTTTCCTATTGAAAGAAAATCCAAGCTTCAACCTAGGGGAGATAGTCCATTCCAAGTGCTATCCAAGATTGATGATGCCTACAAAATAGATCTTCCTGGTGAGTATGGTGTTAGTTCTACCTTTAATGTTTTTGATTTGTCTCTCTTTGATGTAGGTGATGAAGAATCCAATTTGAGGACAAATTCAAGCCAAGAAGGAGGGAATGATGAGGACATACGAGAAGGCGTGATAAAGGGTGGCATAGAGGCCATCCAAGAATTGGGAGGACCAATGACAAAAGCAAGAGTCAAGAAAGCCGAAGAAGCTCTAAATCAAATGGTGGGAAATTTGATCATGGAAGGCTCCAAAATTGAAGGCCCAAAATGGGATGTAGAATAGCCTAAATTAATTTGTTGCATTCAGATTGAAGACAATGAGAACTAGAGAAGGTTGCATCTCATTTAGTTTAGTTTTGATTGTGTTTTGTTTAGTCCTTTTATTTGGCCCATTTCTTAAGCTCAATAAACATTATAATTAGATTTTTAGGTGGGTTATACTTGTAATGGGTCTAAGCCTTTTACCCTTTTATTTTAAACTTAATTTTATTATTATTCTTAGTGGGTTTGTTTATTGGGCTGATTGGGTTAATTTATGCTAGGTTTTTACTAAGCCTAGTGGCAAGGGATGTTACCACATAAAACATGTTCTCTAGGGTTTTTGAAAGAATTCATTTCGAACTTATCAAGGGTGCTGATCCTCGTGGCATTCTTTAAGACTTATAAATTCTTTGAATTGTGGCGCCTCTCTTCATCTTTTTCGCGTAAAGTACCTAGAAAGATCCAAATCAATCATGGCAAGAGGGATCACATCACCTTAACAAAATGGAGTGGCAGAAAGAAAAAATAAAACCCTTATGGATATGGCAAGAACCATGATGGCAGAGGCTAATATGGAAATTTCCTATTGGGGAGATGTAGTAGTCACTACTGTTTATATACTTAATAGAGTGTCATCCAAATTAGTTGAAACTACTCCTTATGAGTGATGGTTCAATAAAAGGCTAGAGTTTTGTCACTTAAAGCCTTTGGGTTGTGTAGCTTATGTCCATATACCAAATCACAAATATGATATATTAGAACCAAGAGGGAGGAAATGCATCTTCCTTTAAAATTCTAAACACTCCAAAGGGTATTGTGATTTGGAAAGTAAGGGTAGCTTGGATGAATTCAAATCAAGGGATGCAACATTCTTAAGAGAATGAATTTCCTAAGAAAGGAAATATTGAGAATAAAAGTTCTTTAGAAGAAGAACTTAATGATTGAACAATCTAGCACAAAGTGATGTGTTAGTACTATCTCTCTTGAGTAGGAGGAATGTTGGGATAGATGGAAACTTAGATGTTCCAATTGTTCATGATTACCAAGATCATCATATGGTCAATGCTAATCATCAAATTAGTAATGGTGATCAAGAGTCCTAATGAATAAGGAAGAGTTACCTCAATAAGAGCCTGTTGAATATACAAATACACATGATGAGTCCACAGATCCTCCAAACTTACATCATTCATCATGATGGTTTACACCACCAAGCAAGTGGTGGATATTAGACAAATCTAAGGCTCATAAAAGCACACTTGAGGTTGATGAACCAAACATTGTAAAGGAGGCTCTTATGGGTTCAGATTTTGACAAATGGATGGTTGCAATGCAAGATGAATTAGACTCAAAATATGCCAATGGGGTTTGGGATTTAGTAGATCTACCTCAAGATCAAAAGGTTAGTGGGAACAATAGGGTTCTCAAAATAAAGAGGAGATTAAAAAAAAAGAGATTCCTTATCTTAATACCATTGGGATGTCTAATGTAAGTCATGTTGTGTACATGACTTGACATTAGTCAAGTTGTATGCTTGTTGGCTCGTTATTCATCAAATCCAAGCCCTAAACATTGGAAGTGTGTAAAAAGATTCTTTTGGTATCTTAAGGGAACCAAAGACTTAGGATTATGTTACCAAGGTGCATGTTAAATTTACAAGGGTACACTGATGCTGATTGGGGTGGAAATAAAGATGATTGCAAATCTACATCAGGTTATATTTTTCTGCTTAACAATGGTGCTATATCTTGGAGTAGCAAGAAGCAGACTTGTACAGCTTTATCCACGATGGAGGCTGAGTTTGTGGCTGGAACAGCTGTCGTACAAGAAGCTTTATGGCTTGGCTCTTTCTTTAATCATTTAGGTTTTGTAGTACCTAATAATAAGCCAATAACCATCTATTGTAATAGTATGGCAGCCTTGGCTTACACAAAGGATCCAAAATACCATGGAAAAACCAAACACATAAAGATTAAATATAATTTTATTCAGGATGCAATTGAAGAAAATGAAGTTCATTTAGAGTACATTTCTATGGGCCAAATGATTGCGGATCCTTTGACTAAACCAATACCACCATCATTATTTACAAAGCATGTAAAGGAAATGGGCCTTCGTAGATTGTAACATTATGAAATCTTCATGTTTGTCATTTCGTAATACCATTTTATGAAAAATTGTATTGAATTTTTATGAGAGATTCAGTTCATGTTTGTCATACTTATTAGATATTCTATGATCACAACAAAAAAAAAATTAAGGTATGTTGAACATAGGTTAAAGGATTGGTTCTCTCATACGAACAATCCACTTCTATTTTTTGTGTAAGAATAGAAATGAGATCACTCAAAGTGAATAAACATAGACTATTCTATTTTATTATTGAGTAGGAGTTATGATTTATTTTGGGGGAGTTTACATTTTCAACTTGTAACTACTTGAGTATTTGGATCGCCTTGATTTAAATAATCAAAGAAAGTCCTCATGATGAATTGATTGATCATTTTGCTAACAATGCTTTGCCTAGTGGTGTTTCTTCTCTTTTGCAGGAATTTGGAAATGTTTTTCCCAAGGAAGTGCCTCATGGTTTACCTCCAATTAGAGGGATAGAACATCAAATTGACTTGATTCCAAGAGCAACATTGCCCAACCAGCCTGCATATAGAAGCAATCCTCAAGAAACTCAAGAGATTCAGAAACAGTAGAAGGATTGTTAGATAAAGGATGAGTGAAGGAAAGATTAAGCCCTTGTGCTGTACCAATCATCCTAGTACCCAAGAAAGATGGAAGCTGGAGGATGTGCACTGATTGCCGTGCTATCAACAACATCATTGTAAAGTATAGACACCCCGTACCCCGTTTGGATGATTTACTTGATGAATTGTTTGGTGCTTGTTACTTTTCTAAGATTGATCTTAAAAGTGGATATCACCAAATAAGAATAAGGGAGGGAGATGAATGGAAAACAGCCTTTAAGACTAAATATGGATTGTATGAATGGTTGGTGATGCCATTTGGATTGACTAATGCACCTAGTACTTTCATGCGTTTAATGAATCATGTGCTTAGAAACTTCTTAGGAAAATTTGTTGTTGTTTACTTTGATGATATCTTAGTTTACAGCAAATCTTTTGATGAGCATGTGTTACATTTGAGGTGTGTTGGAAGTCTTGAGGCATGAAAGGTTGTATGCAAATATTGAAAAATGTACATTTTGTAAAGATCATGTAGTTTTTCTAGGCTTTATGGTTAATTCCAAAGGTGTGCATGTGAATGAGGAAAAAGTTAAAGCTATAAAAGATTGGCCAACCCCTAGGACCGTGAGTGAAGTGAGGAGCTTCCATGGATTAGCAAGCTTTTATAGGTGCTTTGTGAGATATTTTAGCACTATTGCTGCACTTTTAAATGAAGTTATTAAGAAAAATGTGAGTTTTAAATGGGAAAATGAACAACAAGAAGCCTTTGATACATTGAAGGATAAGCTTATGCATGCACCTATACTTGCACTTCCTAATTTTGCTAAATCATTTGAATTGGAGTGTGATGCATCTAATGTAGGGATAGGGGCCGTTTTGATGCAAGAAGGGCACCCCATTTGATGTGAATTTAAAGGGAGTCAATCATAAGGAAGTAAGACAGGAGGAGAGCTTAATCAAGTGCATTTGAATTGTACCACATCATCATCAATTTAGTGCCACGTCATCAAGGAGGTGGAGCCACATCATTGTCACAATCCATGTCACTACCACATCATCAAAGGTGGAGCCACATCAACCACAATCCATGTCACTGCCACATCATCTTGGAGATGGTGCTACATCATTGCCACATCAGCTATAGTCCTAATTGGCACCACCTCATCTCATTCTATTATTTGGTATTTTGGGCTTTATTATAGCACTTGGGCTCTTAATTTGTAATTATTTTGTGCTGCATCACTTTAGAGTATTTTGGACCTATTTTGGGTTTTATTTGAGCCCATTTGTCAATTAGGATTTTAGAAAGTCAATAAAGAGGCTTGTTCCTTATGTTATTACCATTCGGAGATTTTGAGAAAAAGCTGATTGCTTATGAGGGTTTTCTCTCTAGGTTCTTGTATAAACTTGAAGACTTATTAAAGGGCATTCAACCTTTGTAGTATCAAATATATCCCTTATTGCTTCTAATTCTTCCTCTTTTCTGAAGCATGCCAGGAATATCATTCTTTTTTTTACTTTGATTGCATCTGACTTGGGAAAGATCCAACAATTTTACATCATTTGGTATCAGAGCAAGGTTCCCAAATTCAGGTTTCACTTCTCTTTTTAAATTTCGTACTGTTCATGCCACCATCACGGTTCATCGTACTGTTCATTACATTTTATATCCTAAATCTTCATTTCTTTCTTGTTTTGATTTGATTTTTGTATTCATTTCATTTCTGAATAGGTTGGTGTCAAATTTTTGTATTTTGATTCACCATTATATCAAATCTATGTTGTTTTTCATTTCTGCCTTCCACGTGTTTGATAAGTTGTGCAAGTCAATTGTAGGTTTGAATTTGCTTTGATAGTTAGTCACCTTCTTCATTTTTGTGTTGTTTGCCATTGTTGAACTCAAAATTTAGTCTAAATATTTCTGTTGGCATAGTAAATGAAAGGTGCATTGAACATGTTTGTTAAAGTTCAAAGTGAAGAAGTTCAGCTTGCAAAGTGCATTGAACATTCCAACATGAAGTGTTTCAAATGCTTGGGAAGAGGACATATTGCTAGTAATTGTCCAAACAAAAGGCTTATGGTGATCAAAGTGATGAAATAAGAGGGATCTTGAATTGGATTTGAAACAATAAAAGTAGAAAAAGATGGAGGATGGGCACCACAATCACGGATTGATAAGCCGAAGGTAAGATCGCCACAAGAGGAGGCCTCTTGATAAGATCAAGGATAATTGGCTCACTCAAGAACCTAAGAGTCACAAGCTCTCAATCTCAAATTGTATTCAAAACTTCATAAAAATATGTTTACAAGAGCTTATATACCAGCCCCCATAAGCAAATCCTAATGGGCCTTGTACACTAACAAGCCCAATTCTAAGTGACTAAAATAAAATAACAAGTCTTCATGCCAAAATAAATCTAAAACAAAGTCTTGGCCTATAAGGCCCATTTATTATAAAAATGCTAAACTAACTAAATGCTAATGGATTCATTAGAGCCCAAGTCTTCCAAATACACGCAATTGAGCGTCTTGGACTCTTCTAGCCCCAAATTGTGCCTTTTCTCAAATAGGGCAGCAATCATCTTCCCTAGGTCTCCCTTTATCCTCTTTGCCAAACCCTTGACGTTGATCCGTGAAGCCCTTCCAACACCTTTAGGTCTTTATCTTCAATGGGCCTTCTCTGATTTTCATCAATCCCTCCTTCTTTAAGAGAATTCGACCTCGAATTTGAATATTCAAGACCTACATCAATAGGGAAAAGATTAGAAACATCAAATGAGCACTCATATTAAACTCACCATGAGAATTCAAATTTAGAAAAATAATTATTGTCTCTTCAAGACTTGTAATGAACCATCTCCTCTTTGATGCAGCCATTTAGGAACACCACCTTTTCCATTTGTATCATCAATATGCAACCACCCGGATCAAATACAAAATAAGAGTCATCAATCTCATGCAAGCCTATAAAATTACCAATAGCAACAAGTTGGTCAAAGAAAACACATAGAACATGATTCCTTATAAACTTCCCATAATAGGTAATCAAATCATGAAAGCTCTCAAATTCAGCAACAAATTGATGTGGATAACATTCTTCAATTTTCTTTCTTTCATTCATCTGTATTGCTTTGCCACACACAATATCATCCACAATTATAATACTTCTCATACAGCATGAGTCTTTCTCAAAATTAGCATACAACTTCCTATTCTTTAAAATTTGCAAAACACATTTCAAAGGTTCATCATGCTCAACTATTCTTTTACTATCCACAAGAATGTCATCAAGATGTAGTAACCAATCTTTCCAATTCATTAATTCCTCAAACAACAACAAGATCCCACCTTTAAACACATGAAAAAATTGGAAATAAACACAAGAAAATTTATCAATGAAAACATTTATAACATGATTCATTAAACTCAAAGAAGTACTTGGTGTATTAGACAAACCAAGCATCATAGCCAACCATTCATATAAACCATGCATTATTTTGAAGATGTTTTTCCATGCATTCCTTATTCCAAAGCAAAGTGGATAAAATCCTCCCATCAAACCATGCTTCGAAAACACATAAGGATCTAGCAGTAAATAATCAAAGGTATCTTTAATCCTAAAATGTTTTATCAAATCATATCCATAGGCTTCTTTACCAAACATATTTCTTAGAGAACTCTTGAGCACACACATGTTGTTCTTCCCACACAAAAATCTATCATGAATAAAATTGTCTCCAAAATTCATTTTCTCACAAGCATCAACATTTGAAACACCTTCACTAGATAGAAGAGTAGCAAAATCAACTAAAGGAATAACAACATCAAGTGAAGAATTAGGAAAACCATAATCATTTGCATGCAAAATTCCATGTTTTCAACACCCAATAAATTTTTATGCAAATTAGAGATGAGAGTGTACCTCCAAGACAACATATCAACCATCACAATAATGTTACCTTGCTCCAGTTGGGGCATTTTCCTTCTCACACATGGTAGCTCTTTGGATGATTGTTTTGGAAGCACTTCTTGGAATTTCTTCAAAACAGCATCACAAGTATATGACAAGACAATTTCAAGATTGTTTGTATTTTTATAAGCTTTCTTATACAAGACAGTTGGCTTAGAAATATAGAAAACACTCTTTATCCCACTTGCTTTTCTAATAACTCTCAAATTTTCTTTTCTTTCTTTTTCCACACAATCACTCTCTCTTTCTCTAAACTGAATTTTTCTCTAACTTTCTTTTCTACAATCATTTTTTCTTTTCCCATGGCTCTCACTCTCTTCTCCTCTCTATTATCTTCTTCCTTTTTTCTCTCATATTCTTCTCTCTTTTTCATTTTTGTTCTTTTCTCATCTTCTTCTCTCTTTTTCTTTTTTTCTTCCTCTCTTTTCTTTTGCATCCTCAATTGATCCTCATACACTTGTTTTGGGGTTAAAGGATTGAGTTTTATTTTTCTCCCATTCACTTCGAAGCTATATGTGTTGAGGACACCATCATGTGTAACCTTCTGATGAAAATCAGAGAAGGCCCATTGAAGATAAAGATCTAAAGGTGTTGGAAGGGCTTCACGGATCAACGTCAAGGGTTTGGCAAAGAGGATAAAGGGAGACCTAGGGAAGATGATTGTTGCCCTATTTGAGAAAAGGCACAATTTGGGGTTAGAAGAGTCCAAGATGCTCAATTGCGTGTATTTGGAAGACTTGGGCTCTAATGAATCCATTAGCATTTAGTTAATTTAGCATTTTTGTAATAAATGGGCCTTATGGGCCGAGACTTTGTTTTAGATTTATTTTGGCATGAAGACTTGTTATTTTATTTTAGTCACTTAGAATTGGGCTTGTTAGTGTACAAGGTCCATTAGGATTTGCTTATGGGGGCTGGTATATAAGCTCTTGTAAACATATTTTTATGAAGTTTTGAATACAATTTGAGATTGAGAGCTTGTGACTCTTAGGTTCTTGAGTGAGCCAATTATCCTTGATCTTATCAAGAGGCCTCCTCTTGTGGCGATCTTACCTTCGGCTTATCAATCCGTGATTGTGGCGCCCATCCTCCATCTTTTTCTGCTTTTATTGTTTCAAATCCAATTCAAGATCCCTCTTATTTCATCAATTGGTATCAGAGCTTTGGTTGGAATTGGATTTGAGGTACTGTTCATCCTACTGTTCGCGTACTGTTCATCATTTTATTTTCTGCAATTCGATACTGTTTACGCGTCCGTACTGTTTCACGCCGTTACTGTTCACGCATTAGGGTTTCATCAATTCTTGGTACAATCTTTCCTAAATCTTGTTGCAACACTTGTTTTATTGCTGGATTCTTATTTCTTGATGATTAGATTGGCTAAATTCATAATCAATTGTTAAGTTTCTACACTTGTGTTCTTCGTGTTCATCACATGTTCTTGAATCTGAATTTGTTCAATCTTGTGAAATTTCGTTAGTGTGGTGTTTGGTGTTAAATAATAGCTTGATTTAAAGGAAATTGTGAATACAATCAATTCTAATTCCTTGTTTACTTCTTCTTTCTAAATTTCTGGTTCAATTGGATTGAATTTTTGCTGTCTCAAAAATGAACATTCCATATTTTTGCTTGTTCTTGCAAGTTTATCAGTAGTGGCTAATTGAAAATTGTGTGATTCAATTTGAAATGAGATACAACTATTGTGCAAAAAAGAAAAAAAGAAGAAGAAGAAAAATCTGCAGCAAAAAAAAAAAAAAGAAAAAAAAAAGAGGCAAAAAAAAAAAATTTGCAACACACAAAAGTGCTTCTTGAATGCCACTTTCTTGCAATTTTCAGCTTGCTTTGGCTTAGTCTTTAATTTATTCCATACCAGAAATTTTTGAAAACAACTTAGCTATTATTTAACATTACATAGTCTTGTCTAATTTCTCCATTCTTGTCTTCTTTGCATTCTTCTCTAATTAGCATTCTTGTCTCCATTCTTGTCTTGTTTGCATTCTGTTTTCCTTAGTGTGCTTATTTCTTGTTTAATTTTTCTTGATTGTCTTTGTTGGCTTCCTTAGTTTGTCTTAGAGTTTCCTTTTGTTGGCTTCACTTGTGTCTTGCTGATTGATTGTCACTTGGTGGTGGTTGATTGTGTGGATTGGAGGTTGACTTCCTTAAGAACTCTTGAGAGCACTTGAGAGGAAAAAGGCAAGAGAGAAATCCTTACACAAAAGCCAATTTTGAGTGAAACACGAGTGAACATCTTTTGAGTGAAACACTTAGCGAGTGGAGAGGACCTTTTATTACATTAATATTTCTGTTTTGTAGACATGTCTCATGAAGGTGGATCAAGTGGTGAAAGCACTCTTCCCTCACCTAAGTCCTTGGCTATTAGAAGACAAATTGAAGGACTTGCACAAAGATTTGAAAGAATGTTTGAGAGGCAGAATGAAGCCATAAGAAATATTCAAGAAACCATGGCAAATAATGCAAGAAGGCAACCACGTGACCATTCTCCATAATGCTTATGAAGATTCTAGTAGTTCTCTTGGAGATGATGAAGAGAGGAGGTATGATAGAAGAAGAGATAGGAGAGATGAAAAAGAAAGAGGAGGTAGAAGACAACATGAGAGATGTATTGAAGAAAAAGGAGTTGAAAATAAAAATGAAAGGAGTAAAACAGAAAGAGTGTATCATGATGATGTAAAAAGAGATAAAAGAAGAGATGATTGGAGTGGTGGAGATAGACAAAGAAGTGGTGGAATAGCTTCAAACTTTCAAAGTGGCAAAATACAATTTCCTTAGTTTCAAGGAAAGAGTGATCCTCAAGCTTACTTAGAGTGGGAAAAGAAGATGGAATCAATCTATGCTTGTCACCATTATTCAGAAGAGACAAAGGTGAGGCTTGCTACCTATCAATTTAGTGATTATGCTAATATTTGGTGGGATCAACTTGATTCAGTTAGAAGAAGAAAGGGTGCAAGGCCTATTACTACTTGGAAAGAGATGAAAGCTATTATGAGGGAAAAATTCATTCATGGCTGCCACTATAGTTCTTCATGTAAATCTTGGGAAAGGAATGTTGAAAATAAGGAAGACAAAGTATTTCCATGCAAGTCTGAATCATCTTCAAGAATTAAAGGAGAATCATCATCAAAGTCTAAGGAAGAAGTGTCTAAGAGGAAAGTCAAAGTCGAAAAGCATCAAAAGCATTCCGAGGACAAATGCTTCAAATGCTTAAAGCATGGTCATCATGCCATTGATTGTCCACTTAAGAGAGCACTAAAGATTCAAAAAGTCTTGGGAGAACAAGCAAAGGAAGAAAGTGAAGATCAAAGAGAGAACATCTTCCACACTAGATTCAACATTAAGGGTAAGATGTGCAATGTGATCATAGATAGTGGAAGTTGTGCTAATGTTGCTAGTACCTATATGGTAGAGAAGTTGAATTTGCCTACTTTACCACATCCTACTACATACAAGTTGCAATGGTTGAATGATAGTGATGGAATAGAGGTGACAAAGCAAGTGTTGGTTTCTTTTATCCTTGGCAAATACCATGATGAGGTGTTATGTGATGTTGCTCCTATGAATGCTTGTCATTTATTGCTTGGAAGACCATGGCAATTTGATAGGAAGGTTACACATGATGGTGTCCTCAACACATATAGCTTCGAAGTGAATGGGAGAAAAATAAAACTCAATCCTTTAACCCCAAAACAAGTGTATGAGGATCAATTGAGGATGCAAAAGAAAAGAGAGGAAGAAAAAAAGAAAAAGAGAGAAGAAGATGAGAAAAGAACAAAAATGAAAAAGAGAGAAGAATATGAGAGAAAAAAGGAAGAAGATAATAGAGAGGAGAAGAGAGTAGAAAAGAGTGAGAGCCATGAGAAAAGAAAAAGTGATTGTAGAAAAGAAAGTGAGAGAAAAATTCATTTTAGAGAAAGAGAGAGTGACTGTGTGGAAAAAGAAAGAAAAGAAAATTTGAGAGTTATTAGAAAAGCAAGTGGGATAAAGAGTGTTTTCTATATTTCTAAGCCAATTCTCTTGTATAAGAAAGCTTATAAAAATACTAACAATCTTGAAATTGTCTTGTCAAATACTTGTGATGCTGTTTTGAAGAAATTCCAAGAAGTGCTTCCAAAACAATCATCCAAAGAGCTACCATGTGTGAGAAGGGAAATGCCCCAATTGGAGCAAGGTAACATTATTGTGATGGTTGATATGTTGTCTTGGAGGTACACTCTCATCTCTAATTTGCATAAAAATTTATTGGGTGTTGAAAACATTGGAATTTTGCATGCAAATGATTATGGTTTTCCTAATTCTTCACTTGATGTTGTTATTCATTTAGTTGATTTTGCTACTCTTCTATTTAGTGAAGGTGTTTCAAATGTTGATGCTTGTGAGAAAAGGAATTTTGGAGACAATTTTATTCATGATAGATTTTTGTGTGGGAAGAACAACATATATGTGCCCAAAAGTTCTCTAAGAAATCTGTTGGGTAAAGAAGCCTATGGATATAAATTGATAAAACATTTTCATGTTAAGGGTACTCTTGATATTATGCTTTATGTGTTGTTGGATCCTTATGTGTTTTCCAAGCATGGTTTGATGGGAGGATTTTATCCACTTTGCTTTGAAATAAGGAATGCATGGAAAAACATCTTCAAAATAAAGCATGGTTTATATGAATGGTTGGCTATGATGCTTGGTTTGTCTAATGCACCAAGTACTTCTTTGAGTTTAATGAATCATGTTATAAATGCTTTCATTGATAAATTTTCTTGTGTTTATTTCCAATTTTTTCATGTGTTTAAAGGTGGGATCTTGTTGCTATTTGAGGAATTAATGAATTGGAAAGATTGGTTACTACATCTTGATAACATTCTTGTGGATAGTAAAAGAATAGTTGAGCATGATGAACTTTTGAAATGTGTCTTGCAAATTTTAAAGAATAGGAAGTTGTATGTTAATTTTGAGAAAGACTCATGCTGTATGAGAAGTATTATAATTGTGGATAATATTGTGTGTGGCAAAGCAATACAAATGAATGAAAGAAAGAAAATTGAAGAATGTTATCCACATCAATTTGTTGCTGAATTTGAGAGCTTTCATGATTTGATTACCTATTGTGGGAAGTTTATAAGGAATCATGTTCTATGTGTTTTCTTTGACCAACTTGTTGCTATTGGTAATTTTATAGGCTTGCATGAGATTGATGACTCTTATTTTGTATTTGATCCGGGTGGTTGCATATTGATGATACGAATGGAAAAGGTGGTGTTCCTAAATGGCTACATCAAAGAGGAGATGGTTCATTACAAGTCTTGAAGAGACAATAATTGTTTTTCTAAATTTGAATTCTCATGGTGAGTTTAATATGAGTGCTCATTTTGGTGTTTCTAATCTTTTCCCGATTAATGTAGGTCTTGAATATTCAAATTCGAGGTCGAATTCTCTTAAAGAAGGAGGGATATACCAATTGATGAAATAGAGGGATCTTGAATTGGATTTGAAACAAGGAAAACAGAAAAAAGATGGAGGATGGGCGCCACAATCACGGATTGATAAGCCGGAGGGACGATCGCCACAAGAGGAGGCCTCTTGATAAAATCAAGGATAATTGGCTCACTCAAGAACCTAAGAGTCACAAGCTCTCAAATCTCAAATTGTATTCAAAACTGAATAAAAAATGTGTTTACAAGAGCTTATATATGACCAGCCCCCATAAGCAAACCCTAATGGGCCTTGTACACTAATAAGCCCAATTCAAAGTGACTCAAATAAAATAACAAGTCTTCATGCCAAAATAAATCTAAAAACAAGTCTCGGCCCATAAGGCCCATTTATTACAAAAATGCTAAACTAACTAAATACTAATGGATTCATTGGAGCCCAAGTCTTCCAAATACACGCAATTGAGCATCTTGGACTCTTCCGACTCCAAATTGGGCCTTCTTTCAAATATGGCAGCAACCATCTTCTCTAGGTCTCCCTTTATCCTCTTTGCCAAACCCTTGATGTTGATCCATGAAGCCCTTCCAACACCTTTAGGTCTTTATCTTCAATAGGCCTTCTCTGATTTTCATCAGTAATTCCTTTACAAGTTAAGTTTGTTTCCAAAGTTGATATTTGTGAAGAAATGATTTTTGGAGAAATGTTTAGGCATGATAAGGTTTTGTGTAAAAGGAATGAATTGTTTCTGCCTAAAAGTTCTCTAGATGATTTGTTTGTTGGAAAAACTTATGACTGTGATTTGATAATACATTTTGACATTAAGAAGACTTGAAGGGATTTGCATGATATGTCTTTTGTGTTTTATAGAAGTTTTCCCACCAAAAAAGTTGATTTGATTAGACATTTTGAATTTAAAAAGAGTTTAGATAACATGCTTTATGTGTTGCTGGATCCTTATATGTTTTCCAAGTATGGTTTGATGGGAGGATTTTATCCACTTTGCTTTGAACTAAGGAATGCATGGAAAAACATCTTTAAAACAAAGCATGGTTTGTATGAATGGTTGTCTATGCTTTTTGGTTTGTCTAATGCACTAAGAATTTTTGTAAGCTTAATGAATCATATTTTGAATTATCTTTTAATAAATTTGTTAGGGTCTATTTAGATAAAGTTCTTATGATATGTTTTCATGTTTTTAGTTGCAAGTTTTTTGTGAGTGCCTATTATCTTCATGTTTTGTGCATTTCCAAGAATAAATTTTTTGTTGCTCATTTAAATCATTTTTATGTGCTAAAAGGTTGGATATTGCTAGGACTTGAGAATTTAAAGCATTAGAAAGATCGTGTGCCATCTCTTGTTGAAATTCTTGTGTATGACAAAGTTGTGGAGGAGCATTTTGAATCTTTGAAATCTGTTTGCAAAATTTTAAGAAATGAAAAGTTGCACGATAATTTTAAAGAATGTTTATTATGGATGAATTGTGTTAAATATTTGAAATATGTTGTGTGTGACAATGCAATGGAAGTGATCAAAGAAAAAGCAATTAAACAATGGCTGCCACCTATGTTTGTTAGTGAAATTGAGAGCTTTCATGATCTGATTAACTTTTGTGGGAAACTTATAAAGAATCATGTTCAATGTGCTCCTAATGATAAGCTTCTCCCTATTGTTAATTTTATATGCTTGCATGAGATTATTTACTCTTATTTTGTATTTGATCCGGGTAGTTGCTTATTGATGGTATGAGTGGAAAAAGGAAGTGTTGCCAATCCAAGGGAATCCTAGCTACATCTATGTGGAAGTGGTTCACACCAACTCATGAAAAAGACAATAGTTGTTTTCTTAATTTGAATTCTCATGGTGAGTTGGATGTGAGTATTTCATTTAGTGATTCTAATCTTTCTCCCTTTGATGTAGGTTTTGAAGATTCGAGGATGAATCTTTTTGAAGAGAGGGGGAATGATGTGAATTTAAAGGGAGTCAATCATAAGGAAGTAAGATAGGAGGAGAGCTTCATCAAGTGCATTTGAATTGTGCCACATCATCATCAATTTAGTGCCACGTCATCAAGGAGGTGGAGCCACATCACTGTCACAATCCATATCACTGCCACATCATCACAGGTGGAGCTACATCATCGCCACATCAGCCACAATCCATGTCACTACCACATCATCTTGGAGATCACTGCCACATCAGCCATAGTCCTAATTGGCGCCACCTCATCTCATTTTCTATTATTTGGTGTTTTGGGCTTTATTATAGCACTTGGGCTCTTAATTTGTAATTATTTTGTGCTGCATCACTTTAGAGTATTTTGGACCTATTTTGGGTTTTATTTGAGCCCATTTGCCAATTAGGGTTTTAGAAAGTCAATAAGGAAGCTTGTTCCTTATGCTATTACCATTCAGAGATTTTGAGAAAAAGCTGATTGCTTATGAGGGTTTTCTTTCTAGGTTCTTGTATGAACTTAAAGACTTATCAAAAGGCATTCAACCTTTGTGGCATCAAATATATCTCTTATTGCTTCCAATTCTTCCTCTTTTCTGAAGCATGGCGAGAATATCATTCTTTTTTTTTACTTTGATTGCATCTGATTTGGGAAAGATCCAACAATTTCACATCATCATTGCTTACTTTAGTGAAAACCTTAATGGAGCATGTTTGAAGTATCCTACTTATGATAAAGAACTTTATGCTTTGATTAGGGCACTTCAAACATGGCAACATTATCTACCTAAAGAGTTTGTGATCCAAAGTGACCATAAATCATTGAAATATCTCAAAGGTCAAGGGAAATTAAATAAAAGGCATGCCAAGTAGATAGAGTTCCTAGAACAATTTCCTTATGTTATTAAGCATAAGCAAGGTAAAATGAATGTAGTGGCCGATGCTTTATCTAGGCATTATGCTTTGCTTTCTATGCTTGATGCAAAATTGCTTAGATTTGAACATGTAAAGGAACTTTATGTGCATGATGCTAATTTTGCTGGTTTATATGTGTTGTGTGAAAAGGGGGCTCATGACATCGGTTTTATAAGCATGAGGGGTATCTGTTTAAGGGGAATAAATTGTCTGTGCCTAAATGCTCAATTCGTGACTTGCTTTTAAAAGAAGCCCATGAGGGTGGTTTGATGGGGCACTTTGGTGAACCTAAAATCTTAATAATTTTGCAAGAACACTTCTTTTGGCCTGAAATGAAACATAATGTTTATCAATTCTGCAAAAAGTGTATTGTGTGCAAGAGGGCTAAATTCAAGGTTTGTACCCTATGGCCTTTACACTCCATTACCTGTTCCGGATTACCCTTGGACTGATGTTTCTATGGATTTCATTGTGCCAAGGACAAAGAATGGTAAGGACTCCATATTTGTAGTTGTGGACCGTTTCTAAAAAATGGCTCATTTTGTTCCATGTAGGAAAGTAAATGATGCTACACATGTTGTGGACTTGTACTTCAAGGAGATTGTAAGGTTGCATGGCTTGCCAAGAAGTATAGTTTCGGATAGAGATTCTAAGTTTTTGAATGTCTAGAGGACCCTATGGTAAACCGTACCTTGACTACTCTTCTTAGGGCTATGGTGAGGAAAAATCTCAAATCATAGGAAGAATGTTTGCCTCACATTGAATTTGCATATAATAGGACATTTCATTTAACGACCATGCATTCACCATTTGATATTGTTTATGGATTTAATCCCCTCACCCCACTTGATTTGTTGCCACTGCCCAACATTTCATCTTTAGTGCATAAGGATGGTATACCAAAGCTAAATTTGTTAAGAAGTTGCATGAAAAGGTGAAGGCTCAAATTGAAAAGAAAGTAGAGCAGCAAGCAAAATATGCCAACAAGAGAAGAAAGAAAGTGGTATTTGAACCCGGAGATTGGGTTTGGGTTCATATGCGCAAGGAAAGGTTTCCTATGAAAAGAAAGTCAAAGCTTCAACCAAGAGGAGATGGACCATTCCATGTCTTAGAGAGAATTGGGGATAATGCATACAAAGTAGACTTACCAAGTGAGTATGGTATAAGTGCTACTTTTAATGTTTCTGATTTGTCTATCTTTGATGTAGGTGATGAAGAGTCAAATTTGAGGGCGAATTCTCTGGAAAAAAGAGGGGTTGATGAGAATCTAAGAAGGCCCATGGAAAACAAAGGCTTGAAGGCATTGGAAGAGCTTTAAGGACCAATGACAAGAGCAAAGGCAAAGAGGATTAATGAAGATCTAGAGAAGATGGTTACTGCCATATTTGAAAGAAGGCCCAATTTGGAGTTAGAAGAGTCCAAGATGCTCAATTGCGTGTATTTGGAAGACTTGGGCTCTAATGAATCCATTAGCATTTAGTTAGTTTAGTATTTTTGTAATAAACGGGCCTTATGGGCCGAGACTTGTTTTTAGATTTATTTTGACAAGAAGACTTGTTATTTTATTTGGGTCACTTAGAATTGGGCTTGTTAGTGTACAAAGCCCATTAGGATTTGCTTATGGGGGCTGGTCATATATAAGCTCTTGTAAATATATTTTTATTCAATTTTGAATACAATTTGAGATTGAGAGCTTGTGACTCTTAGGTTCTTGAGTAAGCCTTGATCTTATCAAGAGGCCTCCTCTTGTGGCAATCTTTCCTTCGACTTATCAATCTGTGATTGTGGCGCCCATCCTCCATCTTTTTCCATTTTTCTTGTTTCAAATCCAATTCAAGATTCGTCATATTTCATCATAAATAATAGCTATGTTGTTACCAAAAATCTCTAGTATGGAATAAATTAGAAACTAAGCAAAAGCATGTTGAAAATTGCAAGAAAGTGGCATCCAAGAAGCATTTTTTATGTGTTGCAGATTTTTTTTTCCTTTTTTTATTTTTTTTTGCTGTATATTTTTCTTCTTCTTCTTTTTTTTTTGGCACAATAGTTGTACCCCTTTTCAAATTGAATCACACAATTTTCAATTAGCCACTACTGATGAACTTGCAAGAACAAACAAGAATATGAAAATGTTCATATTTGAGACAGCAACAATTTAATCCAATTGAACCAGAATTTTGAAAAGAAGTAGTAAACAAGGAATTAGAATTGACTGTATTCACAATTCCCTTTAAATTAAGCTATTATTTAACACCAAACACCAAACTAACTGAATTTCACAAGATTGAACAGATTCAGACTCAAGAACATATGATGAACATGAAGAACACAAGTGCAGAAAACTAACAATTGTTTATGAATTTAACTATTCTAATTACCAAGAAACAAGCATCCAACAATAAAACAATTGTTGCAACAAGATTTAGGAAAGATTGTACCAAAAAATGATGAAACCCTAACTGTGTAAACAAAGATGGTGTGAACAGTACGGATGCGTGAACAGTGTCGAAATGCAGAAAAAACCTAAATAAGTGAACAGTACCGCATTTGAACAGTTCAAATTGTAGAAAACAATATCGCATGAACAGCGCGCGAACAGTAATGGATGAACAGTATCTCAAATCCAATTCCAACCAAAGCTTTAATACCAATTGATGAAATAAGACAGATCTTGAATTGGATTTCAAACAACAAAAACGGAAAAAGATGGAGGATGGGCACCACAATCACGGATTGATAAGCCGAAGGAAAGATCACCACAAGAGGAGGCCTCTTGATAAGATTAAGGATAATTGGCTCACTCAAGAACCTAAGAGTCACAAGCTCTCAATCTCAAGTTGTATTTAAAACTAAATAAAATTCTGTTTACAAGAGTTTATATATGACCAGCTCCCATAAGCAAATCCTAATGGGCCTTGTACACTAACAAGCCTAATTCTAAGTGACCCAAATAAAATAACAAGTCTTCATGCCAAAATAAATCTAAAAACAAGTCTCGGCCCATAAGGCCCATTTATTAAAAAAATGTTAAACTAACTTAATGCTAATGGATTCATTGGAGCCCAAGTCTTCCAAATACACGTAATTGAGCATCTTGGACTCTTCTAACTCCAAATTGGGCCTTCTTTTAAATATGGCAGCAACCATCTTCTCTAGATCTTCCTTAATCCTCTTTGCCTTTATTCTTATCATTGGTCCTTGAAACTCTTCCAATGCCTTCAAGCCTTTGTCTTCCATGGGCCTTCTTAGATTCTCATTATAAAGTAAATCAAAACAATGTAAAAGAATGATATGAGCGCCACACTCCAGAAATGAGGAAGGGAATTGGGAGTGATAAGCTCTGACTTGGGTGGTTCAATGACTTGACGAATGCAAGTAGCTAACCAACGTTATAAGGAACGCAACCTGCTACTTACACCACTTGTCCAACCACGAACACGAATTGATATTGCCACACAACAACAAACCTGGGTTGAATCACAAATTGGGGGCTTTTATGAATTTGAATCACCAATCTTATAAGGGAAGATTGACAAAGTAGGGTTTTAGGCAACACAGAGGTTAAGTCATTAGTATTCAACATAGCCTCTTTGTACATAAGTACTAGGAGGTTTTGCTGGAAAAATAATGCTTGTTTAATCTCACTCTTTTTTGCCACTAGCAAGCCCTTCTCTCCTTTTTCCTCATTCTCTCCATTTCCTCTCAATTTTTCTTTTCTTTCTTTCTTCTCTCTTAATTGGCTCACTTTTTCTAGCTTTTTCTCATTTTTATTTTCACTTTCTTCTTTTTTATTTTATTTCTTACTCTCACTTTCTCTTTTCTTTTCTCTCTTGATTTGATCTTCCAATATTTGTTTTGGTGATTATAGGTTCCCCTCAAAGTACAAAAGAATAACAGTTTGAAAACCCGTCATAAGTGACTATCCTATCATACTGCCAAGGCCTACCTAATAAAAGAAAACATGCTTTCATGGGTACAATATCACATAAAATTCATCTCTATATTTGCCAATAGAAAATAAAATTTTCACTTGTTTTGTCACCTTCATTTCACCACACTCATTCAACCACTGGAGCTTGTAAGGATGATTGCATTTGACTGTAGGTAGGTTCAGCTTTTCTACTAATTTAACACTTGCCACATTGCTGCAACTTCCTCCATCAATTATTACATTACATACCTTATCTTGAATTCGGCAACGTGTGTGGAATAAGTTCTCTTTCTCCATTGTTTGAATGCTAAGTGCTCTTCTCGCCACTAGGAGTTCTCCTTCTTCTGTTATGTTAGTGAAAAAGGAAAATAGAATATTTGATTTCACAAATTCTCTCGATTAAGTGTTTTCACTCCTCTCTTGATAATCTCACTAGCTCTCAATACCTTCCTAAGCTCTTCTGCAACTTAAATCTTTGTGAGTGATTCAACAATTGTCAATTTCTTGGCTTCAACTAAGCACTTGAATGTAGATGGCCAAAATAGGTTACAAGATAAGGGATAGGTCCTATAAATGAAAGTAAAGAAATTCCTTATGTGTACAAAACAATATGCAATTCAACAATTCTGAAATTTCAAATTGTAAGAAATTAAATAATCACGTCTTCTTTTTTTTTGTATCACTTTCCTTTTTTTTCACAATTTTCTTTTACTTTTGCTTCTTTTTTTTTGTGCTTTCTTCTTTTTTTTTGCGTGAATTTTTTTTCAAGAATTTTTAATATATATTGCAGAACAAAAAAAAATAAAAATAAATGTCTACCGTGTCAACCAGTAGCTTTGATACCAAATGATAGGGAATTCAATGGGGGTATCTCGATCTTTACGGCGTAGGCAAATAAAATAAATCAAAACAATGTAAAAGAATGATATGAGCACTATACTCCAGAAATGAGGAAAGGAATTGACAGTAATAAGCTCTAACTTGGGTGGTTCGATGACCTAGCAAATGCAAGCAGCTAACCAACGTTATAAGGAACGCGACCTGCTACTTAGACCACTTGTCCAACCACGAACACGAATTGACCAATCCACAAAACAATGCACCTGGGTTGAAGCATAGATTAGGGGCTTTTATGAATTTGAATCACCAATCTTATAAGGGAAGATTGACAAAGTAAGGTTTGACAAGAGAAAAAGAAGATAATATTCTCACACTTTGCAGAAGAAATACTCAAATTTGTGTATTATTCATGAACTAGCTCATTCTAAGTTACATTGTCTCCTATTTATACTAGTCCTAGGAAAATACAAATATTAAATTCCATAAATACAAAGTTTGACTATCACTAAATTAAAAATAGAAATCATTCTCAAATTTTCCTTATTTGTTACAATCCCAATTAGGAAAATATCTCTGTTTTTACTGCATTCCATATTGAAAATATATCCAGGTTCATTACTCCATATTAGGAAAATATGTCCACATTTGATGCATTCCGTAATATGAAATTATCTCCTAATTTGTCATGCTCCATATTGGAAATATGTCCAGATTCATTTGACTCAGACATTCCGAAATAGATTTCGGAAAATTATCTCCTAATTTATAATGCTCCATATTAGAAATATGTCCAGATTCATTTGACTTAGACATTCCGTAATAGGAAATTATCTCCTAATTTATAACGATCCATATTAATTGTCATTCTATGCATTTTAATTCCATATATGTGTAGAGCTTTAGCCAATCTTGGGACAAGCACTTTAAAATTTTCTTAAGCTATAATGATTAAGAATGATACTGATATGAACCAGTCTAGCACTTTGCATGAGCAAGCCCAAGTAGAGGAAGATTTAATATTAAATGAAGGCCCAATGACAAGAGGAAGGCTCAAAAGAATACAAGAAGCAATTGGAGCCCATGTAAATGTAATTCTGGCCCAAGGAGCCCAAGTAGATGAAACAAATAAAGTTGAAGTGTTGCTCATCCAAGCCCAAGAAATCTAAAGATAGTTGAGGTGCAACAAATCTGGACACATTTTCCTAATATGGAGCGTCATAAATTAGGAGATAATTTCCTATTAAGGAATATCTGAGTCAAATGAATCTGGACATATTCCCGATATGGAGCATGACAAATTAGGAGATAATTTCCTAATATGGAGCGCAACAAATGTGGAAACATTATCCTAATATGGAGCGCAATGAATCTAAAGATAATTTCCAAATATAGGATACAATGAATCTAGACATGGAGTGTAGCAAATCAAGAAATATTTTCCTAATCGGGAATATAACAAATAAGGAAAATCTGAGAATAATTTCTATTTTTAATTTAGTGATAGTCAAACTTTGTATTGATGGCATTTACTATTTGTACTTTCCTAAGACTAGTATAAATAGGAATCTATGTAACTCAGAATAGAGAGTTCATGAATAATACACAAATTTGAGTGTTTCTTCTCCAAAGTGTGAGAATTATATCTTCTTTTGCTCTTGTGATGAAAATCAAAGAAAGCCCATTGAAGACAATGGACTAAAGGTGTTGGAAGGGCTTCACGGATCAATGTCAAGGGTTTGGCAAAGGGGATGAAGGGAGACTTAGAGAAGATGATTGCTGCCTTATTTGAGAAAAGGCACAATTTGGAGCTAAAAGAGTCCAAGATGCTCAATTGCGTGTATTTGGAAGACTTGGGCTCCAATGAATCCATTAGCATTTAGTTAGTTTAGCATTTTTGTAATAAATGAGCCTTATGGGCCAAGACTTGTTTTTAGATTTATTTTGGCATGAAAACTTGTTATTTTATTTGGGTCACTTAGAATTGGGCTTGTTAGTGTACAAGACCCATTAGGGTTTGTTTATGGGGGCTGGTCATATATAAGCTCTTGTAAACATATTTTTATTCAGTTTTGAATACAATTTGAGATTTGAGAGCTTGTGACTCTTAGGTTCTTGAGTGAGCCAATTATCCTTGATCTTATCAAGAGGCCTCCTCTTGTGGCGATCGTTATTCCGGCTTATCAATCTGTGATTGTGGCGCCCATCCTCCATCTTTTTCCATTTTTATTGTTTCAAATCCAATTCAAGATCCGTATTATTTCATCATCTTCTAAAACCTTGCTTTGTCAATCTTCCCTTATAAGATTGGTGATTCAAATTCATAAAAGCCCCCAATTTGTACTTCAACCCAATTGCGTTGTTATGTGGATTGGTCAATTCGTGTTCGTGGTTGGACAAGTGGTCTAAGAAGTAGGTCGCATTCCTTATAGCGTTGGTTGGCTGCTTGCATTCGTCAGGTCATCGAACCACCCAAGTCAGAGCTTATCACTCCCAATTCCCTTCCTCATTTCTGGAGTGTGGCCTCATATCATTCTTTACATTATTTTTGATTTACTTTATTTGCCTACACTGTGAAGATCGGGACACCCCCTATGGAATTCCCTATCAGATACTAAAATAACTTTATGATGAGGAAATTGATTTATGTGGATTATTTTGAAATGGTATACTATTGAAATCTTATTGTATAATGTTCTTTGATAGATTATTGTGGATTAAGTGATAATGTGTTGAATTTTCACATATGCTTGTAAAATTTGATTTTTTATGAGTTTGGAATGATATGATATTGGAGATGTTGAATACCATGATTGAAAGCCAACTACACATAGTTGAAAGGAGTATGATTTGAGATTGTTTTAAACTGTAGATGTATGAAGCTATTTATTTCCAATAATTTCTCATATAATTGGTATTTATATACGTTTGGTGTTTTGCTATTTTATAAATTTATTTTGGGAGAAGACTAGTTAGAAACTGTAGCTAACAGCAATGATGACATTAGTCTCAATGCACTTTGGTTTGAACCCCAATCAATAAGGGAGTTGCTAGCTCCGTGTGTCAGCCAATACATGTGGATTGACTTATGGTAGCCTGATAGGTTGCTTTAGAACTGAAAACTCTTATGAAAGTATTAATTCATGAGTTGAATGCTCATGTTTGTTAATCATAATTGGAAATCTCCCACCCTAAAGTGTGATTTTGATGATTTATGTATTTTTAAAACTCATTAACTTTAATTATGATTACTTATTTATCATTAATAGGTTATACTGAAATTTTTTTACCATGATTCTATGTGTATGATAATTTCTCATGATTCAAGAATCTACTATCTACTTCTTAGCTTGAAACTTATGTTTTATTATTTTACTTCTAAGGGATATTTCAATTGTTATTTTGTCAAATATGATTGCATAACTCTTCTGATATCTTTTTTATATTAAAAAGTTATTTAACTATTTTTTTAAAGTAAAAGCTTGCGCCATGGCTGGTCCCATTTCCATTGGAAACATATTATCTATTCATTGAGTCCATGACTCACTCTTTTTATTGTAATGTTTTCAGATAGAAACTTGGCTCTAGGTCCGTCGTCTACAGCTCCTTAGAGAGAGAGGAGCATTCTTTTGTGGTGAGCCACAATTTGTTTGTGAGGGCTTGATGTAAAACTTTTATGTGTTTTTGAAAGTTGTAAATTTTGAATACTCACAGGTAGGGCATACTTCTGTAGACTTATATGTATGCATTTTATTATATTTGCAAAGGGTTGTTTGGTTACCAAATGTTAATATATATATGATTTAATAGGTGAATGTTGAAAAATGAGAAATTCCATGTGTGATGAAATAAAGACGGATATTGAATTGGATTTCAAACAGCAAAAATGGAAAAGGATGGAGGATGGGCGCCACAATCACGGATTGATAAGCCGGAGGAATGATCGCCACAAGAGGAAGCCTCTTGA
Organism: Sindora glabra; assembly: GCA_020226215.1. Lineage (NCBI taxonomy): Eukaryota > Viridiplantae > Streptophyta > Magnoliopsida > Fabales > Fabaceae > Sindora > Sindora glabra. The sequence goes on along the minus strand of CM035233.1, from coordinate 22,386,310 downwards.
TAAGATCAAAGATAATTGACTTACTCAAGAATCTAAGAGTCACAAGCTCTCAATCTCAAATTGTATTCACAACTGAATAAAAATCTGTTTACAAGGGCTAATATATGACCAACCCCTATAAGCCATCATGTACAAACCCTAATGGGCCTTTTACACTAACAAGCCCAATTCTAATTGACCTAAATAAAATAACAAGTCTTCATGCCAAAATAAATCTAAAAACAAGTCTTGGCCCATATGGCCCATTTATTACAAAAATACTAAACTAAATGCTAATGGATTTATTGGAGCCCAAGTCTTCCAAATACACGCAATTGAGCATCTTGGACTCTTCTAGCTCTAACTTGGGCCTTCTTTCATCTTCTCTAGGTCTTCCTTAATCCTCTTTGCCTTTGCTCTTATCATTGGTCCTTGAAGTTCTTCCAATACCTTCAAGCCTTTGTCTTCAATGGGCCTTCTTAGATTCTCATCAACCTCTCCTTCTTCATGGAAATTCGCCCTCGAATTTGACTCTTCATCACCTACATCAAAGAGAGATAAATCAGAAACATTAAAAGTAGCACTTACACCATACTCACTTGGTAAGTCCACTTTGTAGCATCATCTACTTCCCTGCATGGAAAAAGTTCGCAAATATGGAGTCCTTCAAGCCGTGCAACCTCACAATCTCCTTGAAGTACAAGTTCGCAACATGTGATGATCTACTTTCCTGCATGGAACAAAATGAGCCATTTTTTAGAAGCAGTCCACAACCACAAATATGAAGTCCTTACCATTCTTTGTCCTTGGCAAACCCACAATGAAATCCATAGAAACATCAGTCCAAGGGAAATTCAAAACAGGTAATGGAGTATAAAATTCATGGAGTTGTACCTTGGATTTAACCTTCTTGCACACAATACACTTTTTCTAGAATTGATAAACACTATGTTTTATTCCAGGTCAAAAGAAGTGTTCTTGCAAGATTATTAAGGTTTTTTATTCATCAAAGTGCCCCATCAAACCACCCTTGTAGGCTTCTCTCACAAGCAAGTCACGAATTGAGCATTTAGACACACACAATTTATTCCCCTTAAACAGATACCCCTCATGCTTATAAAACCCATCATGAGCCCCCTTTTCAGACAACATATATAAACTAGCAAAATCAGCATCATGCACATAAAGTTCCTCTACATGTTCAAATCCAAGCAATTTTGCATCAAGCATAGAAAGCAAAGTATAATGCCTAGATAAAGCATCAACCACTACATTTATTTTACCTTGCTTATGCTTAATAACATAAGGAAACTGTTCTAGGAACTCTACCTACTTAGCATGCCTTTTATTTAATTTCCTTTGACCCTTGAGATATTTCAATGATTCATGGTTACTATGGATCACAAACTCTTTTGGTAAAAGATAATGTTGCCATGTTTGAAGTGCCCTAATCAAAGCATAAAATTCTTTATCATAAGTAGGATGCTTCAAACTGAAGGGAATTATCAAGTAATTCCATAAACAATCATAGGATCATGGATACTTACTTGTCCTTCTTAGAATTAATTATGCAACAATTGAATAAGATGGAAGAAAGAACACAATGAATCACTAGAGATCAGACTTGCAATCAACTTTTGATGGAGTGAAGACAAGCACTTGTTCACTACCTTTCTTGCAGAATCTTGTGCAGATCAAAACCAAACTTAATGGAAAGAGAGCATTAATGGGAGGAGTGTTTTTCTTCTGAATTCTCTATGTATTGCACTACACAATTTGCCACACACATGGTCTATTTATAGGCTGTAGAATGTCTCTTCACAAATGGTCATAATTGTTAGAAGGGACATGTTACTTCATTTGAAAGCAAATGTCTCCTCACAAAAGGTGATGAGGACATACGAGAAGGCGTGATAAAGGAAAGCATGGAGACCATCCAAGGTTTAGGAGGACCAATGATAAGAGCAAGAGTTAATAAAGTGATGTGAAATTGTTGGATCTTTCATAATTGTTAGAAGGACATGTTACTTCATTTGAAAGCAAATGTCTCCTCACAAAAGGTGATGAGGACATACGAGAAGGCGTGATAAAGGAAAGCATGGAGACCATCCAAGGTTTAGGAGGACCAATGATAAGAGCAAGAGTTAATAAAATGATGTGAAATTGTTGGATCTTTCCCAAATCAGATACAATCAAAGTAAAAAAAAGAATGATATTCCCGCCATGCTTCAGAAAAGAGGAAGAATTGGAAGCAATAAGAGATATATTTGACGCCACAAAGGTTGAATGCCCTTTGATAAGTTTTCAAGTTCATACAAGAACCTAGAGAGAAAACCCTCACAAGCAATCATCTTTTTTCTCAAAATGTCTCAATTGTGATAGAATAGGGAACAAGCCTCCTTATTGACTTTCTAAAACCCTAATTGACAAATGGGCTCAAATAAAGCCCAAAATAGGTCCAAAATACTCTAAAGTGATGCAGCACAAAATAATTACAAATTAAGAGCCCAAGTGCTATAATAAAGCCCAAAACACCAAATAATAGAAAATAAGATGAGGTGGCGCCAATTAGGATTATGGCTGATGTGGCAGTGACATGGATTGTGGCTAATGTGGCGGTGATGTGCCTCCACCCTTGATGATGTGACAGTGACATGGATTGTAACAGTGATGTGGCTCCACCTCCTTGATGACGTGGCACTAATTTGATGATGATGTGGCTAATTCAAATGCACTTGCTTAGGCTCTCCTCCTATTTTACTTCCTTATGATTGACTCCCTTTAAATTCACATCATAAAGCCAAAGAAGCTCTTGATCAAATGGTGGCAAATTTGATCATGGAAAGCTCCAAAATTGAAGGCCCAAAATGGGATGTAGAAGAGCTTAAATTAACTTGTTGCATTCAAATTGAAGATAATAAGAACTAGAGAAGGTTGCATCTCATTTAGTTTAGTTTTGGTTATGTTTTGCTTAGTCCTTTTATTTGGCCCATTTCTTAAGCTAAATAAACATTATAATTAGATTTTAGGTGGGCTATACTTGTAGCAAGCCTAAGCCTTTTACCCTTTTATTTTAGATTTAATTTTATTATTATTCTTAGTGGATTTGTTTATTGGGCTGATTGGGTTAATTTATGTTGGGTTTTTACTAAGCCTAGTGGTAAGGGATGTTACCACATAAAACATGTCCAAACAGCATTTGGAAGGGATAATACAGATTTTACGAATTGAGCATATTGGCTTGTGAGACTTTGTTCTGTAGGGTTCTTGAAAGAATTCATTTCGAACTTATCAAGGGTGCTGATTCTTGTGGCGTTCTTTAAGGCTTATCAATTCTTTGAATTGTGGCGCCTCTCTTCATCTTTTTTGCGTAAAGTATCTAACTTAGAAAGATCCGAATCAATCATGGTAAGAGAGATCACATCAAAAGGTCACTACCTTTTCAAGAGACATGTGAGTTCAATGAAGGGAAACAATTATTGGCAACCATAAACAACCTTTCAAGTTGGCAAATTCAAATTGTGACACTTGTTGACAATTTAACGATGACACTTGTCATCCTCTTATTGATCCACATGGTGGTGATGTGTCACACATTTATGCCATATCATCTAGTTCACCTAGCTGACTCTACTAGTGTTACTCCATTTTAGTTAAGTGTCACTTATCCAACTGTTTTGAGCTAGGGTGAGCTAGTCGTGAACTCTTATAAGCTAACTTTAGCTAATCCAAGTTTACTTAAAATAGTTTGAGCTATTTATGAGCTGAGTTAAGCTTTATTAAACTTGTTTCTACTCATTTTACTAATGTGTCAAACCTATTAAGTCATTCTTGTGCATTTATTGGATTTATATGCACACACATATTCGCATAAATCCAATAGCTCCCACTTGCACTAGATTGACTTAGTAATAAGTTGTACTTGTGAGTTTGACAATGTCTGGAAATAAGTTGTACTTAGTAATAAGTTGTACTTGTGACTTACACAAGACATACTTAATATTGTTAATAGTGAAAAAATAAAAAAACACTTTTAAAATCATATTATTCTACACAAGAAATATTTGCAAGTAGGTTGTGTGGCCTCAGGCATTCAATTGAGTTCATCTCACTTATGCAACGGTTAAGTGTCCTCAATTCTTATTCTATTCATGACCTATATCATAAATGTCAATGTAATAATGACTCATAAGTCATCATATGCTAAATGATTCATAAATCATTCAATGATGCCTATGATGCCCTAAGACTTGTTGATACAGAGTCTAGCTATGTTCAATCCCTTTTTAATTATCATGAAACATACTAGATGCCAAGTACTTGTTTTTTCTTTGAGTCGCTTCATACTTAAATCCATATTACACAAAGTAATATGCATGGCAATTATTCAAGTATGAATAACATTTGTATCTTACAAAGACTTTCTTTTTGCACTGATTATCTAGTGCTTTTAACTATACATTTGCTTGAGTGGGTTCCTCCCAACTGCATTTTTGCTAGTCTATCAATACTTGCCATCAAAGCAAATGACATAATTCAAAACACTAAATAACAGCCAATAGTCACTAAGAGCATTAGCTAAAGAAACTCATACACAAGAGGACTAGGGATAACACTCTTGTTTTTTCTTTGTTTCGGTCATATGGTAGTGTTTACACAACTAAATGATTTGCCCCACAGAGAAAGTTCTCATTCTCCCTCTTAAATCATTTTTTGTGTCCCATCTAATAAAACTCCCACTTGAGTAAAACATTATAGTCTCCCACTGGAGAATAATTAATATTAGGAGCGTATGTTTAACATGTTACCATATTGGTGTCAATTAATCAAACACATTGATTAAACATGAATACTCACTCATGAGAAATCTCACCTACACAGGTTTATTACATGTATGTGTGGCCATATATGTGCAGTAAATCAAACATTACCTCATCTTTGATTATTTAAATCAAGGCGATCCAAATACTCAAGTAGTTACAAGCTGAAAATGTAACTCCCCCAAAATAAATCATAATTCCTACTCAATAATAAAATAGAATAATCTATGTTTATTCACTTGAATGATCTCATTTCTATTCTTACACAAAAAATAGAAGCGGATTGTTCGTATGAGAGAACCAATCCTTTAACCTATGTTCAACATACCTTAATTTTTTTTTCTTTGTTGTGATCATAGAATATCTAATAAGTATGACAAACATGAACTGAATCTCTCATAAAAATTCAATACAATTTTTCATAAAATGGTACTACGAAATGACAAACATGAAGATTTCATAATGTTACAATCTACGAAGGCCCATTTCCTTTACATGCTTTGTAAATAATGATGGTGGTATTGGTTTAGTCAAAGGATTCGCAATCATTTGGCCCATAGAAATGTACTCTAAATGAACTTCATTTTCTTCAATTGCATCCTGAATAAAATTATATTTAATCTTTATGTGTTTGGTTTTTCCATGGTATTTTGGATCCTTTGTGTAAGCCAAGGCTGCCATACTATTACAATAGATGGTTATCGGCTTATTATTAGGTTCTACAAAACCTAAATGATTAAGGAAAGAGCCAAGCCATAAAGCTTCTTGTACGGCAGCTGTTCCAACCACAACCTCAACCTCCATCGTGGATAAAGCTGTACAAGTCTGCTTCTTGCTACTCCAAGATATAGCACTATTGTTAAGCAGAAAAATATAACCTGATGTAGATTTGCAATTGATGAAATATGACGGATCTTGAATTGAATTTGAAACAATAAAAATGGAAAAAGATGGAGGATGGGCGCCACAATCACAGATTGATAAGCCGAAGGTAAGATCGCTACAAGAGGAGACCTCTTGATAAGATCAAGGCTTACTCAAGAACCTAAGAGTCACAAGCTCTCAATCTCAACTTTGAATTGGATATAGTAATTGATTAAAGTAAAGCAAAGAGCACTAACTTTGAATTGTGATCCTTGCAATCAGCAAAAACTAGTGCTAAATTGGTACTATTTTTATTGAGTTACAAAGGGAAAAACATGTGAATCAAAAGAACAAAAACAGCAAGAAACAAAGGAGAAAAGCCAAGTTAGTGAATCAAATGGCAACTTACAAAGAAGAGGCAAGAAAAATAAAGTGCTGAATTGTTGAAAACAAATTGGAACACATTCAATAGAAAAGAAGTTGTTTGCTTGTAGTTATTGTTGATTCTTGACATGCTCTAATTACACTTGAACTTCTCATTTTGACATTAATTGTTCATTGTCTCTTTCAATTACTTGAATTCTTAAATCAGCACCTCTTATTATTCTGAGTTATTGCTTCTCATTTTTTTTATGTCCTTAAGTCTTTGTTTTTATTTTTTCCTTTCTTCCTAGAGTTCAATTGTATTAATTCCATGCTGCCATGTTGTTATTGTGCTGTCACCTTTTATTGGCATTCAATTTGAGATAGTGATAGCCACAATGATTTCAGCTAGTTGTGTCATTTTAGTTCCAAAAGAACCACAAGAGAGAGAAAAAAAAGGAGTGGGAAAAGGCAAGAGTGTGTGAGATCATTTGAGGATAAAAGCCTAAATTACAGTGCAAACATGAGTGTGAGTGCCCTTAAATCAAGTGAGAAGTGTGGTTTTGTGATGCCCTTTTTTTTTATCTAACCTTTTCTTGCAGGTTTAATCATTAACAATGTTGGGAGGAAGTGATAACAATACTTTCCAACCTGAGAATCTAGATTTCACTATGAGAGCTATGTTTCAACAATTTGAGAGATTGAACGAACAAATTGCTGGAATGAATGAGAGGATAAGAGGGATTGAAGGAGAAATAAGACAAAATGATAGGCATGTGGGAGATGAAGGAGTTGAAAATTTTGGGGGTAGAAGTGAGAGATCAGATAGCTCAAATGAGGGTGAGAGAAGAAGAAGTGAAAGGAGACATGTTAGAAGAGCAAGGGTAGATACCAATCTTGACAGCATTAAGATGAAAATCCCATCATTCCAAGGAAGAAATGATCCAGAAGCTTATTTTGAATGGGAAAAGAAGATGGAATTTGATGAAAATCAGAGAAGGCCCATTGAAGATAAAGACCTAAAGGTGTTGGAAGGGCTTCACGGATCAACGTCAAGGGTTTGGCAAAGAGGATAAAGGGAGACCTAGGGAAGATGATTGCTGCCCTATTTGAGAAAAGGCACAATTTGGGGCTAGAAGAGTCCAAGATGCTCAATTGCGTGTATTTGGAAGACTTGGGCTCTAATGAATCCATTAGCATTTAGTTAGTTTAGCATTTTTATAATAAATGGGCCTTATGGGCCGAGACTTGTTTTTAGATTTATTTTGGCATGAAGACTTGTTATTTTATTTTAGTCACTTAGAATTGGGCTTGTTAGTGTACAAGGCCCATTAGGATTTGCTTATAGGGGCTGGTATATAAGCTCTTGTAAACATATTTTTATGAAGTTTTGACTACAATTTGAGATTTGAGAACTTGTGACTCTTAGGTTCTTGAATGAGCCAATTATCCTTGATCTTATCAAGGCCTCCTCTTGTGGGCGCCACAATCACAGATTGATAAGCCGGAATAACGATCGCCACAAGAGGAGGCCTCTTGATAAGATCAAGGATAATTGGCTCACTCAAGAACCTAAGAGTCACAAGCTCTCAAATCTCAAATTGTATTCAAAACTTCATAAAAATATGTTTACAAGAGCTTATATACCAGCCCCCATAAGCAAATCCTAATGGGCCTTGTACACTAACAAGCCCAATTCTAAGTGACTAAAATAAAATAACAAGTCTTCATGCCAAAATAAATCTAAAAACAAGTCTCGGCCCATAAGGCCCATTTATTACAAAAATGCTAAACTAACTAAATGCTAATGGATTCATTAGAGCCCAAGTCTTCCAAATACACGCAATTGAGCATCTTGGACTCTTCTAGCCCCAAATTGTGCCTTTTCTCAAATAGGGCAGCAATCATCTTCCCTAGGTCTCCCTTTATCCTTTTTGCCAAACCCTTGACGTTGATCCGTGAAGCCCTTCCAACACCTTTAGGTCTTTATCTTCAATGGGCCTTCTCTGATTTTCATCAGAAATGATATTTGATTGCCACAATTATTCGGAGGAAAAGAAGGTAAAGCTTGCTATTACGGAATTATCTGATTATGCGATTGTTTGGTGGGATAAATTGATGATAGATGTAAGGAGAGAGAGAGAGAAAGACCCATTATAACTTGGGAAGACTTGAAGTTTGTCATGAAAAGAAGATTTGTCCCTTGCTATTACTAAAGGGATTTGCATCAAAAATTACAAAGTCTGATTCAAGGAACTAAGAGTGTTGAGGATATCACAAAGAAATGGAAATCACTATGACAAGAGCCAATGTGGAAGAAAGTCAAGAAGCAACTATGGCTAGATTTCTCCATGGATTGAATAGAGACATTGCTAATGTGGTGGAGTTACAACACTATGTATCTTTGGAGGAGTTGGTACACTTGGCTATGAAAGTGGAAAGGCAACTCAAAAGAAAGAGTTCATCTAAATATAATTCACAATCAAGCTCTCCATGGAAGTCTTGGGATAAAAAGAGTGACAAGAAGGAGGAAAGAGGACGCAAGTTCAAATCTGAATTCTCTTCAAAATCAAAAGATGAATCTTCTAAGGGCAAAAACAAAGTGGAGGAGAATCAGAAACATTCCAACATGAAGTGTTTCAAATGCTTGGGAAAAGGACATATTGCTAGTAATTGTCCAAACAAAAGGCTTATGGTGATCAAAGACAATGGGGAATGGGATTCTATAAGTGAGAAAGAACAAGGTACTTCATCCGATGAAGATAGTATGAGTTGTGAGGATCCTTTTGATGGAGGTGCATTGGTGAGTAGGAGAGCCTTAAATGTGCAAATCAAGGAGGAGAGCGAGAATCAAAGAGAAAACCTTTTTCATAAAAGGTGCAACATCCAAGGAAAGGCTTGCCAAGTTATCACTGATAGTGGGAGTTGTGCTAATGTGGCTAGCACTACCTTAGTTGAAAAGTTAAGTTTACCCACTTTACAGCACCCTACCCCTTACAAGCTTCAATGGTTGAATGAAAATGGAGAGTTGAAAGTGAATAAACAAGTGCTAGTCTCTTTTTCTATTGGGAGGTACCATGATGAGATTCTTTGTGATGTGGTTCCCATGCATGCTTGCCATCTTTTGCTTGGGAGGCCATGGCAATTTGATAGACAAGTTACTCATGATGGTGTTCTCAACAAATACAAGCTTCTCAAAGATGGGAAGAAGTTCTCCTTAGGCCTTTAACTCCAAAACAGGTTTATGAAGATCAAATGATAATGCAAAAAAAGAGAGAAGAGGAAGAAAAAGGGAAAAAGAGTTTAGACCAGAATGAGAAAGATAAAAAGAATAAGAGTGTGAATGAAAAGAAAGAGAGTATTTGTGAAAAAGAAGAGAGAAAACATGAGAGGAGAGTCATCAAAACAAAGAAAAGAAAAGTTAAGTGTGTTTGCAAAAACAAGTATTGTGAGGAATGCTTTATATGTTTGTCGACCAATTGTTTTCCCAAATACTTTTGATTTTCTTTTACAGAATCATCAAGATGTACCTTCAAGAGAAAGTTCTAAAGAAGTACAATCTTTGAAGAGAGGAGAACATCATATAAATTTCATCCTTGGAAATTCAACTCAAAACTTATGAGGATCATGTGATTGAAAAATATAGTAAGAAGGAAGAACTTCATGAAGCATATCCATGTGTAATGCAATGTAGGCAAGGTAAAAGTAGTGAGGTAGATAATGCTTTGGCTCAAAGGTATACTCTTTTCTTGACTTTCCATGATAGATTACTAAATTTTGGGCCTAAGGATTATTTGCATACAGAATTGATAAGTTTGGAGTGCCTTGACAATTTGTATGTAGTTGATTTTAAGAGTGCTGCCTCTTCACATGATTTTGTAATTCCTTTACAAGTTGAGTTTGTTTCCAAAGTTGATGTTTGTGAAGAAATGATTTTTGGAGAAATGTTTAGGCATGATAAGATTTTGTGTAAAAGGAATGAATTGTTTCTGCCTAAAAGTTCTCTAGATGATTTGTTTGTTGGAAAAACTTATAATTGTGATTTGATAATACATTTTGATATTAAGAAGACTCGAAGGGATTTGCATGATATGTATTTTGTGTTTTATAGAAGTTTTCTCACTAAAAAAGTTGATTTGATTAGACATTTTGAATTTAAAAAGAGTTTAGATAACATGCTTTATGTGTTGCTGGATCCTTATGTGTTTTTCAAGCATGATTTGATGGGAGCATTTCATCCACTTTGCTTTGAAGTAAGGAATGCATGAAAAAACATCTACAAAACAAAGCATGGTTTGTATGAATGGTTGTCTTTGCTTTTTGGTTTGTCTAATGTACCAAGTATTTTTGTGAGCTTAATGAATCATATTTCGAATACTTCTTTTAATAAATTTGTTAGGGTCTATTTAGATAAAATTCTTGTGATAAGTTTGCATGTTTTTAGTTGCAAGTTTTTTGTGAGTGCCTATTATCTTCATGTTTTGTGCATTTCCAAGAATAAATTTGCTGTTGTTCATTTAAATCATTTTTATGTGCTGAAAGGTTGGATATTGCTAGGACTTGAGAATTTAAAGCATTGGAAAGATTGTGTGCCATCTCTTGTTGAAATTCTTGTGTATGACAAAATTGTGGAGGAGCATTTTGAATCTTTGAAATCTGTTTGCAAAATTTTAAGAAATGAAAAGTTGCACGATAATTTTGAAGAATGTTTATTATGCATGAATTGTGTTAAATATTTGAAATATGTTGTATGTGACAATGCAATGGAAGTGATCAAAGAAAAAGCACTTAAACAATGGCTGCCACCTATGTTTGTTAGTGAAATTGAGAGCTTTCATGGTTTGATTAACTTTTGTGGGAAACTTATAAAGAATCATGTTCGATGTGCTTCCAATGATAAACTTCTCACTATTGTTAATTTTGTATGCTTGCATGAGATTATTTACTCTTATTTTGTATTTGATTCGGATAGTTGCTTATTAATAGTATGAGTGGAAAAGGAAGTGTTTCCAATCCAAGGGAATCTTAGCTACATCTATATGTAAGTGGTTCACACCAAGTCATGAAAAAAACAATAGTTGTTTTCTTAATTTGAATTCTCATGGTGAGTTGGATGTGAGTATTTCATTTAGTGATTCTAATCTTTCTCCTTTCGATGTAGGTTTTGAAGATTCGAGGATGAATCTTTTTGAAGAAAGGGGGAATGATGTGAATTTAAAAGGGAGTCAATAATAAGGAAGTAAGATAGGAGGAGAGCTTAATCAAGTACATTTGAATTGTGCCACATCATCAAGAAGGTGGAGCCACATCATTGTCACAATCCATGTCATTGCCACATCATCAAAGGTGGAGCCACATCACCGCCACATCAGCCACAATCCATGTCACTGCCACATCATTTTAGAGATGGTGTCACATCATTGCCACATCAGCCATTGTCCTAATTGGCGCCACCTCATCTCATTTTCTATTATTTTGTGTTTTGGGCTTTATTACAGCACTTGGGCGCTTAATTTGTAATTATTTTGTATTGCATCACTTTAGAGTATTTTGGACCTATTTTGGGCTTTATTTGAGCCCATTTGTCAATTAGGGTTTTAGAAAGTCAATAAGGAGGCTTGTTCTTTATTCTATTACCATGGAGACATTTGGAGAAAAAGTTGATTGCTTATGAGAGTTTCCTCTCTAGGTTCTTGTTTGAACTTGAAGATTTATCAAAGGGCATTCAACCTTTGTGGCATCAAATATATCTCTTATTGCATCCAATTCTTCCTCTTTTCTAAAGCATGGTGGGAATATCATTCTTTGTTTTACTTTAATTGCATCTGATTTGGGAAAGATCCAACAATTTCACATCAAAGAAGCACTTTTGTGTGTTGCAAATTTATTTTTTTTGCCTATTTTTTTTCATTTTTTTTTGCTGTAGATTTTTCTTCTTCTTCTTCTTCTTTTTTTGCACAATAGTTGTACCCTTTTTCAAATTGAATCACACAATTTTCAATTAGCCACTACTGATAAACTTGCAAGGACAAGCAAAAATATGGAATGTTCATTTTTGAGACAGCAAATAAATTCAATCCAATTGAACCAGAATTTTGGAAGGAAGTAGTAAACAAGCAATTAGAATTGATTGTATTCACAATTCCCTTTAAATCAAGCTATTATTTAACACCAAACTAATAGAATTTCACAAGATTGAACAAATTCAGAATTAAGAACATGTGATGAACACAAAGAACACCAGTGCAGAAAACTAATAATTGTTTATGAATTTAACTATTCTAATTACCAAGAAACAAGAATCCAGCAATAAAACAATTGTTATAACAAGATTTAGGAAAGATTGTACTAAAAAATGATGAAACCCTAATTGTGTGAACAGTGACTGTGTGAATAGTACGGACGCATAAACAGTGTCAAATTGCAGAAAATTGAAACAATGAACAGTGCGCGAACAGTAACGGATGAAACAGTACCCTCAAATCCAATTCCAACCAAAGCTCATGATATCAATTGATGAAATAAGACGGATCTTGAATTGGACTTCAAACAAGAAAAATAGAAAAAGATGGAGGATGGACGCCACAATCACGGATTGATAAGCCGAAGGAAAGATCGCCACAAGAGGAGGCCTCTTAATAAGATCAAGTATAATTGGCTCACTCAAGAACCTAAAAGTCACAAGCTCTCAATCTCAAATTGTATTCAAAACTGAATAAAAATATGTTTACAAGAGCTTATATATGACCAGCTCCCATAAGCAAACCTTAATGGGCCTTGTACACTAACAATCCCAATTCTAAGTGACCCAAATAAAATAACAAGTCTTCATGTCAAAATAAATCTAAAAATAAATCCAAATTGGGCCTTCTTTCAAATATGGCAGCAACCATCTTCTCTAGATCTTAATTAATCCTCTTTGCCTTTGCTCTTGTCATTGGTCCTTGATGCTCTTTCAATGCCTTCAAGCCTTTGTCTTCCATGGGCCTTCTTAAATTCTCATCACAAAGCAAGGTTTCACAAGAGTAAAAGCAGATAATATTCTCACACTTTGGAGAAGAAACACTCAAATTTGTGTTTTAGTCATGTACTGCCTATTTTGAGTTACATTGTCTCCTATTTATACTAGTCTTAGGAAAGTACAAATAGTAAATGCCATAAATACAAAGTTTAACTATCACTAAATTAAAAATAGAAATTATTCTTAGATTTTCCTTATTTGTTGCAATCCCAATTAAGAAAATGTCTCCGATTTTATTGCACTCCATATTGGAAATATGTCCAGGTTCATTGCACTCCATATTAGGAAAATATGTCCACATTTGATGCATTCCGTAATAGGAAATTATCTCCTAATTTGTCATGCTCCATATTGGAAATATGTCCAGATTTATTTGACTTAGACATTCTATAATAGGAAATTATCTTCTAATTTATAATGTTCCATATTAGGAAAATGTGTCTAGATTCGTTGCACCTCAATTATCTTTAGATTTCTTGGGCTTGGATGAGCAGTACTTCAACTCTATTTGTTTCATCTACTTGGGCTCCTTCCCTACAAGCTCCAATGGCTAAATGAGTGTGGTGAAATGAAGGTGAAAAAACAAGTGAAAATTTTATTTTCTATTGGCAAATATAGAGATGAAGTTGTATGTGATATTGTACCCATGAAAGCATGTCATCTTTTATTAGGTAGACCTTGGCAGTATGATCGGAGAGTCACACATGATGGGTTTTCAAACCGTTATTCTTTTGTACTTCGAGGGGAACCTATAACCCTCCTTCCTATGTCAGCAAAACAAATATTGGAAGATCAAATCAAGAGAGAAAAGAAAAGAGAGAGTGAGAATAAGAAAGAAAATCAAAAGGCAGAAAGTAAAAATAAAAATAAGAAAAAGCCAGAAAAAGTGAGTCAATTAAGAAAGAAGAAAGAAAGAAAAGAAAAATTGAGAGGAAAGGGAGAGAATGAGGAGAAAGGAGATAAGAGCTTGCTAGTGGCAAAAAAGAGTGAGATTAAACAAGTTTTATTTTCTCAACAAAACCTCCTAGTACTTTTGTACAAAGAGGCTATGTTTAACACTAATGACTTAACTTTTGTGTTGCCTAGTGTTGTTTTGCCCATTTTACAGGAATATAAACATGTGAAGAGCCAAAGCAAGTTGAACCATAGGCATTCTAAATGGATTGAATTCAGTGAGTTGTTTCCTTGTGTGATAAACATAAGAGAGGTAAAGAAAATATTATTGCTAATGCTTTATCACAAAGGTATGTTCTTCTTTGCATGTTAGATGTTAAGATTCTTGGTTTGGAATTTATTAAATATTTTTGTGCTAATGATGTTAATTTTCGTGAGTCCTTTAGTCATTGTAAACTAGATGTTGGTTGGAACAAATTCTTCTTGTACAATAACTTCTTATTTCACATTGACAAATTTTGCATCTCCAATTATCTATTGCATGTGAAATTGTTGAAAGAAATGTATTTTGGATTTATGAGATATTTTGGCATTGCAAAAGTATTTGTTATTCTGAATGAATATTTTGATTGGCCTAAAATGCACATAGAGGTTGAGAAATTTATGAGAAAAGGCATTGCGTGTTATAATGTAAAATTTAAATTAAATCCCTATGAATTGTACACTCCCCTCCACATTCCAAATGTACCATGGGAAGATATTTCTATAAATTTTATTTTGGGATTGCCTAGGTCTACGAGGGTAAGATTTGTGAACCATGCCAATAAAGGAATCAAGCAAGTAATTTTTGAGCTTGGAGACTTCATCAGGTTACATCTAAGAAAAGAGAGATTTCTTGTGAAAAGAAAATCTAAACTCATGCCTAAAGGAGATGAACTTTTTCTAGTTCTTGAGAGAATTAATAATAATATTTATAAGTTTGAATTGTTTGTTAAGTATGGAATTACTACCTTCGATGTTCCTTATTTTAATGCAGACCTTGAAGAGTCGAGGACGACTCCTTTTCAAGAGGGGGAGGATGATATGAACCAGTCCAGCACTTTGTGTGAGCAAGCCAGTGTAAAGAAAGATTTAATATTAAGTGAAGGCCCAATGACAAGAGGAAGGCTCAAAAGGATACAAAAAGGAATTGGAGCCCATGTGAATGCATTCTTGGCCCAAGAAGCCCAAGTAGAAGAAGCAAGTAGAGCTGAAGTGTTGCTTATCTGAGCCCATGAAATCTGAAGATATCCGAAGTGCAACGAATCTGGACACATTTTCCTAATATGGAGCGTTATAAATTAGGAGATAATTTCTTATTAAGGAATATCTGAGTCAAATGAATCTGGACATATTCCCAATATGGAGCATGACAAATTCGGAGATAATTTCCTAATATGGAGCGCAACAAATGTGGAAACATTATCCTAATATGGAGCGCAATGAATCTAAAGATAATTTCTAAATATAGGATACAATGAATCTAGACATGGAGTGTAGCAAATCAGGAAATATTTTCCTAATCGGGAATATAACAAATAAGGAAAATCTGAGAATAATTTCTATTTTTAATTTAGTGATAGTCAAACTTTGTATTTATGACATTTACTATTTGTACTTTCCTAAGACTAGTATAAATAGGAATCTATGTAACTTAGAATAGACAGTTCATGAATAATATACAAATTTGAGTGTTTCTTCTCCAAAGTGTGAGAATTATATCTTCTTTTACTCTTGTGAAACCTTGCTTTGTCAATCTTCCCTTATAAGATTGGTGATTCAAATTCATAAAAGCCCACAATTTGTGCTTCAACCCAGGTGCGTTGTTGTGTGGATTGGTCAATTCGTGTTCGTGGTTGGACAAGTGGTCTAAGTAGCAGGTCGCGTTCCTTATAGCGTTGGTTGGCTGCTTGCAATCGTCAGGTCATCGAACCACCCAAATCAGAGCTTATCACTCTCAATTCCCTTCCTCATTTCTGGAGTGTGGCGCTCATATCATTCTTTTATATTATTTTGATTTACTTTATTTGCCTACGCCGTGAAGATCGGGACACCCCCATGGAATTCCCTATCACCGAGAAGCTAACAAAGCTTTCCTCACTTCTTTTTCTCTCACAAACAAATTTTCTCTTCTTTCACACTCAATTTTCTCTTCACTTTTCTTTTCACTCTCTTCTTTCTCACTTGCAAGTGTCCTCACTTTTTCTCCTTTCTTTTTAAGTTTGCCCTCAAACTCACTCTTTTTCTTTTCAGTTTTTCTCTCATCTTTTCTCTCTTGCTCTTTTTTCAACCTCATAATTGTTTGATCCTCACAAACTTGCCTTGGAGTCATGGGTACTAAAGTGATTTTGCATCCTTTATGTACAAATGTGAACTTGTTGGAATGACCATCATGAATAGCTTTCTTGTCAAACTGCCATGGTCTTCCTAAGAGGATATGACTTGCTTCCATAGGCACTACATCACACAAGACTTTATCCTTATACTTGCCTATCAATAACCAACTCCCCTTCATCACTCAACTATTGTAACTTATAGGGCTTGGGTTAAGGAGTAGTAGTAAGACACAATTTCTCAACAAGCGTAACACTAGCCACATTGGTACAACTATCACCATTAACAATAAGAGAACAAACCTTCCCAAATACCAAGCATCTTGAATGAAAGATATTTTCTCTTTGTGTAGTGTCATCCTTCTTGGCCAAAGAGACGCCTCCCCATAAGTAAATCTCCCTCATGACAAAAAGCCTCACACTCACTATCTTCTTCACTTGTAGCATGTGGTGATAGAGATGAACTCTCACTTGAGATCTCACCATTCTCTCTCAAAATCATGGTCTTCTTGTTCGGACATTGGGATGCAATGTGACCTTTTCCAAGGCATTTGACGCATTTGATTTCCCTATGCTAAGAAGTAGATGCTGGAAATCGCGCATCATACATGCACAACATAATAAAAATTTTGCACGACTTCCTCCAAGGATCCATGCGAATTTAGAACGCCATAGATTAGGAATTAGGATTTATACCTTTCAACCAAAAATCTTCTGTCTGCTACACAGCAAATTCGATCTACTTCTATCCATTTTCCAATCCAATCTGCTCTCCAAATCACGAACCGGAATAGAAACTAGAAGATCAGATCACCAGTGCAACGTTTAATGTGGCTGCACCTTTATGGTATTCACACGAACCCGTGAATCACCAATGAATGTCCACACGAACACCGGTTGGAATTGATCTCCTTTCACCTCGTAGTGCTAGCTACACCTCTTCAGGGGTTTTGGTCAAGGAGAGGTGCTAGAGTTTTTCTGTGCCTTTTGGGGTGCGTGAATAATGATGATAATCCTATTATTACCCAACAAGCCTATTTAAATAGGTGCATAGAAAAACCTAACCTATTTGGGCTTTATTCCATGTACAATTATAAGCTTACTATTGGGCCTTATAATTATAACATGAATTCCTAAATATTAGGCCCAAACAATTTGATCCATTAATTCCAAATTCACTAGGCTCTAAGTGTGCGACCCTATAGACTCTCATTACGTTGGCAATGACCATTAATCATATTAATGATCATAAACAATGATTGGTGTCTAGTAACACATCATTGTTACCCAAGCAATGAGAAAGTCGGTGATTTGACTAAATCTTTACACATGATCATCACCTATGTCCTTTTGTCCTATACATCTAGATGACGAGACATGGACCGTCTCATTCCCGTATAGCCCAATCTTAAGGTTTCTTGATTCTCTAAGTAAGCTGATTGAAACAAATGTAATCGACATCCCATGTCAATTCATCTAAGCATGGCCATGCATTTTCTCAGCTTTACTTAATCAAGGGGCCAATAGATGTTACTCTTGTTATATAGGAGGGACAAATCCCATCTTGATCACACAAACCCCTCCGCATGATATGTGACATATCCAATATCTACCATTGCATTCATTTAACCATTAGTGACATAGAATAGTATCAAAATATGAAACTCACATGTAGGGAACCTTGGTGATCTCAAGTCAACGGACCATATTAATAATGATCACTAAAAACCACTCATGACACTCATATAATGATCCATGTAGTGTTCTTAATATGGGTCGGTCTACTATACAAGTTCTCTAACTTGTACTCATGTGTAAACTTAATATCCCATATAAGTCTTCACACATGCTAGTCTTAACAAATCAAAGCAACCTAATCCACAATGATATATGACTAGGGGCATTTAAGAATACAATTATTCTAAAGTTATTATCATAATTGAATATATTACGTAGACAATATATATAAATATAATAATTGGAATTGCCATTAAAATAACATGATTCAAAATTACAATCACCAATATGATTGGTTTTAGGGCATATACACTAACAGTAGAAGAAGTAGAAGCATTAGTAGAATTAAAAGAAGTTTTGGATGAGGATTTACCACTTTGGATAGTCACATCCTTAGTTGAAGTTCCCTCTTTCTTCACTCCTTCCTTCCATCCTTTTGAGTTGTAGGAAGAGGTGCCTTTCTTCAAAATCCCCTTTCTTTTGAGTTGTGCTTCTACTTTGATAGCTTGGTGAATCAAATCTTCAAGTCCTACATAGGGATGAAGTTCCACTATGTCACGGATATCATGGTTCAACCCATTCAAGAAATAGGCCATTGTTGCTTCTCTTTCTTCAACTACATTGGCTCTTATTATTGCAACTTCCATTTCTTTGTAATAGTCATCAACACTTCTCTCACGTTGCTTCAAACCTTGAAGCTTTGTATGAAGCTCCCTATTGTAGTATGTAGGAACAAATCTCTTGCGCATTAGGTTTTTCATTTCATTCCATGTGACTACAGGTTCCTCATCATATCTCCTTCGCTCCTTTTGAATTTGATCCCACCACACCAAGGCATTGTCATGGAACTCTAGGGAAGCTACCTTCACTTTCTTTTCCTCACTATAGTCATGGCATGAGAATACTTGTTCTATCTTCAACTCCCACTCTAAGTATGCTTCAACATCATTCCTTCCATGAAAACTAGGAATCTTTATTTTAATTCCACCAATCCTCTCATTTTCTCTCACTCTTCCATCTCCTTCTCTCCTCCTCCTATCATTCCTCCTCTCTTTATCATCTTTCCTATCACTCCTTCTATCATACCTCCTCTCTTCATCATCCCTACTATCATATCTCCTCTCTTCATCATCTCTAGGAGAACTACTAGAATCTTCATGGGCATATGGAGAATGGTCACATGCTTGCGTTCTTACATTATTTGCCATGGTTTCTTGAATATTTCTTATGGTTTCATTCTGCCTCTCAAACATTCTTTCAAATCTTTGTGCAAGTCCTTCAATTTATCTTCCAACAGCCAAGGACTTAGGTGAGGGAGGAGTGCTTTCACTACTTGATCCACCTTCATGAGACATGTCTACAAAATAGAAATATTAATGTAATAAAAGATCCTCTCTACTCGCTAAGTGTTTTCATTCAAAAGATGTTCACTCGTGTTTCACTCAAAATTGGCTTTTGTGTAAGGATTTTTCTCTTGCTTTTTTCCCCTCAAGTGTTCTCAAGAGTTCTTAAGGAAGTCAACCTCCAATCCACACCATCAACCATAACCAAGTGACAATCAATCAACAAGACACAAGTGAAGCCAACAAAAGAAAACTCTAAGACAAAACTAAGGAAGCCAACAAAGACAATCAAGAAAAACTAAACAAGAAATATGCACACTAAGGAAAACACAATGCAAACAAGACAAGAATGGAGAAATTAGAGAAGATTATGTAATGTTAAATAATAGTTAAGTTGTTCCCAAAAATTTTTGGTATGGAATAAATCAGAAACTAAGCAAAAACAAGCTAAAAATTGCACAATTGTTTTACCCCTTTTCAAATTGAATCACACAATTTTCAATTAGCCACTAAAGATGAACTTGCAAGAACAAGCAGAATATGAGAATGTCCATGTTCGAGACAACAAACAAAATTCAATCCAATTGAATCAGAATTTTAGAAAGAAGTAGTAAACAAGGAATTAGAATTGATTGTATTCACAATTCCCTTCAAATCAAGCTATTATGTAACACCAAACACTAAACTAATAGAATTTCACAAGATTGAACAGATTCAAAATTAAGAACATGTGAAGAACATAAAGAACACGAAGAACACAAGTGCAAAAAACTAACAATTGTTTATGAATTTAGTTATCCTAATCTCCAAGAAACAAGAATTCAGAAATAAAAACAAGTGTTACAACAAGATTTAGGAAAGATTGTACCAAGAAATGATGAAACCCTAACTGTGTGAACAGTGATGGCATGAACAGTGGAAATTACAGAAAAAAATCCTAAATTGCATGAACAGTGTCAAATTGTAGAAAATAGAACTGTATAAACAGTAACAATGATGAATAGTATTCTTCAAATCCAAATCCAACTCCAACCAAAGCTCATGATACCAATTGATGAAATAAGATGGATCTTGAATTGGATTTCAAATAATAAAAATAGAAAAAGATGGAGGATGGGCACTACAATCACAGATTGATAAGCCGAAGGAAAGATTGCCACAAGAAGAAGCCTCTTGATAAGATTAAGGATAATTGGTTCACTCAAGAACCTAAGAGTCACAAGATCTCAATCTCAAATTGTATTCAAAATTGAATAAAAATATGTTTACAAGAGCTTATATATGACTAGTCCCCATAAGCAAACCCTGATGGGCCTTGTACACTAACAAGCCCAATTCTAAGTGACCTAAATAAAATAACAAGTCTTCATGCCAAAATAAATCTAAAAACAAGTCTCGGTCCATAAGGTCCATTTATTACAAAAATGCTAAACTAACTAAATGCTAATTGATTCATTGGAGCCCAAGTTTTCCAAATACACGCAATTGAGTATCTTGAACTCTTTTAACTCCAAATTGGGCCTTCTTTCAAATATGACAGCAACCATCTTCTTTAGATCTTCCTTAATCCTCTTTGCCTTTGCTCTTGTCCTTGAAACTTTTCCAATGCCTTCAAGCCTTTGTCTTCCATGGGCCTTCTTAGATTCTCATCACTCTCAAATTTTGTTTTCCTATTCTTATACAATCACTCTCTTTTTCTTTCAACATAATTTTTCTCTCACATTCTTTTCCACAATCACTCATTTTCTTCTCATGATTCTCACTCTTTTCTACTCTTTTCTCTCTCTATTATTTTCTTTCTTTTCTCTTTCATTTTCTTCTCTTTTCTCATCTTCTTCTCTCTTTTTCTTTTCTTCTTCCTCTCTTTTCTTTTACATTCTCAATTGATCGTCATACACTTGTTTTGGGGTTAAAGGATTGAGTTTTATTTTTCTCTCATTCATTTCAAAGTTGTATGTGTTGAGGACTCCATCATGTGTAACCTTTCTATCAAATTGCCATGGTCTTCCTAGCAATAAATGGCAAGCATTCATAGGAGTAACATCACATAGCAACTCATCTAGGTATTTGCCAAGGATAAAAGAAACCAACACTTATTTTTTAACCTCTATTCCTTCACTATCATTCAACCCTTGCAACTTGTATGGATTGGGATGTAGCAAAGTGGGCAAATTCAACTTCTCTACCATGTAGGTACTAGTTGTTAGTGTATATGCCCAAAAATTAATCATATTAGTGATTATAATTTTGAATCATATTATTTTAATGACAATTTCAATTATTATATTTATATATATTGTCTACGTAATATATTCAATTGTGATAATAACCTGATATGAACCAGTCCTCGACTCTTCAAGATCTGCATTAAAATAAGGAAGAAGATTAAAAACATTGAAGGTAGTAATTCCAATACTTAACAAACAATTCAAACTTATAAGTATTCTTTCAAGAACTAGAAAAGATTCATCTCCTTTAGGCATGAGTTTAGATTTTCTTTTCACAAGAAATCTCTCTTTTCTTAGATGTAACCAGATGTTGGTTGGAACAAATTCTTCTTGTACAATAACTTCTTATTTCACATTGATAAATTTTGCATCTCAAGTTATCTATTGCATGTGAAATTGTTGAAAGAAATGTATTCTGGGTTTATGAGATAGATATTATTTTGTACACATAAGGGATTTCTTTACTTTCATTTATAGAACCTATCCCTTATCTTGTAACCTTTTTTGGCCGTCTACATTTAAGTGCTTGGTTGAAGCCGAGAAATTGGCAATTGTTGAATCACTTACAAGGATTTAGGTTGCATAAGAGCTTAGGAAGGTATTGAGGGATTGAGAGCTAGTGAGATTATCAAGAGAAGAGTGAAAACACTTAATTGAGAGAATTTGTGAGATCAAATATTCTATTTCCCTTTTTCACTAACATGGCAGGAAATCAAGAAGATATTCCACAAGCAGGATTAGCCCCTATCCAAATGCAAGCATTGGTGAGTCACCTCGAAAGGTTGTTTGATAGAAAGTTAGAAGGACTTCATGACCGGTTGGAACAAATGGAGAATCAAAACAACCGAAGGCAAGGTGAACAATCTCATGGAGATGCGGAGAGCCGGGATGAAGAGGATGAATTTGATGATTACCAACCAAGAAGGAGGAGGCCAAATCGAGAAGAACCAAGGAGGCATAGAAACAGAGAAGATGACCTTGGAGGAATCAAAATTAAAGTTCCTTCATTTCAAGGCAAAAATGATCCAGAGGCATATTTGGAGTGGGAGATGCGAGTTGAACAGATTTTCTCATGCCATAACTATTCCGAAAGGAAAAAGGTAAAACTTGCAGCTCTTGAATTTACTGATTATGCTCTTGTTTGGTGGGATCAGATGCAAAAAGAGAAAGTGCGATATGGAGAACGCCCAATTACCACATGGGAGGAGATGAAAACAATCATGAGGAGGCGATTCATTCCATCTTACTACCATAGAGAGCTTCACAACAAGTTGCAACGCCTCACACAAGGATCAAGAAGTGTAGATGAATACCACAAAGAAATGGAGATTGCCATGATTAGAGCTAACATAATGGAGGATCGAGAGGCAACAATGGCTCGTTTCTTGCATGGACTGAACCGTGACATAGCTGATGTTGTGGAGATGTATCACCATGTAGAACTTCAAGAGATGGTACATCAAGCCATCAAGGTTGAACAACAACTAAGAAGAAGAAATATTGGTAAAAAGAACTCAAATTCAAATTCTTTTAATTTGTGGGAGAATAATTCAAAAAAAGACGCCTCTTCTGCTTCAAATTCTAAAGAGATCAGTTCAAAGAAAGCTAAAATACCAAAACCTAAGAAAGATCAAGTAGAACTTAATCCAACAAGAAGCTATGACATAAAATGCTTCAAGTGCCAAGGGAGAGGACATATTTCAAGTGAGTGCCCCAACAAACGCACCATGATCATCAACCACCATGGTGACTGGGAGACCAAAGAACAAACCACTGAGGAGGAAGAGGAGCTATCAAATGATGATGAAGAAAGTGTAGAAGAAGGAGAACTCCTAGTGGCTAGAAGAGCACTCAGCGTTCAAATAATGGAGGAAGAGAACAACCAAAGAGAGAGTGAGAGTAAAAAAGAAAATAAAAAAGAAGAAAGTGAAAATAAAAGTGAGAAAAAGCTAGAAAAAGAGAGCCAATTAAGAGAAAAGAAAGAAAGAAAAGAAAATTTGAGAGAAAAAGAAGAAAATAGAGAAAAAGGAGAGAAGAGCTTGCTAGTGACAAAAAAGAGTGAGATTAAACAAGTTTTATTTTCTCAACAAAACCTCCTAGTACTTTTGTACAAAGAGGCTATGTTTAACACTAATAACTTAACTTTTGTTTTGCCTAGTGTTGTTTTGCCCATTTTACAGGAATATAAACATGTGAAGAGCCAAAGCAAGTTGAACCATAGGCATTCTAAATGGATTGAATTCAGTGAGTTGTTTCCTTGTGTGATTAAAAATAAGAGAGGTAAAGAAAATATTATTGCTAATGCTTTATCACAAAGGTATGTTCTTCTTTGCATGTTAGATGTTAAGATTCTTGGTTTGGAATTTATTAATTATTTTTGTGCTAATGATGTTAATTTTCGTGAGTCCTTTAGTCATTGTAAACCAGATGTTGGTTGGAACAAATTCTTCTTGTACAATAACTTCTTATTTCACATTGACAAATTTTGCATCTCCAATTATCTATTGCATGTAAAATTGTTGAAAGAAATGTATTCTGGATTTATGAGATATTTTGGCATTGCAAAAGTATTTGTTATTCTGAATGAATATTTTGATTGGCCTAAAATGCACATAGAGGTTGAGAAATTTATGAGAAAAGGCATTGCGTGTTATAATGTAAAATTTAAATTAAATCCCTATGAATTGTACACTCCCCTCCACATTCCAAATGTATCATGGGAAGATATTTCTATAAATTTTATTTTGGGATTGCCTAAGTCTACGAGGGCAAGATTTGTGAACCATGCCAATAAAGGAATCAAGCAAGTAATTTTTGAGCTTAGAGACTTCATCTGGTTACATCTAAGAAAAGAGAGATTTCTTGTGAAAAGAAAATCTAAACTCATGCCTAAAGGAGATGAACTTTTTCTAGTTCTTGAGAGAATTAATAATAATATTTATAAGTTTAAATTGTTTGTTAAGTATGGAATTACTACCTTTGATGTTCCTTATTTTAATGCAGACCTTGAAGAGTCGAGGACGACTCCTTTTCAAGAGGGGGAGGATGATATGAACTAGTCCAGCACTTTGTATGAGCAAGCCCAAGTAGAGAAAGATTTAATATTAAGTGAAGGCCCAATGACAAGAAGGAGGCTCAAAAGGATACAAAAAGGAATTGGAGCCCATGTGAATGCATTCTTGGCCCAAGAAACCCAAGTAGAAGAAACAAGTAGAGCTGAAGTGTTGCTTATCCAAGCCCATGAAATCTGAAGATATCCGGAGTGCAACGAATCTAGACACATTTTCCCAATATGGAGCATGATAAATTAGGAGATAATTTCCTAATTCGGAGTCAATGAACTTGGACATATTTTCCCTAATATGGAGTGCAATGAACCTGGACATATGAGTTAATTATGAGATAATTTCCTAATATGAAGCGCAACAAATGTGGAAACATTATCCTAATATGGAGCGCAATGAATCTGAAGATAATTTCCAAATATAGGATACAATGAATCTAGACATGGAGTGTAGCAAATCAGGAAATATTTTCCTAATCGGGAATATAACAAATAAGGAAAATCTGAGAATAATTTCTATTTTTAATTTAGTGATAGTCAAACTTTGTATTTATGGCATTTACTATTTGTACTTTCCTAAGACTAGTATAAATAGGAATCTATGTAATTCAGAATAGACAGTTCATGAATAATACACAAATTTGAGTATTTCTTCTCCAAAGTGTGAGAATTATATCTTCTTTTGCTCTTGTGAAACCTTGCTTTGTCAATCTTCCCTTATAAGATTGGTGATTCAAATTCATAAAAGCCCCCAATTTGTGCTTCAACCCAGGTGCGTTGTTGTGTGGATTGGTCAATTCGTGTTCGTGGTTGGACAAGTGGTCTAAGCAGCAGGTCGCGTTCCTTATAACGTTGGTTGGCTGTTTGCATTCGTCAGGTCATCGAACCACCCAAGTCAGAGCTTATCACTCCCAATTTCCTTCCTCATTTCTGGAGTGTGGCGCTCATATCATTCTTTACATATTTTGATTTACTTCATTTGCCTACGCCGTGAAGATCGGGACACCCCCATGGAATTCCCTATCATAACCTTAGAATAATTGTATTCTTAAATGTCCCTAACCATATATCATTGTAGATTAGGTTGCTTTGATATGTTAAGACTAGCATGTGTGATGGCTTATATGGGATATTAAGTTTACACATGAGTACAAGTTAAAGAATAGACCAACCCATCCTAAGAACACTACATGGATCGTTATATGAGTGTCATGAGTGATTCTTAGTGATCATTATTAATATGGTCCTTTGACCTAAATCACCAAGGTTCCCTACATGTGAGTTTCATATTTTGATCCTATTCTATGTCACTCATGATTGAGTGAATGTAAGGGTAGTTATTGGATATGTCTGTATCATGCAGATGGATTTGTATGATCAAGATGGAATTTGTCCCCCCTATATAACAGAAGCAACATCTATGGGCCCCTTGATTAAGTAAAGCTGAGAAAATGCATGGTCATGCTCAGATGAATTGACATAAGATGTCAATTATATTTGCTTCAGTCAGCTTACCTAGGGATGATGAGAATCTAAGAAGGCCCATGGAAGACAAAGGCTTGAAGGCATTGGAAGAGCTTCAAGGACCAATGACAAGAGCAAAGGCAAAGAGGATTAATGAAGATCTAGAGAAGATGGTTGTTGCCATATTTGAAAGAAGGCCCAATTTAGAGTTAGAAGAGTCCAAGATGCTCAATTGTATGTATTTGGAAGACTTGGGCTTCAATGAATCCATTAGCATTTAGTTAGTTTAGCATTTTTGTAATAAATGGGCCTTATGGGCCGAGACTTATTTTTAGATTTATTTTGACATGAAGACTTATTATTTTATTTAGGTCACTTAGAATTAGGCTTGTTAGTATACAAGACCCATTAGGGTTTGCTTATGGGGGCTGGTCATATATAAGCTCTTGTAAACATATTTTTATGCAGTTTTGAATACAAATTGAGATTGAGAGCTTGTGACTCTTAGGTTCTTGAATGAGCCAATTATCTTTGATCTTATCAAGAGGCCTCCTCTTGTGGCGGTCTTTCCTTCGGCTTATCAATCCGTGATTGTGGCGCCCATCCTCCATCTTTTTCTATTTTTCTTGTTTGAAATCCAATTCAAGATCCATCTTATTTTATCAATTGGTATCATGAGCTTTAGTTGGAATTGGATTTGAAGGTACTATTCATCAATACTGTTCATACGTACTGTTCATGCACTGTTCATCATTTCTGTTTTCTATAATTCGATACTATTCACGTGTCCATACTGTTTACGCTATCACTATTCACACAGTTAGGGTTTCATCATTTTTTAGTACAATCTTTCCTAAATCTTGTTGTAACAATTGTTTTATTGCTGGATTCTTGTTTCTTGGTAATTAGAATTGCTAAATTCATAAACAATTGTTAGTTTTTTGCACTTGTGTTCTTTCTTCGCATGTTCTTGATTTGAATCCATCCAATATTCTAAAATTTTGTCAGTTTAGTGTTTGGTGTTAAATAATAGTTTGATTTGAAGGGAATTGTGAATACAATCAATTCTAATTCCTTGTTTACTGCTTCTTTCCAAATTTCTAGTTCAATTGGATTGAATTTTTGTTGTCTCAAAAATGAACATTCCATATTTTTGCTTGTTCTTACAAGTTCATCAGTAGTGGCTAATTGAAAATTGTGTGATTCAATTTGAAAAGAGGTACAACTATTGTGCAAAAAAAAAAGAAGAAGAAAAAAATCTGCAACAAAAAAAAACGAAAAAAAAGAGGCAAAAAAAATTTGCAACACACAAAAGTGCTTCTTGAATGTCACTTTCTTGCAATTTTCAGCTTGCTTTTGCTTAGTTTTTTATTTATTCCATACCAGAAAATTTTGGGAATAACTTAGCTATTACATTACATAATCTTATCTAATTTCTCCATCCTTGTCTTCTTTGCATTCTTCTCTAACTTGCTTTCTGTTTGCTTTCTTTCTCTATTCTTGTCTTGTTTGCATTCTGTTTTCCTTAGTGTGCCTATTTCTTGTTTAGTTCTTCTTGATTGTCTTTATTGGCTTCCTTAGTTTGTCTTAGAGTTTTCTTTTGTTAGTTTCACTTGTGTCTTGCTGATTGATTATCACTTAGTTGTGGTTGATTGTGTGGATAGGAGGTTGACTTCCTTAAGAACTTTTGAGAACACTTGAAAGGAAAAAGGCAAGTGAAACATCCTTACACAAAAGCCAATTTTGAGTAAAACATGAGTGAACATCTTTTGAGTAAAATACTTAGCGAGTGGAGAGGACCTTTTATTACATTAATATTTTTGTTTTGTAGACATATCTCATCAAGGTCGATCAAGTAGTGAAAGCACTCCTCCCTCACCTAAGTCCTTAGCTGTTGGAAGGCAAATTGAAGGACTTGCACAAAGATTTGAAAGAATGTTTGAGAGGCATAATGAAACCATAAGAAATATTCAAGAAACCATGGCAAATAATGTAAAAAGGCAAGCACATGACCATTTTCCACATGCCCATGAAGATTCTAGTAGTTCTCCTAGAGATGATGAGGAAAGGAGATATGATAGGAGGGATGATGAAGAGAGGAGGTATGATAGAAGGAAAAATAGGAGAGATGATAGAGAGAGGAGAAATGATAGGAGGAGGAGAGAAGGAGATGGAAGAGTGAGAGAAAATGAGAGGATTGGTGGAGTTAAAATAAAGATTCCTAGCTTTCATGGAAGGAATAATGTTGAAGCATACTTAGAGTGGGAGTTGAAGATAGAGCAAGTATTCTCATGCCATGACTATAGTGAGGAAAAGAAAGTGAAGGTAGCTTCCCTAGAGTTCCATGACTTTGCCTTGGTGTGGTGGGATCAAATTCAAAGGGAGCGAAGGAGATATGATGAGGAACCCATAGTCACATGGAATGAAATGAAGAACCTAATGTGCAAGAGATTTGTTCCTACATATTACAATAAGGAGCTTCATACAAAGCTTCAAGGTTTGAGGCAAGGTGGAAGAAGTGTTGATGACTATCACAAAGAAATGGAAGTTGCAATAATAAGAGCCAATGTGATTGAAGAAAGAGAAGCAACAATGGCCCGTTTCTTGAACGGGTTGAACCATGATATCCATGACATAGTGGAACTTCATCCCTATGTAGAAATTGAAGATTTGGTTCACCAAGCTATCAAAGTAGAAGCACAACTCAAAAGAAAGAGGACTTTGAAGAAAAAAACCTCTTCTTACAATTCAAAAGGATGGAAAGAAGGAGTGAAGAAGGAGGGAACTTTAACTAAGGATGTGGCTATCCAAGGTGGTAAATCCTCATCTAAAACTTCTTTTAATTCTACTAATGCTTCTGCTTCTTCTACTTCTCGGCATAGGGAAATCAAATGCTTTAAATGCCTTGAAAAAGGTCACATTGCATCCCAATGTCCGAACAAGAAGACCATGATTTTGAGAGAGAATGGTGAGATCTCAAGTGAGAGTTCATCTCTATCATCACATGCTACAAGTGAAGAAGATAGTGAGTGTGAGGCTTTTTGTCATGAGGGAGATTTACTTATGGTGAGGTGTCTCTTGGGTAGTTTGGCCAAGGAGGATGACACTACACAAAGAGAAAATATCTTTCATTCAAGATGCTTGGTACTTGTGAAGGTTTGTTCTCTTATTGTTGATGGTGGTAGTTGTACCAATGTGGCTAGTGTTAGGCTTGTTGAAAAATTATGTCTTACTACTACTCCTCATCCCAAGCCTTATAAGCTACAATGGTTGAGTGATGAAGGTGAGTTGGTTGCTGATAGGCAGGTTTTGATTGCTTTTTCTATTAGCAAGTATAAGGATGAAGTCTTGTGTGATGTAGTGCCTATGCAAGCAAGTTATATCCTCTTGGGAAGACCATGCCAGTTTGACAAGAAAGCTATTCATGATGGTCATTCCAACAAGTTCACATTTGTACATAAAGGATGCAAAATCACTTTAGTACCCATGACTCCTAGGCAAGTTTGTGAGGATCAAACAATTATGAGATTGAAAAGAGAGCAAGAGAGAAAGATGAGAGAAAAACTGAAAAGAAAAAGAGTGAGTTTGAGGGCAAACTTAAAAGGAAGAGGGAAAAAGTGAGGACACTTGCAAGTGAGAAAGAAGAGAGTGAAAAGAAAAGTGAAGAGAAAAGTGAGTGTGAAAGGAGAGAAAATTTGTTTGTGAGAGAAAAAGAAGTGAGGAAAGCTTTGTTGGGCTCTTGACCTATGTATCTACTTTTGTGTAAAGAAAGTCCTCATGATGAATTGATTGATCATTTTGCTAACAATGCTTTGCCTAGTGGTGTTTCTTCTCTTTTGCAGGAATTTGGAGATATTTTCCCCAAGGAAGTGCCTCATGGTCTACCTCCAATTAGAGGGATAGAACATCAAATTGACTTGATTCCAGGAGCAACATTGCCCAACCAGCTTGCATATAGAAGCAATCCTTAAGAAATTCAAGAGATCCAGAAACAAGTAGAAGGATTGCTAGATAAAGGATGGGTGAAGGAAAGCTTAAGCCCTTGTCATGTACCAGTCATCCTAGTACCCAAAAAAATGAAAGCTGGAGGATATGCACTGATTGTCGTGCTATCAACAACATCACTGTAAAGTATAGACACCCCATACCCTGTTTGGATGATTTACTTAATGAATTATTTGGCGCTTGTTACTTTTCTAAGATTGATCTTAAGAGTGGATATCACCAAATAAGAATAAGGGAGGGGGATGAATGGAAAACAGCCTTTAAGACTAAATATGGATTGTATGAATGGTTGGTGATGCCATTTGGATTGACATTAGCCTAGTACCTTCATGCGTTTAATGAATCATGTGCTTAGAAACTTCTTAGGAAAATTTGTTGTTGTTTACTTTGATGATATCTTAGTTTACAGCAAATCTTTTGATGAGCATGTGTTATATTTGAGGTGTGTGTTAGAGGTCTTGAGGCATGAAAAGTTGTATGCAAATATTGAGAAATGTACATTTTGTAAAGATCATGTAGTTTTTCTAGGCTTTGTGGTTAATTTCAAAGGTGTGCATGTTGATGAGGAAAAAGTTAAAGCCATAAAAGATTGGCCAACTGATAGGGACTTCCATGGGGGTGTCCCGATCTTCACGGCGTAGGCAAATAAAGTAAATTAAAATAATATAAAAGAATGATATGAGTGCCACACTCCAGAAATGAGGAAGGAAACTGGGAGTGATAAGCTCTGATTTGGGTGGTTCGATGACCTGACGAATGCAAGCAGCCAACCAACCCTATAAGGAACGCGACCTGCTACTTAGACCACTTGTCCAACCACGAACACGAATTGACCAATCCACACAACAACGCACCTGGGTTGAAGCACAAATTGGGGGCTTTTATGAATTTGAATCACCAATCTTATAAGGGAAGATTGACAAAACAAGGTTTCACAAGAGCAAAAGAAGATATAATTCTCACACTTTGGAGAAGAAACACTCAAATTTGTGTATTATTCATGAACTATCCATTCTGAGTTACATAGATTCCTATTTATACTAGTCTTAGGAAAGTACAAATAGTAAATGCCATAAATACAAAGTTTGACTATCACGAAATTAAAAATAGAAATTATTCTTAGATTTTCCTTATTTGTTATATTCCCAATTAGGAAAATATTTCTTGATTTGCTGCACTCCATGTCTAGATTCATTGTATCCTATATTTGGAAATTATCTTCAAATTCATTGTGCTCCATATTAGGATAATGTTTCCACATTTGTTGCGCTCCATATTAGGAAATTATCTCCGAATTTGTCATGCTCCATATTGGGAATATGTCCAGATTCATTTGACTCAAATATTCCTTAATAGGAAATTATCTCCTAATTTATGACGCTCCTTATTAGGAAAATGTGTCCAGATTCGTTGCACCTTAACTATCTTTAGATTTCTTGGGCTTGGATGAGCAGCACTTCAACTTTATTTGTTTCATCTACTTGGGCTCCTTGGCCAGAATTACATTTACATGGGCTCCAATTGCTTCTTGTATTCTTTTGAGCCTTCCTCTTGTCATTGGGCCTTCACTTAATATTAAATCTTTCTCTACTTGGGCTTGCTCATGCAAAGTGCTGGACTGGTTCATATCATCCTCCCCCTCTTGAAAAGGAGTCGTCCTTGACTCTTCAAGATCTGCATCAAAATAAGGGGAGAGGTCAGAAACATTGAAGGTAGTTCTAACTCCATACTCACCTGGTAATTCAAGCTTGTAAGCATTATTATTGATCCTCTCAAGTACTCGAAAAGGTCCATCTCCTCTTGGCATGAGTTTAGATTTTCTTTTCTCGAGAAATCTCTCCTTTCTTAAATGCAACCAGACTAAGTCTCCAGGCTCAAAAATTATTTGCTTTCTCCCTTTATTAGCACGATTCACATATTGTTGAGTCATCCTTTCAATGTTATGATGTGCCTTTTCATGAATTTGTTTAACAAACTCAGCACGTTGCTTACCATCCATGTTAGCTCTTTCCTGCAAAGGTAAAGGAATTAAATCAATAGGTGCAAGAGGATTAAAACCATAAACAATTTCAAATGGCGAATATTTAATAGTGGAATGAACAGCCCTATTGTAAGCAAACTCGACGTGTGGTAGACACTCCTCCCAATTCTTCAGATTTTTCTTGATGATCATTCTCAACAAAGAAGAAAGCGTTCTATTCACAACTTCAGTTTGTCCATCAGTTTGTGGATGGCATGTTGTAGAAAATAACAACTTTGTCCCAAGCTTGCTCCATTAGGTTTTCCAAAAATAGCTTAGGAATTTAGCATCTCGATCAGAAATAATGGTTCTTGGCATCCCATGCAATCTCACAACTTCCCTAAAGAATAAATTAGCAATGTTAAGCATCATCAACTTTATGACATGGGATGAAATGTGCCATTTTAGAAAATCTATCTACAATAACAAAAATAGAGTCTCTCCCCCTCTTAGACCTAGGCAATCCTAAAACAAAGTCCATAGAAATATCTTCCCAAGGTACATTCGGAATGGGGAGGGGAGTGTACAATCCATGGGGATTCAATTTAGATTTTGCTTTATGACATACAATATATTTTCCCACAAATTTTTCAACATCCCTACGCATTCTAGGCCAATAAAAATGTTCATTTAGAACAGCAAATGTTTTTGCAACACCAAAATGTCCCATGAGACCTCCAGAATGCGCTTCTTTCAATAATATTACACGCAATGAATAATTTGGAATGCAAAGTTTGCCAATGTGAAATAAGAAGCCATCATGCAAGAAAAATTTGTTCCAACCAACACCTGGTCTACAATGACAAAAGGCTTCACCAAAATCAGCATCATTAGTATACAATTCTTTAATAAATTCAAAACCAAGAACCTTAGCATCTAACATGGAAAGAAGAATATACCTTCGTGATAAAGCATCAGCAACAATATTTTCTTTTCCTTTCTTATGCTTAATCACATAGGGAAATGATTCAATGAATTCAATCCATTTAGCATGCCTACAATTCAACTTGTTTTGACTCTTTACATGTTTGAGAGCTTCATGATCAGAATGTATAACAAATTCTTTGGGCCACAAATAATGTTGCCAATTTTCCAAAACTCTAACTAATGCATACAACTCTTTATCATAAGTTGGATAATTAAGTGTGGGTCCACTTAGTTTTTCGCTGAAGTATGCAATGGGCTTACCTTCTTGATGAGTACACCTCCTATGCCAATTCCACTAGCATCACATTCAATTTCAAAAGTCTTACCAAAATCTGGAAGGGCTAATAAAGGTGCACTAGTGAGCTTCTCCTTGATGGCTTTGAAGGCTTTCTCTTGAGTTTTTCCCCATATAAAAGGAACGTTCTTTTTGGTCAATTCATTCAATGGGGCAGCCAAGGTACTTCAATCCTTCACGAACCTCCTATAGAAGCTTGCAAGTCCATGGAAGCTCCTCACTTGTCCAATGGTGGTAGGAGTTGGCCAATCTTGGATTGCTTTGACCTTCTCTTCATCCATTTCTATACCTTTACTACTTACAACATAACCAAGAAAAACAACTTTATCTGTGCAAAAATCACATTTATTGAAATTGCCAAACAATCTTTCCTTTCTCAAAACATCTAAAATTTGTCTAAGGTGATCCACATGTTCATCAAAGGTTCTACTGTACACAAGAATATCATCAAAATAAACTACAACAAATTTACCAATGTAAGATCGCAAGACATGGTTCATTAACCTCATGAATGTACTAGGTGCATTAGTTAATCCAAAAGGCATAACCAACCATTCATAAAGTCCATGTTTAGTCTTAAATGTTGTTTTCCATTCATCTCCTTCTTTCATTCTTATTTGATGGTAGCCACTTTTTAAATCAATTTTAGAGAAGATAGTAGAACCAGTTAATTCATCAAGCATATCATCTAACCTAGGAATAGGATGACGATATCTTACCGTTATGTTGTTAATGGCTCTACAATCAATGCACATCCTCCATGTACCATCCTTCTTAGGCACAAGTAATACTGGAACTGCACAAGGACTAAGGCTCTCTCTCACATATCCTTTGTCCATCAACTCTTGAACTTGTTTTTGGATTTCCTTAGCCTCTTCAAGATTTGTACGATATGCTGGACGATTAGGCAAAGATGTTCCAAGAATAAAATCAATTTGATGTTCTATCCCTCTAATTGGTGGTAAACCTAGAGGTACCTCATCGAGAAAAATATCCTCATACTCCTGCAAAAGAGATAAAATAGCACTAGGCAATACAGAGGTTAAGTTGTTAGTGTTCAACATTGCCTCTTTATACATAAGTATTAGGAGGTTTTGTTGAGAAAACAAAACTTGTTTAATCTCACTCTTTTTTGCCACTAGCAAGCTCTTCTCTCTTTTTTCTCTATTTTCTTCTTTTTCTCTCAAATTTTCTTTTCTTTCTTTCTTCTCTCTTAATTGACTCACTTTTTCTGGCTTTTTCTCATGTTTATTTTTACTTTCTACCTTTTGATTTTCTTTCTTATTCTCACTCTCTCTTTTCTTTTCTCTCTTGATTTGATCTTCCAATATTTGTTTTGGTGACATAGGAAGGAGGGTTATAGGTTCCCCTCGAAGTACAAAAGAATAACGGTTTGAAAACCCGTCATGTGTGACTCTCCTATCATACTGCCAAGGCCTACCTAATAAAAGATGACATGCTTTCGTGGGTACAATATCACATACAATTTCATCTCTATATTTACCAATAGAAAAAAAAATTTCACTTGTTTTGTCACCTTCATTTCACCACACTCATTCAGCCATTGGAGCTTGTAGGGACGGTTGTGTTTGAGTGTAGGTAGGTTCAGCTTCTCTACTAATTCAACGCTTGCCACATTGCTGCAACTTCCTCCATCAATTATTACACTACATACCTTGTCTTGAATTCGGCAGCGAGTGTGGAATAAGTTTTCACTTTGGTTGTTCTCTTCCTCCATTGTTTGAATGCTAAGTGCTCTTCTCGCCACCAAGAGTTCTCCTTCTTCTGCCATGTTAGTGGAAAAGGAAAATAGAATATTTGATCTGACAAATTCTCTCGATTAGTGTTTTCACTCCTCTCTTGATAATCTCACTAGCTCTCAATCCCTCAATACCTTCCTAAGCTCTTATGCAACCTAAATCTTTGTGAGTGATTCAACAATTGCCAATTTCTTGGCTTCAACCAAGCACTTGAATGTAGATGGCCAAAATAGGTTACAAGATAAGGGATAGGTTCTGTAAATGAAAGTAAAGAAATTCCTTATGTGTACAAAACAATGTCTATCGCAACTATGCAATTCAATAATTCGGAAAGAAACTGAATAGTCACGTCTTCTTCTTTTTTTTTTATATATCACTTTCCTTTTTTTTCACGTTTTTGTTCTCTCTTTTTTTATTTTTTTTTTCAGGATTTTCTTTTGTTTACTTTTGCTTCTTTTTTTTTGAATATTTTTTTTTGCACGAATTTTTTTTCTTCTTTTTTTTTATATTGCAGAACAAAAGAATAAAACTAAACGCCTACCATGTCAACCAGTAGCTCTAATACCAAATGATAGGGAATTCCATGGGGGTGTCCCGATCTTCACAGCGTAGGCAAATAAAGTAAATCAAAATAATATAAAAGAATGATATGAGCGCCACACTCCAGAAATGAAGAAGGAAACTGGGAGTGATAAGCTCTGATTTGGGTGGTTCGATGACCTGACGAATGCAAGCAGCCAACCAACGCTATAAGGAACGCGACCTGCTACTTAGACCACTTGTCCAACCACGAACACGAATTGACTAATCCACACAACAACGCACCTGGGTTGAAGCACAAATTGGGGGCTTTATGAATTTGAATCACCAATCTTATAAGGGAAGATTGACAAAGCAAGGTTTCACAAGAGCAAAAGAAGATATAATTCTCACACTTTAGAGAAGAAACACTCAAATTTGTGTATTATTCATGAATTGTCCATTCTGAGTTACATAGATTCCTATTTATACTAGTCTTAGGAAAGTACAAATAGTAAATGCCATAAATACAAAGTTTGACTATCACGAAATTAAAAATAGAAATTATTCTCAGATTTTCCTTATTTGTTATATTCCCGATTAGGAAAATATTTCTTGATTTGCTGCACTCCATGTCTAGATTCATTGTATCCTATATTTGGAAATTATCTTAAGATTTATTGCGCTCCATATTAGGATAATGTTTCCACATTTGTTGCGCTCCATATTAGGAAATTATCTCCGAATTTGTCATGCTCCATATTGGGAATATGTCCAGATTCATTTGACTCAAATATTCCTTAATAGGAAATTATCTCCTAATTTATGACGCTCCTTATTAGGAAAATGTGTCCAGATTCGTTGCACCTCAACTATCTTTAGATTTCTAGGGCTTGGATGAGTAGCACTTCAACTTTATTTGTTTCATCTACTTGGGCTCCTTGGGCCAGATTTACATTTACATGGGCTCCAATTGCTTCTTGTATTCTTTTGAACCTTCCTCTTGTCATTGGGCCTTCACTTAATATTAAATCTTTCTCTACTTGGGCTTGCTCATGCAAAGTGCTGGACTGGTTCATATCACCAACCCTTAGGACCGTGAGTGAAGTGAGGAGCTTCCATGGGTTAGCAAGCTTTTATAGGCGCTTTGTGAGAAATTTTAGCACCATTGCTGCACCTTTAAATAAAGTTGTCAAGAAAAATGTGGATTTTTAATGGGAAAAGGAACAACAAGAAACCGTTGATACATTGAAGGATAAGCTTATGCATGCACCCATACTTGCACTTCCTAATTTTGATAAATCATTTGAATTGGAGTGTGATGCATCTAATGTGGGGATAGGGGTTGTTTTGATGCAAGAAGGGCACCCGATTGCTTACTTGATGTGAAATTGTTGGATCTTTCCCAAATCAGATGCAATCAAAGTAAAAAAATGAATGATATTCCCGCCATGCTTCAGAAAAGAGGAAGAATTGGAAGCAATAAGAGATATATTTGATGCCACAAAGGTTAAATGCCCTTTGATAAGTCTTCAAGTTCATACAAGAACCTAGAGAAAAAACCCTCATAAGCAATCAGCTTTTTCTCAAAATGTCTGAATTGTGATAGAATAAGGAACAAGCCTCTTTATTGACTTTCTAAAACCCTAATTGACAAATGGGCTCAAATAAAGCCCAAAATAGGTCCAAAATACTTTAAGGTAATGCAGCACAAAATAAGTACAAATTAAAAGCCCAAATGCTATTTTAAAGCCCAAAACATCAAATAATAGAAAACAAGATGAGGTGGCGCCAATTAGAACTATGGCTGATGTGGCAATGATGTGGCACCATCTCCAAGCTGATGTGGCAATGACATGGATTGTGGCAATGATGTGGCTCCACCTCCTTGATGATGTGGCACAATTGAAATGCACTTAATTAAGCTCTCCTCCTATCTTACTTCTTTATGATTGACTCCCTTTAAATTCACATCATTCCCCCTCTCTTCAAAAAGATTCGTCCTCGAATCTTCAAAACCTACATCAAAGGGAGAAAGATTAGAATCACTAAATGAAATACTCACATCCACTCATCATGAGAATTCAAATTAAGAGAACAACTATTGTCTTTTTCATGAGTTGGTGTAAACCACTTCCACATAGATGTAGCTAGGATTCCCTTGGTTTGGCAACACTTCCTTTTTCACTCATACCATCAATAAGTAACTACCCAGATCAAATACAAAATAAGAGTCAATAATCTCATGCAAGCTTACAAAATTAACAATAGTGAGAAGTTTATCATTGGAAGTATATCGAACATGATTCTTTATAAGTTTCCCACAGAAGTTAATCAAACCATGGAAGCTCTCAATTTCACTAACAAATATAGGTGGCAGCCATTGTTTAATTGCTTTTTCTTTGATCACTTCCATTGCATTGTCACACACAACATATTTCAAATATTTAACACAATTCATGCATAACAAACATTCTTCAAAATTATTGTGCAACTTTTCATTTCTTAAAATTTTGCAAGCAGATTTCAAAGATTCAAAATGCTCCTCCACAACTTTGTCATACACAAGAATTTTAACAAGAGATGGCACACAATCTATCCAATGCTTTAAATTCTCAAGTCCTAGCAATATCCAACCTTTCAGCACATAAAAATGATTTAAATGAGCAACGGCAAATTTATTCTTGGAAATGCACAAAACATGAAGATAATAGGCACTCACAAAAAACTTGCAACTAAAAACATGCAAACTTATCACAAGAATTTTATCTAAGTAGACCCTAACAAATTTATTAAAAGAAGTATTCAAAATATGATTCATTAAGCTCACAAAAATACTTGGTGCATTAGACAAACCAAAAAGTAAAGACAACCATTCATACAAACCATGCTTTGTTTTCAAGATGTTTTTCCATGCATTCCTTACTTCAAAGCAAAGTGGATGAAATCCTCCCATCAAACTATGCTTGGAAAACACATAAGGATCCAGCAACACATAAAGCATGTTATCTAAACTTCTTTCAAATTCAAAATGTCTAATCAAATTAACTTTTTTGGTGAGAAAACTTCTATAAAACACAAAAGACATATCATACAAATCCCTTCGAGTCTTCTTAATGTCAAAATGCATTATCAAATCACAATCATAAGTTTTTCCAACAAACAAATCATCTAGAGAACTTTTAGGCAGAAACAATTCATTCCTTTTATACAAAATCTTATCATGCCTAGACATTTCTCCAAAAATCATCTCTTCACAAACATCAACTTGTAAAGGAATTACAAAATCATGTGAAGAGGTAGCACTCTCAAAATCAACTACATACAAATTGTCAAGGCACTCAAAACTCATCAATTCTATATGCAAATAATCCTTAGGCCCAAAATTTAGTGATCTATCATGGAAAGTCAAGAAAAGAGTATACCTTTGAGCCAAAGCATTATCTACCTCACTACTTTTACCTTGCCTACATTGCATTACAAATGGATATGCTTCATGAAGTTCTTCCTTCTTACTATATTTTTCAATCACATGATCTTCATAAATTTGAGTTGAATTTCCAAGGATGAAATTTATATGATGTTCTCCTCTCTTCAAAGGTTGTACTTCTTTAGAGCTTTCTCTTGAAGGTACATCTTGATGTTTCTATAAAAGAAAATCAAAAGTATTTGGAAAAACAATTGGTCTAGAAACATATAAAGCATTCCTCACAATACTTGTTTTTGCAAACATACTTAACTTTTCTTTTCTTTGTTTTGATGACTCTCCTCTCTCATGTTTTCTCTCTTCTTTTTCACAAGTACTCTCTTTCTTTTCATTCACACTCTTGTTCTTTTTATCTTTTTCATTCTGGTCTATACTCTTTTTCCCTTTTTCTTCCTCTTCTCTCTTTTTTTGCATTATCATTTGATCTTCATAAACCTGTTTTGGAGTTAAAGGCCTAAGGGAGAACTTCTTTCCATCTTTGACAAGCTTGTATTTGTTGAGAAAACCATCATGAGTAACTTGTCTATCAAATTGCCATGGCCTCCCAAGCAAAAGATGGCAAGCATGCATGGGAACCACATCACAAAGAATCTCATCATGGTACCTCCTAATAGAAAAAGAGACCAGCACTTGTTTATTTACTTTCAACTCCCCATTTTCATTCAACCATTGTAGCTTGTATGGGGTAGGATGTTGTAGAGTGGGCAAATTCAACTTTTCAACTAAGGTAGTGCTAGCCACATTAGCACAACTCCCACTATCAATGATAACTTGGCAAGCCTTTCCTTGGATGTTGCACCTTGTATGAAAAAGTTTTTCTCTTTGATTCTCACTCTCCTCCTTGATTTGCACATTTAAGGCTCTCCTACTCACCAATGCACCTCCATCAAAAGGATCCTCACTAGTCATACTATCTTTATCAGATGAAGTAGCTTGTTCTTTCTCACTTGTAGAATCCCATTCCCCATTGTCTTTGATCACCATAAGCCTTTTGTTTGGACAATTGCTAGCAATATGTCCTCTTCCCAAGCATTTGAAGCACTTCATGTTGGAATGTTTCTGATTCCCCTCCACTTTGTTTTTGCTCTTAGAAGATTCATCTTTTGATTTTGAAGAGAATTCAGATTTGAACTTGCTTCCTCTTTCCTCCTTCTTGTCACTTTTCTTATCCCAAGACTTCCATGGAGAGCTTGATTGTGAATTATATTTAAATGAACTCCTTTTTTTGAGTTGCCTTTCTACTTTCATAGCCAAGTGTACCAACTTCTCCAAGGATGCATAGTGTTGTAACTCCACCACATTTGCAATGTCTCTATTCAATCCATAGAGAAATCTAGCCATAGTTGCTTCTTCACTTTCTTCCACATTGGCTCTTGTCATAGTGATTTCCATTTCTTTGTGATAATCCTCAACACTCTTAGCTCCTTGAATCAGACTTTGCAATTTTTGATGCAAATCCCTTTGGTAATAACTAGGGACAAATCTTCTTTTCATGACAAACTTCAAGTCTTCCCAAGTTGTAATGGGTCTTTCTCTCTCTCTCCTTACATCTATCATCAATTTATCCCACCAAACAATTGCATAATAAGAGAATTCCGTAACAGCAAGCTTTACCTTCTTTTCCTCTGAATAATTGTGGCAATCAAATATCAATTCCATCTTCTTTTCCCATTCAAAATAAGCTTCTGGATCATTTCTTCCTTGGAATGATGGGATTTTCATCTTAATGCTATCAAGATTGGTATCTACCCTTGCTCTTCTAACATGTCTCCTTTCACCTCTTCTTCTCTCACCCTCATTTGAGCTATCTGATCTCTCACTTCTACCCTCAAAATTTTCAACTCCTTCATCTCCCACATGCCCATCATTTTATCTTCTTTCTCCTTCAATCCCTCTAATCCTCTCATTCATTCCAGCAATTTGTTCATTCAATCTCTCAAATTGTTGAAACATAGCTCTCATAGTGAAATCTAGATTCTCAGATTGGAAAGTATTGTTATTAATTCCTCCCGACATTGTTAATGATTAAACCTGCAAGAAAAGGTTAGATAAAAAAAAAGGACCTCACAAAACCACACTTCTCACTTGATTTAGGGGCACTCACACTCGTGTTTGCACTGTAATTTAGGCTTTTATTCTCAAATGATCTCACACACTGATGAAATAAGACGGATCTTGAATTGGATTTGAAACAACAAAAACAGAAAAAGATGGAGGATGGGCGCCACAATCACGGATTGATAAGCCGGAGGAACGATCGCCACAAGAGGAAGCCTCTTGATAAGATCAAGGATAGTTGGCTCACTCAAGAACCTAAGAGTCACAAGCTCTCAAATCTCAAATTGTATTCAAAACTGAATAAAAATGTGTTTACAAGAGCTTATATATGACCAGCCCCCATAAGCAAACCCTAATGGGCCTTGTACACTAATAAGCCCAATTCTAAGTGACCCAAATAAAATAACAAGTCTTCATGCCAAAATAAATCTAAAAACAAGTCTTGGCCCATAAGGCCCATTTATTACAGAAATACTAAACTAACTAAATACTAATGGATTCATTGGAGCCCAAGTCTTCCAAATACACGCAATTGAGCATCTTGGACTCTTCCGACTCCAAATTGGGCCTTCTTTCAAATATGGCAGCAACCATCTTCTCTAGATCTTCATTAATTCTCTTTGCCTTTGCTCTTGTCATTGATCCTTGAAGCTCTTCCAATGCCTTCAGACCTTTGTCTTCCATTGGCCTTCTTAGATTCTCATCAACCCCTCCTTCTTCAAGAGAATTCGCCCTCGAATTTGACTCTTCATCACCTACATCAAAGAGAGACAAATCAGAAACATTAAAAGTAGCACTTACACCATACTCACCTGGTAAGTCCACTTTGTATGCATTATCCCCAATTCTCTCTAAGACTTGGAATGGGCCATCTCCTCTTGGTTGAAGCTTTGACTTTCTTTTCATGGGAAACCTTTCCTTGCGCATATGTACCCAAACCCAATCTCCGGGTTCAAATACCACTTTCTTTCTTCCCTTGTTGGCATATTTTGCTTGCTGCTCTACTTTCTTTTCAATTTGAGCCTTTACCTTTTCATGCAACTTCTTAACAAATTCAGCTTTGGCATTACCATCCTTATGCACTAATGATGAAATGTTAGGTAATGGCAGCAAATCAAGTGGGGTGAGGGGATTAAATCCATAAACAACCTCAAATGGTGAATGCATGGTAGTTGAATGAAATGTCCTATTATATGCAAATTCAATGTGAGGCAAGCATTCTTCCCATGATTTGAGATTCTTTCTTACCATAGCCCTAAGAAGAGTAGTTAAGGTACGGTTTACTACCTCTGTTTGTCCATCTGTTTGTGGGTGACATGTGGTAGAAAATAGAAGTTTGGTTCCAAGCTTTTGCCATAAGGTCCTCCAGAAGTGACTCAAAAACTTAGAATCTCTATCCGAGACTATACTTCTTGGCAAGCCATGCAACCTCACAATCTCCTTGAAGTACAAGTCCGCAACATGTGTAGCATCATCTACTTTTCTACATGGAACAAAATGAGCCATTTTTGAGAAGCGGTCCACAACCACAAATATGGAGTCCTTACCATTCTTTGTCCTTGGCAATCCTACAATGAAATCCATAGAAACATCAGTCCAAGGATAATCTGGAATAGGTAATGGAGTATAAAGGCCATGGGGTTGTACCTTGGATTTAGCCCTCTTGCACACAATGCACTTTTTACAGAATTGATAAACATTATGTTTCATTCCAGGCCAAAAGAAGTGTTCTTGCAAAATTATTAAGGTTTTAGGTTCACCAAAGTACCCCATCAAACCACCCTCATGGGCTTCTTTTACAAGCAAGTCACGAATTGAGCATTTAGGAACACACAATTTATTTCCCTTAAACAGATACCCCTCATGCTTATAAAACCCGTCATGAGCCCCTTTTTCACACAACACATATAAACCAGCAAAATCAGCATCATGCACATAAAGTTCCTTTACATGTTCAAATCCAAGCAATTTTGCATCAAGCATAGAAAGCAAAGCATAACGCTTAGATAAAGCATCAGCCACCACATTCATTTTACCTTGCTTATGCTTAATAACATAAGGAAACTGTTCTAGGAACTCTACCCACTTAGCATGCCTTTTATTTAATTTCCCTTGACCCTTGAGATATTTCAATGATTCATGGTCACTATGGATCACAAACTCTTTAGGTAAAAGATAATGTTGCCATGTTTGAAGTGCCCTTATCAAAGCATAAAGTTCTTTATCATAAGTAGGATACTTCAAACATGCTCCATTAAGCTTTTCACTGAAGTAAGCAATGGGGTGCCCTTCTTGCATCAAAACAGCCCCTATCCCTACATTAGATGCATCACACTCCAATTCAAATGATTTAGCAAAATTAGGAAGTGTAAGTATGGGTGCATGCATAAGCTTATCCTTCAATGTATCAAAGGCTTCTTGTTGTTCCTTTTCCCATTTAAAACCCACATTTTTCTTGACAACTTCATTTAAAGGTGCAGCAATAGTGCTAAAATCTCTCACAAAGCGCCTATAAAAGCTTGCTAACCCATGGAAGCTCCTCACTTCACTCACGGTCCTAGGCAACGCCAATCTTTTATGGCTTTAACTTTTTCCTCATCCACATGCACACCTTTAAAATTAACCACAAAGCCCAGAAAAACTACATGATCTTTACAAAATGTACATTTCTCAATATTTGCATACAACTTTTCATTCCTCAAGACTTCCAACACACACCTCAAATGTAACACATGCTCATCAAAAGATTTGCTGTAAACTAAGATATCATCAAAGTAAACAACAACAAATTTTCCTAAGAAGTTTCTAAGCACGTGATTCATTAAACGCATAAAGGTACTAGGTGCATTAATCAATCCAAATGGCATCACCAACCATTCATACAATCCATATTTAGTCTTAAAGGCTGTTTTCCATTCATCCCCCTCCCTTATTCTTATTTGGTGATACCCACTTTTAAGATCAATCTTAGAAAAGTAACAAGCACCAAACAATTCATCAAGTAAATCATCTAAACGGGGTATGGGGTGTCTATACTTTACAGTGATGTTAATAGCACGACAATCAGTGCACATCCTCCAGCTTCCATCTTTCTTGGGAACTAGGATGACTGGTACAGCACAAGGGCTTAAGCTTTCCTTCACCCATCCTTTATCTAGCAATCCTTCTACTTGTTTTTGGATCTCTTGATTTTCTTGAGGATTGCTTCTATATGCAGGTCGGTTGGGCAATGTTGCTCCCGGAATCAAGTCAATTTGATGTTCTATCCCTCTAATTGGAGGTAGACCATGAGGCACTTCCTTAGGAAAAACATCTCCAAATTCCTGCAAAAGAGAAGAAACACCACTAGGCAAAGTATTG
Source organism: Sindora glabra (assembly GCA_020226215.1). Lineage (NCBI taxonomy): Eukaryota > Viridiplantae > Streptophyta > Magnoliopsida > Fabales > Fabaceae > Sindora > Sindora glabra. The sequence continues at coordinate 22,341,730 of CM035233.1, read as the reverse complement.
TTAGCAAAATGATCAATCAATTCATCATGAGGACTTTCTTTGCACAAAAGTAGATACATAGGCCGAGAGGCCAACAAAGCTTTTCTCACTTCTTTTTCTCTCACAAACAAATTTTCTCTCCTTTCACACTCACTTTTCTCTTCATTTTTCTTTTCACTCTTTTCTTTCTCACTTGCAAGTGTCCTCACTTTTTCCCCTTTCTTTTTAAGTTTGCCCTCAAACTCACTCTTTTTCTTTTCAATTTTTCTCTCTTCTTTTCTCTCTTGCTCTCTTTTCAACCTCATAATTGTTTGATCCTCACAAACTTGCTTAGGAGTCATGGGTACTAAAGTGATTTTGCATCCTTTATGTGCAAATGTGAACTTGTTGGAATGACCATCATGAATAGCTTTCTTGTCAAACTGCCATGGTCTTCCCAAGAGGATATGACTTGCTTCCATAGGCACTACATCACACAAGACTTCATCCTTATACTTGCCAATAGAGAAAGCAATCAAAACCTGCCTATCAACAACCAACTCCCCTTCATCACTTAACCATTGTAGCTTATAGGGCTTGGGATGAGGAGTAGTAGTAAGACACAATTTCTCAACAAGCCTAACACTAGCAACATTGGTACAACTACCACCATCAACAATAAGAGAACAAACCTTCCCAAGTACCAAGCATCTTGAATGGAAGATATTTTCTCTTTGTGTAGTGTCATCCTCCTTGGCCAAACTACCTAAGAGACGCCTCACCACAAGTAAATCTCCCTCATGACAGAAAGCCTCACACTCACTATCTTCTTCACTTGTAGCATGTGATGATGGAGATGAACTCTCACTTGAGATCTCACCATTCTCTCTCAAAATCATGGTCTTCTTGTTAGGACATTGGGATGCAATGTGACCTTTTCCAAGGCATTTGAAGCATTTGATTTCCCTATGCCGAGAAGTAGAAGAAGCAGAAGTATTAGTAGAATTAAAAGAAGTTTTAGATGAGGATTTACCACCTTGGACAGCCACATCCTTAGTTGAAGTTCCCTCCTTCTTCACTCCTTCCTTCCATCCTTTTGAGTTGTAGGAAGAGGTATTTTTCTTCAAAGTCCCCTTTCTTTTGAGTTGTGCTTCTACTTTGATTGCTTGGTGAACCAAATCTTCAAGTTCTACATAGGGATGAAGTTCCACTATGTCACGGATATCATGGTTCAACCCATTCAAGAAACGGGCCATTGTTGCTTCTCTTTCTTCAACTACATTGGCTCTTATGATTGCAACTTCCATTTCCTTGTAATAGTCATCAACACTTCTCCCACCTTATCTCAAACCTTGAAGCTTTGTATGAAGCTCCCTATTATAGTATTTAGGAACAAATCTCTTGCGCATTAGGTTCTTCATTTCATTCCATGTGACTACGGGTTCCTCATTATATCTCCTTCGCTCCTTTTGAATCTGATCCCACCACACCAAGGCATAGTCATGGAACTCTAGGGAAGCTACCTTCACTTTCTTTTCCTCACTATAGTCATGGCATGAGAATACTTGCTCTATCTTCAACTCCCACTCTAAGTATGCTTCAACATCATTCCTTCCATGAAAACTAGGAATCTTTATTTTAACTCCACCAATCCTCTCATTTTCTCTCACTCTTCCATCTCCTTCTCTCCTCCTCCTATCATTCCTCCTCTCTCTGTCATCTCTCCTTTCTCTTCTTCTATCATACCCCCTCTCTTCATCATCCCTTCTATCATATCTCCTATCTCTCCTCCTATCATATCTCCTTTCTTCATCATCTCTAGGAGAACTACTAGAATCTTCATGGGCATGTGGAGAATGGTCACGGGCTTGCCTTCTTGCATTATTTGCCATGGTTTCTTGAATATTTCTTATGGTTTCATTCTGCCTCTCAAACATTCTTTCAAATCTTTGTGCAAGTCCTTCAATTTGTCTTCTAACAGCCAAGGACTTAGGTGAGGGAGGAGTGCTTTCCACCTTGATGAGACATGTCTACAAAACAGAAATATTAATGAAATAAAAGGTCCTCTCCACTCGCTAAGTGTTTCACTCAAAAGATGTTTACTCGTGTTTCACTCAAAATTGGCTTTTGTGTAAGGATTTCTCTCTTGCCTTTTTCCACTCAAGTGCTCTCAAGAGTTCTTAAGGAAGTCAACCTCCAATCCACACAATCAACCACCACCAAGTGACAATCAATCAGCAAGACACAAGTGAAGCCAACAAAAGACAATTACGAAAAACTAAACAAGGAATAAGCACACTAAGGAAAACAGAATGCAAACAAGACAAGAAAGGAGAAATTAGAGAAGATTATGTAATGTTAAATAATAGCTAAGTTGTTTCCAAAATTTTCTGGTATGGAATAAATCAAAAACTAAGCAAAAGCAAGCTGAAAATTGCAAGAAAGTGGCATTCAAGAAGCACTTTTGTGTGCTGCAATTTTTTTTTTTTGCCTCTTTTTTTTTGTTTTTTTTTTTTGCTGCAGATTTTTCTTCTTCTTTTTTTTTTTTCACAATAATTGTACCCTTTTTCAAATTGAATCACACAATTTTCAATTAGCCACTATTGATAAACTTGCAAGGACAAGCAAAAATATGGAATGTTCATTTTTGAGACAGCAAATAAATTCAATCCAATTGAACCAGAATTTTGGAAAGAAGTAGTAAACAAGGAATTAGAATTGATTGTATTCACAATTCCCTTTAAATCAAGCTATTATTTAACACCAAACACTAAACTAACAAAATTTCACAAGATTGGACAGATTCAGACTCAAGAACATGTGATGAACACGAAGAACACAAGTGCAGAAAACTAATAATTGTTTATGAATTTAACAATTCTAATTACCAAGAAACAAGAATCCAACAATAAAACAATTGTTGCATCAAGATTTAAGAAAGATTGTACCAAAAAATGATGCAACCCTAACTGTGTGAACAGTGACGGCGTGAATAGTGCGGGCGCGTGAACAGTACCGATTTGGAGAAATCAGAAACGATGAACAGTGCACGACAGTAATGGATGAACAGTACGTATGAACAGTACCTCAAATCCAATTCCAACCAAAGCTCATGATACCAACTGATGAAATAAGACGAATCTTGAATTGGATTTGAAACAACAAAAACAGAAAAAGATGGAAGATGGGCGCCACAATCACGGATTGATAAGCCGGAGGAACGATCGCCACAAGAGGAAGCCTCTTGATAAGATCAAGGATAGTTGGCTCACTCAAGAACCTAAGAGTCACAAGCTCTCAAATCTCAAATTGTATTCAAAACTGAATAAAAATGTGTTTACAAGAGCTTATATATGACCAGCCCCCATAAACAAACCCTAATGGGCCTTGTACACTAATAAGCCCAATTCTAAGTGACCCAAATAAAATAACAAGTCTTCATGCCAAAATAAATCTAAAAACAAGTCTTGGCCCATAAGGCCCATTTATTACAGAAATACTAAACTAACTAAATACTAATGGATTCATTGGAGCCCAAGTCTTCCAAATACACGCAATTGAGCATCTTGGACTCTTCCGACTCCAAATTGGGCCTTCTTTCAAATATGGCAGCAACCATCTTCTCTAGATCTTCATTAATTCTCTTTGCCTTTGCTCTTGTCATCGGTCCTTGAAGCTCTTCTAATGCCTTCAGACCTTTGTCTTCCATTGGCCTTCTTAGATTCTCATCACACACTCTTGCCTTTTCCCACTCCTTTCTTTTCCTCTCTTGTGGTTCTATTGGAACGAAATTGACACAACCAGCAGAAATCCAACAATTGTGGCTATCACTATCTCAAATTGAATGCCAACAAAAGGTGACAGCACAATAACAACATGGCAGCATGGAATTAATACAATTGAAGTCTAGGAAGAAAGGAGAAATTAAAACAAAGACTTAAGGACACAAAATAATGAGAAGCAATAACTCAGAATAATAAGAGGTGCTAATTTAAGAATTCAAGTAATTAAAAGAGGCAATGAACAATTAATGTGATGAAAAAGATGGATCTTGAGTTGGATTTGAAACAACAAAAATAGAAAAAGATGGAGGATGGGTGCCACAATCACGGATTGATAAGCCGAAGGTAGGATCGCCACAAGAGGAGGCCTCTTGATAAGATCAAGGATAATTGGCTCACTCAAGAACCTAAGAGTCACAAACTCTCAATCTCAAATTGTATTCAAAACTGAATAAAAATGTGTTTACAAGAGCTTATATATGACCAGCCCCCATAAGCAAACCCTAATGGGCCTTGTACACTAACAAGTCCAATTCTAAGTGACCCAAATAAAATAACAAGTCTTCATGCCAAAATAAATCTAAAAACAAGTGTCGGCCCATAAGGCCCATTTATTACAAAAAAATGCTAAACTAACTAAATGCTAATAGATTCATTGTAGCCCAAGTCTTCCAAATATACGCAATTGAGCATCTTGGACTCTTCTAACTCCAAATTGTGCCTTTTCTCAAATAGGGCAGCAATCATCTTCTCTAGGTCTCCCTTCATCCTCTTTGCCAAACCCCTTGACATTGATCCGTGAAGTCCTTCCAACACCTTTAGTCCATTGTCTTCAATGGGCTTTCTTTGATTTTCATCAATCCCTCCTTCTTCAGGAGAATTCGACCTCGAATTTGACTCTTCATCACCTACATCAAAGAGAGATAAATTAGATACATTAAAAGTAGCACTTACACCATACTCACCTAGCAAGTCCAGTTTGTATGCATTATCCCTAATTCTCTCTAAGACTTGGAATGGTTCATCCCTTCTTAGTTGAAACTTTGACTTCCTTTGCATGGGAAACCTTTCCTTGCGCATATGTACCCAAAACCAATCTCCGGGTTCAAATATAAAGTATGAGTCATCAATCTCATCCAAGCATATAAAATTACCAATAGTAACAAATTTCTCAAAGAAAACACATAGAACATGATTCCTTATAAACTTCCCACAAAAGATAATCAAATCATGAAAGCTCTCAAATTCAGCAACAAATTGATGTGGATAACATTCTTCAATTTTCTTTCTTTCATTCGTCTGTATTGCTTTGCCACACACAATATCATCCACAATTATAATACTTCTCATACAGCATGAGTCTTTTCAAAATTAGCATACAACTTCCTATTCTTCAAAATTTGCAAGACACATTTCAAAGGTTCATCATGCTCAACTATTCTTTTACTATCCACAAGAATGTCATCAAGATGCAGTAACCAATCTTTCCAATTCATTAATTCCTCAAACAGCAACAAGATCCCACCTTTAAACACATGAAAAAATTGGAAATAAATACAAGAAAATTTATCAATGAAAACATTTATAACATGATTCATTAAACTCAAAGAAGTACTTGGTGCATTAGACAAACCAAGTATCATAGCCAACCATTCATATAAACCATACTTTATTTTGAAGATGTTTTTCCATGCATTCCTTATTCCAAAGCAAAGTGGATAAAATCCTCCCATCAAACCATGCTTGGAAAACACATAAGGATCTAACAACACATAAAGCATAATATCAAGAGTACCCTTAATATGAAAATGTTTTATCAATTTATATCCATAGGCTTCTTTACCAAACAGATTTCTTAGAGAACTCTTGGGCACATACATGTTGTTCTTCCCACACAAAAATCTATCATGAATAAAATTGTCTCCAAAAACCATTTCCTTACAAGCATCAACATTTGAAACACCATCACTAGAGAGAAGAGTAGCAAAATCAATAAAAGTAACAATATCATCAAGTAAAGAACTAAGAAGTCCATAATCATTTAGATACAAAATCCCAATGTTTTCAACACCTAACACATTTTTATGCAAATTAGAGATGAGAGTGTACCTCCAAGATAACATATCAACCATCACAATAATGTTACCTTGCTCCAATTGGGGCATTTTCCTTCTCACACATGGTAGCTCTTTGGATGATTGTTTTGGAAGCACTTTTTGGAATTTCTTCAAAATAGCATCACAAGTATTTGACAAAACAATTTCAAGATTGTTAGTATTTTTATAAGCTTTCTTGTACAAGACAATTGGCTTAGAAATATAGAAAACACTCTTTATCTCACTTGCTTTTCTAATAACTCTCAAATTTTCTTTTCTTTCTTTTTCCACACAATCACTCTCTTTTTCTCTAAACTGAATTTTTCTCTCACTTTTTTTCTTCTCATGACTCTCACTCTTTTCTACTCTCTTCTCCTCTCTATTATTTTCTTCTTTTTTTTTTCTCATATTCTTCTCTCTTGTTCATTTTTGTTCTTTTCTCATCTTCTTCTCTCTTTTTCTTTTTTTCTTCCTCTCTTTTCTTTTGCATCCTCAATTGATCCTCATACACTTGTTTTGGGGTTAAAGGATTGAGTTTTATTTTTCTCCCATTCACTTCGAAGCTATATGTGTTGAGGATACCATCATGTGTAACCTTCCTATCAAATTGCCATGGTCTTCCAAGCAATAAATGATAGGCATTCATAGGAGCAACATCACATAACACCTCATCATGGTATTTGCCAAGGATAAAAGAAACCAACACTTGCTTTGTCACCTCTATTCCATCACTATCATTCAACCATTGCAACTTGTATGGAGTAGGATGCGGTAAAGTAGGCAAATTCAACTTCTCTACCATGTAGGTACTAGCAACATTAGCACAACTTCCACTATCTATGATCACATTGCACATCTTACCCTTAATGTTGAATCTAGTGTGGAAGATGTTCTCTCTTTGATCTTCACTTTCTTCCTTTGCTTGTTCTCCCAAGACTTTTTGAATCTTTAGTGCTCTCTTAAGTGGACAATCAATGGCATGATGACCATGCTTTAAGCATTTGAAGCATTTGTCCTCGAAATGCTTTTGATGCTTTTCAACTTTGACTTTCCTCTTAGACACTTCTTCCTTAGACTTTGATGATGATTCTCCTTTAATTCTTGAAGATGATTCAGACTTGCATGGAAATACTTTGTCTTCCTTCTTTTCAACATTCCTCTCCCAAGATTTACATGAAGGACTATAGTGGCAGCCATGAATAAATTTTTTCCTCATAATAGCTTTCATCTCTTCCCAAGTAGCAATAGGCCTTGCACCCTTTCTTCTTCTAGCTGAATCAAGTTGATCCCACCAAATATTAGCATAATCACTAAATTGATAGGTAGCAAGCCTCACTTTTGTCTCTTCTGAATAATGGTGACAAGCATAGATTGATTCCATCTTCTTTTCCCACTCTAAGTAAGCTTGAGGATCATTCTTTCCTTGAAACAAAGGAATTTTCATTTTTCCCACTCTAAGTAAGCTTGAGGATCATTCTTTCCTTGAAACAAAGGAATTTTCATTTTGCCACTTTGAAAGTTTGAAGCTATTCCACCACTTCTTTGTCTATCTCCACCACTCCTATCATCTCTTCTTTTATCTCTTTTTACATCATCATGATACACTCTTTCTGTTTTACTCCTTTCATTTTTATTTTCAACTCCTTTTTCTTCAATACATCTCTCATGTTGTCTTCTACCTCCTCTTTCTTTTTCATCTCTCCTATCTCTTATTCTATCATACCTCCTCTCTTCATCATCCCTCCTATCATATCTCCTATCTCTCCTCCTATCATATCTCCTCTCTTCATCATCTCTAGGAGAACTACTAGAATCTTCATAGGCATGTGGAGAATGGTCACGTGCTTGCCTTCTTACATTATTTGCCATGGTTTCTTGAATATTTCTTATGGTTTCATTCTGCCTCTCAAACATTCTTTCAAATCTTTGTGCAAGTCAATTTGTCTTCTAACAGCTAAGGACTTAAGTGAGGGAGGAGTGCTTTCACCACTTGATCCACCTTCATGAGACATGTCTACAAAACAGAAATATTAATGTAATAAAAGGTCCTCTCCACTCGCTAAGTGTTTCACTCAAAAGATGTTTACTCGTGTTTCACTCAAAATTGGCTTTTGTGTAAGGATTTCTCTCTTGCCTTTTTCCTCTCAAGTGCTCTCAAAAGTTCTTAAGGAAGTCAACCTCCAATCCACACAATCAACCACAACCAAGTGACAATCAATCAGCAAGACACAAGTGAAGCCAACAAAAAAAAACTCTAAGACAAAAACTGAGGAAGCCAACAAAGACAATTAAGAAAAACTAAACAAGAAATAAGCACACTAAGGAAAACAGAATGCAAACAGGACAAGAATGGAGAAATAAGAGAAGATTATGTAATGTTAAATAATAGCCAAATTGTTCTCAAAAAAATTCTGGTATTGAATAAATCACAAACTAGGCAAAAGCAAGCTGAAAGTTGCAAGAAAGTGGCATTCAAGAAGCACTTTTGTGTGCTGTAATTTTTTTTTCTCTTTTTTTTTTTCGTTTTTTTTTTGCTGCAGATTTTTCTTCTTTTTCTTTTTTTTTTTTTTTGCACAATAGTTGTACCCCTTTTCAAATTGAATCACACAATTTTCAATTAGCCACTACTGATAAACTTGCAAGAACAAGCAAAAATATGGAATGTTCATTTTTGAGACAGCAAAAAAAATTCAATCCAATTGAACCAGAATTTTGGAAAGAAGTAGTAAACAAGGAATTAGAATTGATTGTATTCACAATTCCCTTTAAATCAAGCTATTATTTAACACCAAACACCAAACTAACAGAATTTCACAAGATTGAACAGATTCAAACTCAAGAACATGTGATGAACACGAAGAACACAAGTGCAGAAAACTAACAATTGTTTATGAATTTAGCAATTCTAATTACCAAGAAACAAGAATCCAGCAATAAAACAATTGTTGCAACAAGATTTAGGAAAGATTGTACCAAAAAATGATGAAACCCTAACTGTGTGAACAGTGATGGCGTGAATAGTACGGACGCGTAAACAGTACCGATTTGCAGAAAACCAGAACGATGAACAGTGCACGACAGTAACGGATGAATAGTACTCTCAAATCCAATTCCAATCAAAGCTCTGATACCAATTGATGAAAATAAGACGGACCTTGAATTGGATTTCAAACAACAAAAGCAAAAAAAGATGGAGGATGGGCGCCACAATCACGGATTGATAAGCCGGAGGAACGATCGCCACAACAGGAGGCCTCTTGATAAGATCAAGGATAATTGGCTCACTCAAGAACCTAAGAGTCACAAGCTCTCAAATCTCAAATTGTATTCAAAACTGAATAAAAATATGTTTACAAGAGCTTATATATGACCAGCCCCCATAAGCAAACCCTAATGGGCCTTGTACACTAACAAGCCCAATTTTAAGTGACCCAAATAAAATAACAAGTTTTCATGCCAAAATAAATCTAAAAACAAGTCTTGGCCCATAAGGCCCATTTATTACAAAAATGCTAAACTAACTAAATGCTAGTGGATTCATTGGAGTCCAAGTCTTCCAAATACACGCAATTGAGCATCTTGGACTCTTTTAGCTCCAAATTGTGCCTTTTCTCAAATAGGGGAGCAATCATCTTCTCTAGGTCTCCCTTCATCCCCTTTGCCAAATCCTTGACATTGATCCGTGAAGCCCTTTCAACACCTTTAGTCCATTGTCTTCAATGGGCTTTCTTTGATTTTCATCAATGAATCCATTAGCATTTAGTTAGTTTAGCATTTTTGTAATAAATGGGCCTTATGAGCTGAGACTTGTTTTTAGATTTATTTTGACATGAAGACTTGTTATTTTATTTAGGTCAATTAGAATTGGGCTTGTTAGTGTAAAAGGCCCATTAAGGTTTGCTTATGGGAGCTGGTCATATATAAGCTCTTATAAATAGATTTTGATTCAATTTTTTAATACAATTTGAGATTAAGAGCTTGTAACTCTTAGGTTCTTGAGTGAGTCAATTATCCTTGATCTTATCAAGAGGCATCCTATTGTGGCGATCTTTCCTTCGACTATCAATCCATGATTGTGGCACCCATCCTCCATCTTTTTCTATTTTTCTTGTTTGAAATCCAATTCAAGATCCCTCTTATTTCATCAGATTAAAAAACCTCAAGATTGGGCTATATGGGAATGACACGGTCTATGTCTCATGCTCAATCTAGATGTTTAGGATAAAAGGATATAGATAGCGATCACGTGTAAAGGTTTAGTGATGAAATAAGACGGATCTTGAATTGGATTTCAAACAACAAAAATAGAAAAAGATGGAGGATGGGTGCCACAATCACGGATTAATAAGCTAGAGAAACGAGCACCACGAGAGGGGGCCTCTTGATAAGATCAAAAATAATTGGCTCACTCAAGAACCTAAGAGTCACAAGCTCTCAAATCTCAAATTGTATTAAAAAACTGAATCAAAATCTATTTATAAGAGCTTATATATGACCAGCTCCCATAAGCAAACCTTAATGGGCCTTTTACACTAACAAGCCCAATTCTAATTGACCTAAATAAAATAACAAGTCTTCATGCCAAAATAAATCTAAAAATAAATTTTAGCCCATATGACCCATTTATTACAAAAATACTAAACTAACTAAATGCTAATGGATTCATTAGAGCCCAAGTCTTCCAAATACACGCAATTGAGCATCTTGGACTCTTCTAACTCCAAATTATGCCTTTTCTCAAATAGGGCAGCAATCATCTTCTCTAGGTCTCCCTTCATCCTCTTTGCCAAACCCTTGACATTGATCCTTAAATCCCTTCCAACGCCTTTAGTCCATTGTCTTCAATGGGCTTTCTTTGATTTTCATCAATCCCTCCTTCTTCAAGAGAATTTGCCCTCGAATTTGAATCTTCAAAACCTACATCAATAGAGGAAAGATTAGAAATACTAAAATAAGCACTCATATCAAACTCACCACAAGAATTCAAAATTAGGAAAACAATTATTGTCTCTTCAAGACTTGAAATGAACCATCTCCTCTTAGATGTAGCCATGGGGGACACCACCTTTTCCATTCGTATCATCAATATGCAACCACCCAGATCAAATACAAAATAAGAGTCATCAATCTCATGCAAGCCTATAAAATTATCAATAGCAACAAGTTTGTCAAAGAAAGCAGGTAGAACATGATTCTTCAAAACCTTTGCACAAAAGTTAATGAAATCAAGAAAGCTTTCAATTTTAGCAACAAATTGATGTGGTTAACATTCTCTAATTTTCTTTCCTTCATTCATCTCTATTGCTATGCCACATACAATATCATCCACAATCATAATACTTCTCATACAACATGAACCTTTCTTAAAATTAGCATACAACTTCTCATTCTTCAAAATTTGCAAGACACATTTCAAAAGTTCATTATGCTCAACTATTATTTTACTATCCACAAGAATGTCATCAAAAAGTGGCAAGCAATCTTTCCAATTCTTTAATTCCTCAAACAGCAACAAGATCCCACCTCTAAACTCAGAAAACAATGGAAATAAACACAAGAAAATTTATCAATGAAAACATTTATGACATGATTCATTAAACGGGTGACATGTGGTAGAAAATAGAAGTTTGGTTCCAAGCTTTTGCCATAGGGTCCTCCAGAAGTGACTCAAAAACTTAGAATCTCTATCTGAAACTATACTTCTTGGCAAGCCATGCAACCTCACAATCTCCTTGAAGTACAAGTCCGCAACATGTGTAGCATCATCGACTTTCTTACATGGAACAAAATGAGCCTTTTTTGAGAAGCGGTCCACAACCGCAAATATGGAGTCCTTACCATTCTTTATCCTTGGCAAACCTACAATGAAATCCATAGAAACATCAGTCCAAGGGTAATCCGGAACAAATAATGGAGTATAAAGGCTATGGGGTTGTACTTTGGATTTAGCCTTCTTGCACACAATATACTTTTTGCAGAATTGATAAACACTATGTTTCATTCCAATCCAAAAGAAGGGTTGCAAAATTATTAAGGTTTTAGGTTCACCAAAGTGCCCCATCAAACCACCCTCATGGGCTTCTTTTACAAGCAAGTCATGAATTGAGCATTTAGGCACACACAATTTATTCTCCTTAAATAGATACCCCTCATGCTTATAAAACCCATCATGAGCCCCCTTTCCACACAACATATTTAAACTAGCAAAATCAGCATCATGCACATAAAGTTCCTTTACATGTTCAAATCCAAGCAATTTTGCATCAAGCATAGAAAGCAAAGCATAACACCTAGATAAAGCATCGGCCACTACATTCATTTTACCTTACTTATGCTTAATAACATAAGGAAACTGTTCTAGAAACTCTACCCACTTAGCATGCTTTTTATTTAATTTCCCTTAACCCTTGAGATATTTCAATGATTCATGGTCACTATAGATCACAAACTCTTTAGGTAAAAGATAATGTTACCATGTTTGAAGTACCCTAATCAAAGCATAAAGTTCTTTATCATAAGTAGGATACTTCAAACATGCTCCATTAAGCTTTTCACTAAAGTAAGCAATGGGACGCCCTTCTTGCATCAAAACAGCCTCTATCCCGACATTAGATGCATCACACTCCAATTCAAATGATTTAGCAAAATTAGGAAGTGCAAGTATGGATGCATGCATAAGCTTATCCTTCAATGTATCAAAAGCTTCTTGTTGTTCCTTTTCCCATTTAAAACCCACATTTTTCTTGACAACTTCATTTAAAGGTGCAGCAATGGTGCTAAAATCTCTCACAAAGCACCTATAAAAGCTTGCTAACCTTTGGAAGCTCCTCACTTCACTCATGGTCCTAGGGGTTGGCCAATCTTTTATGGCTTTAACTTTTTTCTCATCCACATGCACACCTTTGGAATTAACCACAAAGCCCAGAAAAACTACATGATCTTTACAAAATGTACATTTTTCAATATTTACATACAACTTTTCAAGCCTCAAGACTTCCAACACACACCTCAAATACAACACATGCTCATCAAAAGATTTGCCGTAAACTAAGATATCATCAAAGTAAACAACAACAAATTTGACTAAGAAGTTTCTAAGCACATGATTCATTAAACGCATGAAGGTAGTAGGTGCATTAGTCAATCCAAATGGCATCACCAACCATTCATACAATCCATATTTAGTCTTAAAGGCTATTTTCCATTCATCCCCTTCTCTAATTCTTATTTGGTGATATCCACTCTTAAGATCAATCTTAGAAAAGTAACAAGCACCAAACAATTCATCAAGTAAATCATCCAAACGGGGTATGGGGTGTCTATACTTTACAGTGATGTTGTTGATAGCACGGCAATCAGTGCACATCCTCCAGCTTCCATCTTTCTTGGGTACTAGGATGACTCGTACAGCACAAAGGCTTAAGCTTTCCTTCACCCATCCTTTATCTAGCAATCCTTCTACTTATTTCTGGATCTCTTGAGTTTCTTGAGGATTGCTTCTATATACAAGCCGGTTGGGCAATGTTGCTCCCGGAATCAAGTTAATTTGATGTTCTATCCCTCTAATTGGAGGTAGACCATGAGGCACTTCCTTAGGAAAAACATCTCTAAATTCCTGCAAAAGAGAAGAAACACCACTAGGCAAAGCATTGTTAGCAAAATGATCAATCAATTCATCATGAGGACTTTCTTTGCACAAAAGTAGATACATAGGCCGAGAGGCCAATAAACCTTTCTTCACTTTTTTTTCTCTCACAAACAAATTTTCTCTCCTTTTACACTCACTTTTCTTTTCACTCTCTTCTTTCTCACTTGCAAGTGTCCTCACTTTTTCCCCTTTCTTTTTAAGTTTGCCCTCAAACTCACTCTTTTTCTTTTCAGTTTTTCTCTCATCTTTTCTCTCTTACTCTCTTTTCAACCTCATAATTGTTTGATCCTCATAAACTTGCCTAGGAGTCATAGGTACTAAAGTGATTTTGCATCCTTTATATACAAATGTGAACTTATTGGAATGACCATCATGAATAGCTTTCTTGTCAAACTGCCATGGTCTTCCCAAGAGGATATGACTTGCTTCTATTGGTACTACATCACACAAGACTTCATCCTTATACTTGCTAATAGAAAAAGTAATCAAAACTTGCCTATCAACAATCAACTCCCCTTCATCACTCAACCATTGTAGCTTATAGGGCTTGGGATGAGGAGTAGTAATAAGACACAATTTCTCAAGAAGCCTAACACTAGCCATATTGGTACAACTACCACCATCAACAATAAGAGAACAAACCTTCCCAAGTACCAAGCATCTTGAATGAAAGATATTACCCAAGAGATGCCTCACCATAAGTAAATCTCCCTCATGACAAAAAGCCTCACACTCACTATCTTCTTCACTTGTAGCATGTGATGATGGAGATGAACTCTCACTTGAGATCTCACCATTCTCTCTCAAAATCATGGTCTTCTTGTTCGGACATTGGGATGCAATGTGACCTTTTCCAAGGCATTTGAAGCATTTGATTTCCCTATGCCGAGAAGTAGAAGAAGCAGAAGCATTAGTACAATTAAAAGAAGTTTTAGATGAGGATTTACCACCTTGGACAGCCACATCCTTAGTTGAAGTTCCCTCCTTCTTCACTCCTTCCTTCCATCCTTTTAAGTTGTAGGAAGAGGTGTTTTTCTTCAAATTCCCCTTTCTTTTGAGTTGTGGTTCTACTTTGATTGCTTGGTGAACCAAATCTTCGAGTTCTACATAGGGATGAAGTTCTACTATGTCACGGATATCATGGTTCAACCCATTCAAGAAATGGGTCATTGTTGCTTCTTTTTCTTCAATCACATTAGCTCTTATCATTGCAACTTCCATTTCTTTGTAATAGTCATCAACACTTCTTCCACCTTACCTCAAACCTTGAAGCTTTGTATGAAGCTCCCTATTGTACTATGTAGGAACAAATCTCTTGCGCATTAGGTTCTTCATTTCATTCCATGTGACTACGGGTTCCTCATCATATCTCCTTCGCTCCCTTTGAATTTGATCCCACCACACCAAGGCATAGTCATGGAACTCTAGGGAAGCTACCTTCACTTTCTTTTCCTCACTATAGTCATGGCATGAGAATACTTACTCTATCTTCAACTCCCACTCTACGTATGCTTCAACATCATTCCTTCCATGAAAATCAGGAATCTTTATTTTAACTCCACCAATCCTCTCATTTTCTCTCACTCTTCCATCTCCTTCTCTCCTCCTCCTATCATTCCTCCTCTCCCTATCATCTCTCCTATTTCTCCTCTTATCATATCTCCTCTCTTCATCATCCCTCTGATCATATCTCCTATCTCTCCTCCTATCATACCTCCTCTCTTTATCATCTCTAGGAGAACTACTAGAATCTTCATGGGCATGTGGAGAATCATGTGCTTGCCTTCTTGCATTATTTGCCATGGTTTTCTTGAATATTTCTTATGGTTTCATTCTGCCTCTCAAACATTCTTTCAAATCTTTGTGCAAGTCCTTCAATTTGTCTTCTAACAGACTTAGGTGAGGGAGGAGTGCTTTCACCACTTGATCCACCTTGATGAGACATGTCTACAAAAGAGAAATATTAATGTAATAAAAGGTCCTCTCCACTCGCTAAGTGTTTCACTCAAAATTGGCTTTTGTGTAAAGATTTCTCTCTTGCCTTTTTCCTCTCAAGTGTTCTCAAGAGTTCTTAAGGAAGTCAACCTCCAATCCACACAATTAACCACAACTAAGTGACAATCAATTAGCAAGACACAAGTGAAGCCAATAAAGACAATCAAGAAAAACTAAACAAGAAATAAGCACACTAAAAAAAACAGAATGCAAACAAGACAAGAATGGAGATAAGAAAGCAAACAGAAAGCAAATTATAAAAGAATGCAAAGAAGACAAGAATGGAGAAATTAGACAAGACTATGTAATGTTAAATAATAACTAAGTTGTTCCCAAAAATTTCTGGTATGGAATAAATCAAAAACTAAGCAAAACCAAGCTAAAAATTGCAAGAAAGTGGCATTCAAGAAGCACTTTTGTGTGCTGCAAATTTTTTTTTGCCTCCTTTTTTTCATTTTTTTTGCTGCAGATTTTTCTTCTTCTTCTTCTTTTTTTTTTTTGCACAATAATTGTACCCCTTTTCAAATTGAATCACACAATTTTTAATTAGCCACTACTAATAAACTTGCAAGAAGGAGCAAAAATATGGAATGTTCATTTTAAGACAGCAAATAAATTCAATCCAATTGAACTAGAATTTTAGAAAGAAGTAGTAAACAAGGAATTAGAATTGATTGCATTCACAATTCTCTTTAAATCAAGCTATTATTTAACACTAAATACCAAACATACAGAATTTCACAAGATTGAACAAATTCAGAATCAACAACATGTGATGAACACGAAGAACACGAAAAACACAAGTGCAGAAAACTAACAATTGTTTATAAATTTAGTTATTCTAATTATCAAGAAACAAGAATCCAGCAATAAAACAATTGTTGCAACAAGATTTAAGAAATATTGTACCAAAAAATGATGAAACCCTAACTGTGTGAATAGTGACATCGTGAACAGTACGGATACGTGAACAGTGTCAAATTGCATAAAATCCTAAAATAAGGGAACAGTACCCGCATTTGAACAGTTGAATGGTAGAAAACAGAAACCGCATGAACAGTGACGTCGGTGAACAGTATGATGATGAATAGTACCCTCAAATCCGATTTCAACCAAAGCTCATGATACCAATTGATGAAATAATACGGATCTTGAATTGGATTTGAAACAACAAAAACGAAAAAAAATAGAGGATAGGCGCCACAATCACGGATTGATAAGCCGAAGGAAAGATCGCTATAAGAGGAGGCCTCTTGATAAGATCAAGGATAATTGGCTTACTCAAGAACTTAAGAGTCACAAGCTCTCAATCTCAAATTGTATTCAAAACTGAATAAAAATCTGTTTACAAGAGCTTATATATGACCAGCCCCCATAAGCAAACCCTAATAGGCCTTGTACACTAACAAGCCCAATTCTAAGTGACCCAAATAAAATAACAACTCTTCATGCCAAAATAAATCTAAAAATAAGTCTCGGCCCATAAAGCCCATTTATTACAAAAATGCTAATCTAACTAAATACTAATGGATTCATTGGAGTCCAAGTCTTCCAAATACACGCAATTGAGCATCTTGGACTCTTCTAACTCCAAATTGGGCCTTCTTTCAAATATGGTAGCAACCATCTTCTCTAAATCTTCCTTAATCCTCTTTGCCTTTTGCTCTTGTCATTGGTCCTTGAAGCTCTTCCAATGCTTTCCAGCCTTTGTCTTCCATAGGCCTTCTTAGATTCTCATCAGAAACCACATTTTACTTGGAAACTATTTTTCTTTTCAACATCTTTTCTCAAGGACATTTGATAATATCTCCATTTCAAACCATGTTTAAAGAACACAAAAGGGTCATGTAACACATTAAGCACAATATCAAGGGAATTCTTAATGCCAAAATATTTTATCAAATCATATCCATGGGCTTCCTTACTAAACAGATTTTTATGAGAACCCTCAAGCGCACACATGTTAGTCTTTCCACATAAAAATCTATCATACATAAATATGTATCCAAAAATCATTTCCTTACAAGCATCAACATTTGAAACATCGTCAATAAATGCGAAAGTAGAAAAATCAACTAAAGGAATAACAACATTGAGTGAAGAACTAGGAAGACCATAATCATTTTCATGCAAAATTCCAATATTTTCAACACCCAACAAATTTTTATGCAAAGTAGAGATAAAAGTATACCTCCAAGGCAACATATCATCCATCACAATAAAGTCACCTTGCTTCAATTGGGACATTTTCCTTTTTGAAAAGGAATTCCATGGGGGTGTCCCGATCTTCACGGCATAGGCAAATAAAGTAAATCAAAACAATGTAAAAGAATGATATGAGCGCCACACTCCAGAAATGAGGAAGGGAATTGGGAGTGATAAGCTCTGACTTGGGTGGTTCGATGACCTGACAAATGCAAGCAGCCAACCAATGCTATAAGGAACACAACCTGCTACTTAGACCACTTGTCCAACCACGAACATGAATTGACCAATCCACACAACAACGCACCTGGGTTGAAGCACAAATTAGGGGCTTTTATGAATTTGAATCACCAATGTTATAAGGGAAGATTGACAAAACAAGGTTTCACAAGAGCAAAAGAAGATAATATTCTCACACTTTGGAGAAGAAACATTCAAATTTGTGCATTATTCATGAACTGCTTCATTCTGAGTTACATTGTCTCCTATTTATACTAGTCTTAGGAAAGTACAAATAGTAAATGCCATAAATACAAAGTTTAACTATTACTAAATTAAAAATAGAAATTATTTTCAGATTTTCCTTATTTGTTGCAATCCCGATTAGGAAAATGTCTCCGATTTTATTACACTCCATAATGGAAATATGTCTAAGTTCATTGCACTCCATATTAGGAAAATATGTCCACATTTGATGCATTCCGTAATAGGAAATTATCTCCTAATTTGTCATGCTCCATATTGGAAATATGTCCAGATTCAAATGACTTAGACATTCTGTAATAGGAAATTATCTCCTAATTTATAACGCTCCATATTAGGAAAATGTGTCCAGATTCGTTGCACCTCAATTATCTTTAGATTTCTTGGGCTTGGATGAGCAACACTTCAACTTTATTTGTTTCATCTACTTGGGCTCCTTGGGCTAGAATTGCATTTACATGGGCTCCAATTACTTCTTGTATTCTTTTGATCCTTCATCTTGTCATTAGGCCTTCACTTAAAATTAAGTCATTTTCTACTTAGGCTTGATTATGCAAAGTGTTGGACTGGTTCATATTACTTTTCACACATGATAGCTCTTTTGGAAGAGGCACTCCTTGGAATTCTTTCAAAATAGCATCACAAGTATTTAACGAAACAATTTCAAGATTGTTAGTATTTTCATAAACTTTCTTGTACAAGATAATTGGCCTAAAAATATACAAAACACTCTTTATCCCGCTTGTTTTTCTAATAACTCTCAAATTTTGTTTTCTCTCTTTTTCTACAAAATTACTATCTTTTTCTCTCACTCTTTTTTTCACAATCAGTCTTTTTCTTCTCATTGCTCTCACTCTTTTACATTCTCTTCTCTCCATCTTTTTGCATTCTCAATTGATCCTCATCCACTTATTTTGGGATTAGAGGATTGAGTTTTATTTTCCTCATTCATTTCAAACCTGTATGTGTTGAGGACTCCATCATACATAACCTTCCTATCAAATTGCCGTGGTCTTCCAAGCAATAAATGGCAAACATTCGTAGGAGCAACATCACATAGCAACTCATCTTAGTATTTTCCAAGGATAAAAGAAATCAACACTTACTTTGTAACCTCCCTATCATTCAATCATTGCAACTTGTATGGAGTAGGATGTGGCAAAGTAGGCAAATTCAACTTCTCCACCATGTAGGTACTGGCAACATTCGCACAACTTTTGATGAAATAATAAACGATCTTGAGTTGGATTTTAAACAATAAAACAGAAAAGATGGAGGATGAGCGCCACAATCATAGATTGATAAGCTAAAGAAACGATCAACACAAGAGGGGGCCTCTTGATAAGATCAAAGATAATTAGCTCACTCAAGTACCTAAGAGTCATAAGCTCTCAATCTCAAATTGTATTTAAAACTGAATAAAAAGAGTCATAAGCTCTCAATCTCAAATTGTATCTCAAATTGTATTTAAAACTGAATAAAAAGAGTCATAAGCTCTCAATCTCAAATTGTATTCAAAACTAAATAAAAATCTGTTTACAATAGCTTATATATGACTAGCCCCCATAAGCCATCATGTGCAAACCCTAATGTGCCTTTTACACTAACAAACCTAATTCTAATTGACTCAAATAAAATAACAAGTCTTCATG
Source organism: Sindora glabra (assembly GCA_020226215.1). NCBI lineage: Eukaryota > Viridiplantae > Streptophyta > Magnoliopsida > Fabales > Fabaceae > Sindora > Sindora glabra. The sequence continues at coordinate 22,321,911 of CM035233.1, read as the reverse complement.
CCAAAATAAATCTAAAAACAAGTCTCGGCCCATATGGCCCATTTATTACAAAAATATTAAACTAACTAAATGCTAATGGATTCATTGGAGCCCATGTCTTCCAAATATATGCAATTAACCATCTTGGACTCTTCTAGCTCCAAATTGGGCCTACTTTCAAATAGAACAGCAACTATTTTCTCTAGGTCTCCCTATATCCTCTTTTCCTTTATTCTTGTCATTGGTCCTTGAAACTCTTCCAATGCTTTTAAGCCTTTGTCTTCAATGGGCCTTCTTAGATTCTCATCTACGCCTCCTTCTTCAAGAGAATTTGCTCTTGAATTTGGCTCTTTAAAACCTACATCAAAAGGAGAAAGATTAGAAACACCCAAAGAAGCACTCACATCAAACTCACCATGAGAATTCAAATTAGGAAAATAATTATTGTCTCTTCAGGACTTGGAATAAACCATCTCCATCTAGATTTAATAAGGATTCCTTGGATTTGAAACACTTCTTTTGCCACTCATGCAACCATTCGGATCAAATACAAAATAAATGTGAATAATCTCATGCAAGCATATAAAATTATCAATTATAACAAGTTTGTTAATGAAAGCACACATAACTTGATTCCTTATAAGCTTCTTACAATAATCAATCAGACCATGAAAGCTTTTAATTTCACTAACAAACTTAGGTGGAGACCATTTTCTAATTGTTTTTGCTTTTACTTCATTGATCTTTATTCCTATGCCACTTATAGTGTGATTCAAACAAGTAATTCTGATGAGAATCTAAGAAGGTCCATTGAAGACAAAGGCTTGAAGGCATTGAAAGGGCTTCAAGGATCAATGACAAGAGTAAAGGCAAAAAGGCTTAAAGGAGACCTAGAGAAGATAATTGCTATCCTATTTGGAAGTAGGCCTAATTTGGAGTTAGAAGAGTCCAAGATGGTCAATTGCATATATTTGGAAGACATGGGCTCCAATGAATCTGTAACATAACATTTAGTTAGTTTAGTATTTTTGTAATAAATGGGCCATATGGGCCGAAACTTATTTTTAGATTTATTTTGGCATGAAGACTTATTATTTTATTTAAGTCAATTAGAATTGGGCTTGTTAGCGTAAAAGGCCCATTAGGGTTTGCTTATAGGGTTGGTCATATATATAAGCTCTTGTAAACATATTTTTATTTAGTTTTGAAGATAATTTGAGATTGAGAGCTTGTGACTCTTAAGTTCTTGAGTGAGCCAATTATCTTTGATCTTATCAAGAGGCCTTCTCTTGTGGCAATCGTTCCTTTGGCTTATCAATCCATGATTGTGGCACCCATCCTCCATCTTTTTTCATTTTTGTTGTTTGAAATCCAATTCAAGATCCGTCTTATTTCATCAATTGGTATCATGAGCTTTGGTTGGAATTAGATTTGAGGGTACTGTTCACGCAGCACTATTTTTCATCACGCACTATTCACCAAATACTGTTCTTGGTACTGTTCATCCACGACACTGTTCACACAGTTAGGGTTTCATCATTTCTTGGTACAATCTTTCCTAAATCTTGTTGCAATACTTGTTTAATTGTTGGATTCTTGTTTCTTGGTGATTAGAATGGCTAAATTCATAACCAATTGTTAATTTTTCTGCACTTGTGTTCTTTGTGTTCTTCATGTTCTTCGCATGTTCTTGATTCTAAATCTATTCAATCTTATGAAATTCTATTAGTTTGGTGTTTGGTGTTAAATAATATCTTGATTTGAAGGGAATTGTGAATACAATCAATTCTAATTCCTTGTTTACTGTTTCTTTCCAAAATTCTAGTTCAATTGGATTGAATTGTTGCTGTCTCAAATATGAACATTTTCATATTCTTGTTTGTTCTTGCAAGTTCATCAGTAGTGGCTAATTGAAAATTGTGTGATTCAATTTGAAAAGGGGTACAACTATTGTGCAAAAAAGAAGAAGAAAAATCTGCAACAAAAAAAAACAAAAAAAAGGCAAAAAAAAATTTGCAACATACAAAAATGCTTCTTGGAAGCCACTTTCTTACAATTTTCAACTTGCTTTTACTTAGTTTCTAATTTATTCCATACCAGAGATTTTTGGGAATAACTTAGCTATTATTTAACATTACATAATCTTCTCTAATTTCTCCATCCTTATCTTGTTTACATTCTGTTTTCCTTAGTGTGCTTATTTCTTGTTTAGTTTTTCTTGATTGAGGTTAGCTTCCTTAATTTTGTCTTAGAGTTTTCTTTTGTTAGCTTCACTTGTGTCTTGCTGATTGATTGTCACTTGGTTGTGGTTGATTGTGAGGATTGGAGGTTGACTTCCTTAAGAACTTTTGAAAACACTTGAGGGGAAAAAGGCAAGAGAGAAATCCTTACACAAAAGCCAATTAGAGTGTAAACATGAGTGTGAGTGCTACTAAATTAAGGGAGAAGTGTGATTTGTGAGGTCCTTGTTCTATCTAACCTTTCTTGCAGGTTTATCATTTAAAGATGTTCGGAGGTAGTGGGAAAAATATATCATGATTGGTTGATGAGATCATGGATCCTGACTAAGAGGTGCAAGACCAATCCAATAATCCAATTGGCCCAATAACTCGTGCAAGAGCCAAAAAGATCGAGTCTTTAATTTCTATGAAGGAAAACACAAATGTGGGCTGGATTACATTGCTGATCTATAAGGAAACTTCAAGAAATTGGGCTTAAGTGTATATACATGGGCCCAAAGCTAATTTAAGCTGAAATTGAAGCATTTTGAAAGAATTCTAAAGGGCATATATGAAGACCTATCTTCTACACGTTTTTTTTTATTAATTAGTCATGTCATTTAATGTTATTTATTGTTTTTAATATCATTTATGTTTGGTGTTTCCCAAACCCTTTAGTCTTTCACTAGAAACTAGAAATTTATGACTACTTAATGAGCATTTATGAGCTAAAATTCTATTAAAAAAGCCATGTATTCACATTTCAAGTTAGTTGAGACAAGTTTGTTTAGATTGCCTTTTGCAATTCTATTCTTATCTAAGTATGATCTCTTACTTAGTGGCGAATTAATTGAATTCTTATCACTCTCATTCTCTTCTCTTTCCTAGAGTGTGGCGAATTCAATTGGTTCTCTTTAGGTTGTGGCATGTCAAACTTATCAATCTAAAGTTTTCCAAATTACTTTATTTTTTTTTTAATTTTTGTAATCCTATCATTGGTGCACATGAGAGAATTTGCTAGAAGCCATAAAAGAATCTGACAAAATGCTTAAAAGTAGACAATCTCAAAAGAACCAATATGGTAAGATGGGTGAAAAAGAAAGAGGAGATAGAAGACAAAGTGAGAGATATATTGAAGAAGAAAGAGTTGAAAATAAAAATGAAAGAAGAGATGATAGGAGTGGAGGAGATAGGCAGAAAAGTAGTGGAATGGCTTCAGACCTTCAAAGTGGCAAGAAGAAATTTCCTTTATTTCAAGGAAAGAATGATCCTCAAGCTTACTTAAAGTGGGAAAAGAAAATGGAATCAATCTATGCTTGTACCATTATTTAGAAGAGAAAAAAGTGAGGCTTGCTACCTATCAATTTAGTGATTATGCTAATATTTGGTGGGATCAACTTGATTCAGCTAGAAGAAGAAAGGGTGTAAAGCCTATTGTTACTTGGGAAGAGATGAAGGTTATTATGAGAACTCTTAGTGCTAAAATATTGTATCAAATCATGTCCATTAGCTTCCTTACTAAACAGATTTTTATGAGAACTCTTAGGCACACACATGTTGTCCTTTTCACACAAAAATCTATCATACACAAAAATGTCTCCAAAAACCATTTCCTCACAAGCATTAACATTTGAAACACCATCAATAAATGCAAGAGTAGCAAAATCAACTAAAGGAATAACAACATTCAGTGAAGAACTAGGAAGTCCATAATCATTTACATACAAAATTCCAATGTTTTCAACACCCAACAAATTTTTATGCAAATTAGAGATGAGAGTGTACCTCCAAGATAACATATCAACCATCACAATAATGTTACCTTGCTCCAATGGGGGCATTTTCCTTCTCACCCATCCTTTCTCTAGCAATCCTTCTACATGTTTTTGGATCTCTTGAGGTTCTTGAGGATTGCTTCTATATGCAGGCCGGTTAGGCAATGTTGCTCCCGGAATCAAGTCAATCTGATGAAATAATAAATGATCTTGAATTGGATTTCAACAACAAAAATGGAAAAAAATGGAGGATGGGTGCCACAATCATTGATTGATAAGCCAAAGGAATGATCACCACAAGAGGGGGCTGATAGGGAATTCCATGGGGGTGTCCCGATCTTCACGGCGTAGGCAAATGAAGTAAATCAAAATAATGTAAAGAATGATATGAGCGCCACACTCCAGAAATGAGGAAGGAAATTGGAGTGATAAGCTCTGACTTGGGTGGTTCGATGACCTGACGAATGCAAACAGCCAACCAACGCTATAAGGAACGCAACCTGCTGCTTAGACCACTTGTCCAACCACGAACACGAATTGACCAATCCACACAACAACGCACCTGGGTTGAAGCACAAATTGGGGGCTTTTATGAATTTGAATCACCAATCTTATAAGGGAAGATTGACAAAGCAAGGTTTCACAAGAGCAAAAGAAGATATAATTCTCACACTTTGGAGAAGAAATACTCAAATTTGTATATTATTCATGAACTGTCTATTCTGAATTACATAGATTCCTATTTATACTAATCTTAGGAAAGTACAAATAGTAAATGCCATAAATACAAAGTTTGACTATCACTAAATTAAAAATAGGAATTATTCTCAGATTTTCCTTATTTGTTATATTCCCGATTAGGAAAATATTTCCTGATTTGCTACACTCCATGTCTAGATTCATTGTATCCTATATTTGGAAATTATCTTCAGATTCATTGCGCTCCATATTAGGATAATGTTTCCACATTTGCTGCGCTCCATATTAGGAAATTATCTCCTAATTTGTAATGCTCCATATTGGGAATATGTCCAGATTCATTTGACTCAGATATTCTTTAATAGGAAATTATCTCCTAATTTATGATGCTCCATTTTGGGAATATGTGTCCAGATTCGTTGCACCTCAACGATCTTTAGATTTCTTGGGCTTGGATGAGCAGCACTTCAACTTTATTTGTTTCATCTACTTGGGCTCCTTGGGCCAAAATTACATTTACATGGGCTCCAATTGCTTCTTGTATTCTTTTGAGCTTTCCTCTTGTCATTGGGCCTTCACTTAATATTAAATCTTTCTCTACTTGGGCTTGGTCATGCAAAGTGCTGGACTGGTTCATATCATCCTCCCCTTCTTGAAAAGGAGTCGTCCTCGACTCTTCAAGGTCTGCATTAAAATAAGGAACATCAAAGGTAGTAATTCCATACTTAACAAACAATTCAAACTTATAAATATTATTATTAATTCTCTCAAGAACTAGAAAAAGTTCATCTCCTTTAGGCATGAGTTTAGATTTTCTTTTCACAAGAAATCTCTCTTTTCTTAGATGTAACCAGATGAAGTCTCCAAGCTCAAAAATTACTTGCTTGATTCCTTTATTGGCATGGTTCACAAATCTTGCTCTCGTAGACCTAGGCAATCCCAAAATAAAATTTATAGAAATATCTTCCCATGGTACATTTGGAATGTGGAGGGGAGTGTACAATTCATAGGGATTTAATTTAAATTTTACATTATAACATGCAATGCCTTTTCTCATAAATTTCTCAACCTCTATGTGCATTTTAGGCCAATCAAAATATTCATTCAGAATAACAAATACTTTTGCAATGCCAAAATATCTCATAAATCCAGAATACATTTCTTTCAACAATTTCACATGCAATAGATAATTGGAGATGCAAAATTTGTCAATGTGAAATAAGAAGTTATTGTACAAGAAGAATTTGTTCCAACCAACATCTGGTTTACAATGACTAAAGGACTCACGAAAATTAACATCATTAGCACAAAAATAATTAATAAATTCCAAACCAAGAATCTTAACATCTAACATGCAAAGAAGAACATACCTTTGTGATAAAGCATTAGCAATAATATTTTCTTTACCTCTCTTATTTTTAATCACACAAGGAAACAACTCACTGAATTCAATCCATTTAGAATGCCTATGGTTCAACTTGCTTTGGCTCTTCACATGTTTATATTCCTGTAAAATGGGCAAAACAACACTAGGCAAAACAAAAGTTAAGTTATTAGTGTTAAACATAGCCTCTTTGTACAAAAGTACTAGGAGGTTTTGTTGAGAAAATAAAACTTGTTTAATCTCACTCTTTTTTGTCACTAGCAAGCTCTTCTCTCCTTTTTCTCTATTTTCTTCTTTTTCTCTCAAATTTTCTTTTCTTTCTTTCTTTTCTCTTAATTGGCTCTCTTTTTCTAGCTTTTTCTCACTTTTATTTTCACTTTCTTCTTTTTTATTTTCTTTTTTACTCTCACTCTCTCTTTGGTTGTTCTCTTCCTCCATTATTTGAACGCTGAGTGCTCTTCTAGCCACTAGGAGTTCTCCTTCTTCTGCACTTTCTCCATCATTATTTGACAGCTCCTCTTCCTCCTCAGTGGTTTCTTCTTCAGTCTCCCAGTCACCACGGTGGTTGATGATCATGGTGCGTTTGTTGGGGCACTCACTTGAAATATGTCCTCTTCCTTGGCACTTGAAGCACCTTATGTCATAGCTTCTTGTTTGGTTTAGTTCTACTTGATCTTTCTTAGGTTCTGGTATTTTAGCTTTCTTTGAACTAATCTCTTTAGAATTTGAAGCAGAAGAGGTGTCTTTTTTTGAATTATTCTCCCACAAATTAAAAGAATTTGGATTTGAGTTCTTTTTACCAATATTTCTTCTTCTTAGTTGTTGTTCAACCTTGATGGCTTGATGTACCATCTCTTGAAGTTCTACATGGTGATACATTTCCATAGCATCAGTTATGTCACGGTTCAGTCCATGCAAGAAACGAGCCATTGTTGTCTCTTGATCCTCCACTATGTTAGCTCTAATCATGGCAATCTCCATTTCTTTGTGGTATTCGTTTACACTCCTTGATCCTTGCGTGAGGCACTGCAACTTGTTGTGAAGCTCTCTATGGTAGTAATGATGTGAAATTATTGGATCTTTCCCAAATCAGATGCAATCAAAGTAAAAAAAAAGAATGATATTCCCGCCATGCTTCAGAAAAGAGGAAGAATTGGAAGCAATAAGAGATATATTTGACGCCACAAAGGTTGAATGCCCTTTGATAAGTCTTCAAGTTCATACAAGAACCTAGAGAGGAAACCCTCATAAGCAATCAGCTTTTTCTCAAAATGTTTGAAAATCTAGAATAAGGAACAAGCCTCCTTATTAACTTTCTAAAACCCTAATTGACAAATGGGCTCAAATAAAGCCCAAAATAGGTCCAAAATACTCTAAAGTGATGCAGCATAAAATAATTACAAATTTAGAGCCCAAGTGCTATAATAAAGCCCAAAACACCAAATAATAGAAAATGAGATGAGGTGGTGCCAATTAGGGCAATAGCTGATGTGGCAATGATGTGGCACCATCTCCAAAATGATGTGGCAGTGACATGGATTGTGGCTGATGTGGCGGTGATGTGGCTCCACCTCTGATGATGTGGCAATGACATGGATTGTGACAGTGATGTGGCTCCACCTTCTTGATGATGTGGCACAATTCAAATGCACTTGATTAAGCTCTCCTCCTATCTTACTTCCTTATGATTGACTCCCTTTAAATTCACATCATTCCCCCTCTCTTCAAAAAGATTCGTCCTCGAATCTTCAAAACCTACATCAAAGGGAGAAAGATTAGAATCACTAAATGAAATACTCACATCCAACTCACCATGAGAATTCAAATTAAGACAACAACTATTGTCTTTTTCATGACTTGGTGTGAACCACTTCCACGTAGATGTAGCTAGGATTCCCTTGGATTGGAAACAATTCCTTTTCCACTCATACCATCAATAAGCAACTACCCGGATCAAATACAAAATAAGAGTAAATAATCTCATGCAAGCATACAAAATTAACAATAGTGAGAAGCTTATCATTGGAAGCACATCGAACATGATTCTTTATAAGTTTCCCACAGAAGTTAATCAAACTATGAAAGCTCTCAATTTTACTAAAAAACATAGGTGGCAGCCATTGTTTAAGTGCTTTTTCTTTGATCACTTCCATTGCATTGTCACACACAACATATTTAAAATATTTAACACAATTCATGCATAATAAACATTCTTCAAAATTATCATGCAACTTTTCATTTCTTAAAATTTTGCAAAAAGATTTCAAAGAGTCAAAATGCTCCTCCACAACTTTCTCATACACAAGAATTTCAACAAGAGATGGCACACAATCTTTCCAATGCTTTAAATTCTCAAGTCCTAGCAATATCCAACCTTTCAGCACATAAAAATGATTTAAATGAGCAACAGCAAATTTATTCTTGGAAAAGCACAAAACATGAAGATAATAGGCACTCATAAAAAACTTGCAACTAAAAACATGCAAACTTATCACAAGAATTTTATCTAAATAGACCCTATCAAATTTATTAAAAGAGTATTTAGTGAGTTTAGAATTTTTGTAATAAATGGGCCTTATGGGCCAAGACTTGTTTTTAGATTTATTTTGACATGAAGACTTGTTATTTTATTTGGGTCACTTAGAATTGGGCTTGTCAATGTAAAAGGCCCATTAAGGTTTGCTTATGGGGGCTATTATATAAGCTCTTGTAAATAGATTTTTATGCAGTTTTGAATACAATTTGAGATTTGAGAGCTTGTGACTCTTAGGTTCTTGAGTGAGCCAATTATCCTTGATCTTATCAAGAGGCCTCCTCTTGTGGCGATCGTTCCTTCAGCTTATCAATCCGTGATTGTGACGCCCATCCTCCATCTTTTTCTATTTTTATTGTTTCAAATCCAATTCAAGGTCCGTCTTTTTTTCATCAATTGGTATCAGAACTTCGGTTGGAATTGGATTTGAGGGACTGTTCACCGATACTGTTCACGCACTGTTCATCGTTTCTGTTTTCTGCAATCAGCACTGTTCACGCATCCGTACTATTCGCGCCATCACTGTTCACACAGTTAGGATTTCATCATTTTTTGGTACAATTTTTCCTAAATCTTGTTGCAACAATTGTTTTATTGTTGGATTCTTGTTTCTTGGTAATTAGAATTGTTAAATTCGTAAACAATTGTTAGTTTTCTGCAGTTGTGTTCTTCGTGTTCATCACATGTTCTTGAGTCTGAATCTGTTCAATCTTGTGAAATTCTGTTAGTTTGCTCTTTGGTGTTAAATAATAGCTTGATTTAAAGGGAATTGTGAATACAATCAATTCTAATTCCTTGTTTACTGCTTCTTTCTAAATTTCTGGTTCAATTGGATTGAAATTTTGCTGTCTCAAAAATGAACATTCCATATTTTTGCTTGTTCTTGCAAGTTTATCAGTAATGGCTAATTGAAAATTGTGTGATTCAATTTGAAAAAGGGTGCAACTATTGTGCAAAAAAAAAAAAAAGAAGAAGAAAAATCTGCAGCAAAAAAAGAACGAAAAAAAAAGAGGCAAAAAAAAAAATTTGCAGCACACAAAAGTGCTTCTTGAATGCCACTTTCTTGCAATTTTCAGCTTGCTTTTGCTTAGTTTTTTTGATTTATTCCATACCAAAAATTTTTGGGAATAACTTAGCTATTATTTAACATTACATAGTCTTGTCTAATTTCTCCATTCTTGTCTTCTTTGCATTCTTCTCTAATTTGCTTTCTATTTGCTTTCTTGTCTCCATTCTTGTCTTGTTCGCATTCTTCTCTAATTTGCTTTCTATTTGCTTTCTTGTCTCCATTCTTGTCTTGTTCGCATTCTGTTTTCCTTAGTGTGTTTATTTCTTGTTTAGTTTTTCTTGATTGTCTTTGTTGGCTTCCTTAGTTTGTCTTAGAGTTTTCTTTTGTTGGCTTCACTTGTGTCTTGCTGATTGATTGTCACTTGGTTGTGGTTGATTGTGTGGATTGGAGGTTGACTTCCTTAAGAACTTTTGAGAGCACTTGAGAGGAAAAAGGCAAGAGAGAAATCCTTACACAAAAGCCAATTTTGAATGAAACACAAGTGAACATCTTTAGAGTGAAACACTTAGCGAGTGGAGAGGACCTTTTATTACATTAATATTTCTGTTTTGTAGACATGTCTCATGAAGGGGGATCAAGTGGTGAAAGCTGATGAAAATCAAAGAAGGCCCATGGAAGACAAAAGCTTAAAGGCATTAGAAGAGCTTCAAGGATCAATGACAAGAGCAACGGTAGAGAGGATTAATGAAGATCTAGAGAAGATGACTGCTGCCATATTTGAAAGAAGGCCAAATTTGGAGATAGAAAAGTCCAAGATGCTCAATTGTGTGTATTTGGAAGACTTGGACTCCAATGGATTAGCATTTAGTTAGTTTAGCATTTTTATAATAAATGGACCTTATGGGCCGAGACTTGTTTTTAGATTTATTTTGGCATGAAAACTTGTTATTTTATTTGGGTCACTTGGAATTGGGCTTGTTATTGTACAAGGCCCATTAGGGTTTGCTTATGGGGGCTGGTCATATATAAGCTCTTGTAAACATATTTTTATTCAGTTTTTGAATACAATTTGAGATTTGAGAGCTTGTGACTCTTAGGTTCTTGAGTGAGCCAATTATCCTTGATCTTATCAAGAGGCCTCCTCTTGTGGCGATCGTTATTCCGGCTTATCAATCCGTGATTGTGGCGCCCATCCTCCATCTTTTTCCGTTTTTATTGTTTCAAATCCGATTCAAGATCCGTCTTTTTTTCATCAATTGGTATAGAGCTTTGGTTGGAATTGGATTTGAGGTACTGTTCATAGTCACTGTTTTCGCACTGTTCATGCGGTTTTGTTTTTTGCAAATCGACACTGTTTCACGCCGTCACTGTTCACACAGTTAGGGTTTCATAATTTCTTGGTACAATCTTTCCTAAATCTTGTTGCAACACTTGTTTTATTGCTGGATTCTTGTTTCTTGGTAATTAGAATTGCTAAATTCATAAACAATTGTTAGTTTTCTGCATTTGTGTTCTGTGTGTTCATCAATTGTTCATCACATGTTCTTGATTTGAATCTGTCCAATCTTCTAAAATTCTGTCAGTTTGGCATTTGGTATTAAATAATAGCTTGATTTAAAGGGAATTGTGAATACAATCAATTCTAATTCCTTGTTTACTACTTCTTTCCAAAATTCTGGTTTAATTGGATTGAATTTATTTGCTGTCTCAAAAAATGAACATTCCATAATTTTGCTTGTTCTTGCAAGTTTATCAATAGTGGCTAATTGAAAATTGTGTGATTAAATTTGAAAAAGGGTACAACTATTGTGAAAAAAAAAGAAGAAGAAGAAAAATCTGCAGCAAAAAAAAAACGAAAAAAAAAAGAGGCAAAAAAAAAATTTGCAGCACACAAAAGTGCTTTTCGAATGCCACTTTCTTGCAATTTTCAGCTTGCTTTTGCTTAGTTTTTTATTTATTCCATACTAGAAATTTTTTTGGGAACAACTTAGCTATTATTTAACATTACATAATCTTCTCTAATTTCTCCATTCTTGTCTTGTTTGCATTTTGTTTTCCTTAGTGTGCTTATTCCTTGTTTAGTTTTTCGTAATTGTCTTTGTTGGCTTCCTTAGTTTTGTCTTAGAGTTTTCTTTTGTTAGCTTCACTTGTGTCTTGCTGATTGATTGTCACTTGGTGGTGGTTGATTGTGTGGATTGGAGGTTGACTTCCTTAAGAACTCTTGAGAACACTTGAGGGGAAAAAGGCAAGAGAGAAATCCTTACACAAAAGCCAATTTTGAGTGAAACACGAGTGAACATCTTTTGAGTGAAACACTTAGCGAGTGGAGAGGACCTTTTATTACATTAATATTTCTGTTTTGTAGACATGTCTCATCAAGGTGGATTAAGTGGTGAAAGCACTCTTCCCTCACCTAAGTCCTTGGCTGTTAGAAGACAAATTGAAGGACTTGCACAAAAATTTGAAAGAATGTTTGAGAGGCAGAATGAAACCATAAGAAATATTCAAGAAACCATGGCAAGTAATGTAAGAAGGCAACCATGTGACCATTCTCCACATGCCTATGAAAATTCTAGTAGTTCTCCTAGATATGATGAAGAGAGGAGATATGATAGGAGGAGAGAGAGGAGATATGATAGGAGGGATGATGAAGAGAGGGGGTATGATAGAAGAAGAGATAGGAGAGATGATAGAGAGAGGAGGAATGATAGGAGGAGGAGAGAAGGAGATGGAAGAGTGAGAGAAAATGAGAGGATTGGTGGAGTTAAAATGAAATTTCTTTTGTTTCAAGGAAAGAATGATCCTCAAGCTTACTTAGAGTGGGAAAAGAAGATGGAATCAATCTATGCTTGTTACCATTATTCAGAAGAGGCAAAAGTGAGGCTTGCTACCTATCAATTTAGTGATTATGCTAATATTTGGTGGGATCAACTTGATTCAGCTAGAAGAAGAAAGGGTGCAAGGCCTATTGCTACTTGGGAAGAGATGAAAGCTATTATGAGGGAAAAATTTATTCATGGCTGCCACTATAGTTCTTCATGTAAATCTTGGGAGAGGAATGATGAAAAGAAGGAAGACAAAGTATTTCCATGCAAGTCTGAATCATCTTCAAGAATTAAAGGAGAATCATCATCAAAGTCTAAGGAAGAAGTGTCTAAGAGGAAAGTCAAAGTTGAAAAGCATCAAAAGCATTTCGAGGACAAATGCTTCAAATGCTTAAAGCATGGTGATCATGCCATTGATTGTCCACTTAAGAGAGCACTAAAGAATCAAAAAGTCTTGGGAGAACAAGCAAAGGAAGAAAGTGAAGATCAAAGAGAGAACATCTTCCACACTAGATTCAACATTAAGGGTAAGATGTGCAATGTGATTATAGATAGTGGAAGTTGTGGTAATGTTGCTAGTACTTACATGGTAGAGAAGTTGAATTTGCCTACTTTACCACATCCTACTCCATACAAGTTGCAATGGTTGAATGATAGTGATGGAATAGAGGTGACAAAGCAAGTGTTGGTTTCTTTTATCCTTGGCAAATACCATGATGAGGTGTTATGTGATGTTGCTCCAATGAATGCTTGTCATTTATTGCTTGGAAAACCATGGCAATTTGATAGGAAGGTTACACATGATGGTGTCCTCAACACATATAGCTTCGAAGTGAATGGGAGAAAAATAAAACTCAATCCTTTAACCCCAAAATAAGTGTATGAGGATCAATTGAGGATGCAAAAGAAAAGAGAGGAAGAAAAAAAGAAAAAGAGAGAAGAAGATGAGAAAAGAACAAAAATGAAAAAGAGAGAAGAATATGAGAGAAAAAAAGAAGAAAATAATAGAGAGGAGAAGAGAGTAGAAAAGAGTAAGAGCCATGAGAAGATAAAAAGTGATTGTGGAAAAGAAAGTGAGAGAAAAATTCAGTTTAGAGAAAAAGAGAGTGATTGTGTGGAAAAAGAAAGAAAAGAAAATTTGAGAGTTATTAGAAAAACAAGTGGGATAAAGAGTGTTTTATATATTTCTAAACCAATTGTCTTGTACAAGAAGGCTTATGAAAATACTAACAATCTTGAAATTGTTTTGTCATATACTTGTGAAGCTGTTTTGAAGAAATTCCAAGAAGTGCTTCCAAAACAATCATCCAAAGAGCTACCATGTGTGAGAAGGAAAATGCCCCAATTGGAGCAAGGTAACATTATTGTGATGGTTGATATGTTGTCTTGGAGGTACACTCTCATCTCTAATTTGCACAAAAATTTATTGGGTGTTGAAAGCATTGGAATTTTGCATGCAAATGATTATGGTTTTCCTAGTTCTTCACTTGATGTTGTTATTCCTTTAATTGATTTTGCTACTCTTCTATCTAGTGAAGGTGTTTCAAATGTTGATACTTGTGAGAAAATGGTTTTTGGAGACAATTTTATTCATGATAGATTTTTGTGTGGGAAGAACAACATTTATGTGCCCAAGAGTTCTCTAAGAAATCTGTTTAGTAAAGAAGCCTATGGATATAAATTGATAAAGCATTTTCATATTAAGGGTACTCTTGATATTATGCTTTATGTGTTGTTGGATCCTTATGTGTTTTCCAAGCATGGTTTGAGGGGAGGATTTTATCCACTTTGCTTTGGAATAAGGAATGCATGGAAAAACATCTTCAAAATAAAGCATGGTTTATATGAATGGTTGGCTATGATGCTTGGTTTGTCTAATGCACCAAGTACTTCTTTGAGTTTAATGAATCATGTTATAAATGTTTTCATTGATAAATTTTCGTGTGTTTATTTCCAATTTTTTCATGTGTTTAAAGGTGGGATCTTGTTGCTGTTTGAGGAATTAAAGAATTGGAAAGATTGCTTGCCACTTCTTGATGACATTCTTGTGGATAGTAAAATAATAGTTGAGCATAATGAACTTTTGAAATGTGTCTTGCAAATTTTGAAGAATGAGAAGTTGTATGCTAATTTTAAGAAAGGTTCATGTTGTATGGGAAGTATTATAATTGTGGATGATTTAGTATGTGGCATAGCAATAATAGAGATGAATGAAGGAAAGAAAATTGGAGAATGTTCACCACATCAATTTATTGCTAAACTTGAAAGCTTTCTTGATTTCATTAACTTTTGTGCAAAGCTTTTGAAGAATCATGTTCTACATGCTTTCTTTGACAAACTTGTTGCTATTGGTAATTTTATAGGCTTGCATGAGATTGATGACTCTTATTTTGTATTTGATCCGGGTGGTTGCATATTGATGATACGAATGGAAAAGGTGGTTTTCCTAAATGGCTACATCAAAGAGGAGATGGTTCATTACAAGTCTTGAAGAGACAATAATTGTTTTTCTAATTTTGAATTCTCATGGTGAGTTTGATATGAGTGCTCATTTTGGTGTTTCTAATCTTTCCCCTATTGATGTAGGTTTTGAAGATTCAAATTCGAGGTCGAATTCTCTTAAAGAAGGAGGGATTGATGAAAATCAAAAAAGGCCCATGGAAGACAAAAGCTTAAAGGCATTAGAAGAGCTTCAAGGATCAATGACAAGAGCAAGGGCAGAGAGGATTAATGAAGATCTAGAGAAGATGACTTCTGCCATATTTGAAAGAAGGCCAAATTTGGAGATAGAAAAGTCCAAGATGCTCAATTGTGTGTATTTGGAAGACTTGGGCTCCAATGGATTAGCATTTAGTTAGTTTAGCATTTTTATAATAAATGGGCCTTATGGGCCGAGACTTGTTTTTAGATTTATTTTGGCATGAAAACTTGTTATTTTATTTGGGTCACTTGGAATTGGGCTTGTTATTGTACAAGGCCCATTAGGGTTTGCTTATGGGGGCTGGTCATATATAAGCTCTTGTAAACATATTTTTATTCAGTTTTTGAATACAATTTGAGATTTGAGAGCTTGTGACTCTTAGGTTCTTGAGTGAGCCAATTATCCTTGATCTTATCAAGAGGCCTCCTCTTGTGGCGATCGTTCCTCCGGCTTATCAATTGGTGATTGTGGCGCCCATCCTCCATCTTTTTCTATTTTTTTGTTATTTGAAATCCAATTCAAGGTCCGTGTTTTTTCATCAAAAGCACTCCTCCCTCACCTAAGTCCTTGGCTGTTAGAAGACAAATTGAAGGACTTGCACAAAGAGTTGAAAGAATGTTTGAGAGGCAGAATGAAACCATAAGAAATATTCAAGAAACCATGGCAAGTAATGCAAGAAGGCAAGCACATGGCCATTCTCCACATGCCCATGAAAATTCTAGTAGTTCTCCAAGAGATGATGAAGAGAGGAGGTATGATAGAAGAAGAGATAGGAGAGATGAAAAAGAAAGAGGAGGTAGAAGACAACATGAGAGATGTATTGAAGAAAAAGGAGTTGAAAATAAAAATGAAAGGAGTAAAACAGAAAGAGTGTATCATGATGATGTAAAAAGAGATCAAAGAAGAGATGATAGGAGTGGTGGAGATAGACAAAGAAGTGGTGGAATAGCTTCAAACTTTCAAAGTGGCAAAATGAAATTTCCTTTGTTTCAAGGAAAGAATGATCCTCAAGCTTACTTAGAGTGGGAAAAGAAGATGGAATCATTCTATGCTTGTCACCATTATTCAGAAGAGACAAAAGTGAGGCTTGCTACCTATCAATTTAGTGATTATGCTAATATTTTGATGAGATCTTGGATCCTGACCAAGAGGTGCAAGACCAACCCAATAATCCAATTGGCCCAATAACTCGTGCAAGAGCCAAAAGGATGGAGTCTTTAATTTCAATGAAGGAAAACACTAATGTGGGCAGGATTACATTGCTGATCTATGAGGAAACTTGAAGAAATTGGGCTTAAGTGTATATGCATGGGCCCAATAGCTAATTGAAGCTGAAATTGAAGCATTTTGAAGGAATTCTAAAGGGCAGATATGAAGACCTATCTTCTGCACATTTTTCTTATTAATTAGTCATGTCATTTTAATGTTATTTATTGTTTTTAATGTCATTTATGTTTGGAGTTTCCTAAACCCTTTAGTCTTTCACTAGAAAGTAGAAATTTATGATTACTTAATGATCATTTATGAGCTTAAATTCTATTAAAAAGCTATGTATTCACATTTTCAAGTTAATTGAGAAGTTTGTTCAGATTGCCCTTTGCAATTCTATTCTTATCTAAGTATGATCTCTTACTTAGTGGCGAATTAACTGAATTCTTATCACTCTCATTCTCTTCTCTTTCCTAGAGTGTGGCGAATTCAACTGGTTCTCTTTAGGTTGTGGCGTGTCAAACTTATCAATCTAAAGTTTTCCAAAATTACTTTCTTTTTTTTTAATTTTCGTAATCCTATTAGTTGGTATCAGAGCTGGTTCATCTTCCAGCCAATCTACACTATTTTTTTTAACTTGAGTATAAACACTTTAGAGAGTGACCTACCCTTGTGAGAGAGGGAAACCACAACCATAAACACCATGTCTGGAGATTCTTCAATTCCAAGAGGTCTTAATTTGGAGCAAGCTCAAATCATAGGGCTTCAACGAAGCCAAGAACTACTACAACTTAACTATGAGGAGATGACGCGATGGCTTAATCGATTGACTGAAGCAATTGAAAGGCTGAACCCAAATGGAGATCGTGAGCCAAATGGAGGTAATGGAGGTGGAGATTCTGGTGCTGAAGAAGAGGAGAGACAACCAAGGCAAAGGAGGCAACAAATAGAATCAACAAGCAATATTAAGATGAGAATTCCGCCATTCAAAGGCACTAGTTCACCGGAGGAATATTTGGAGTGGGTGCAGAGAGTCGAAAAAGTATTTGAATGTCATGAATACTCAGAGGCAAGAAAATGTCAACTAGCTGCCCTTGAGTTCACTGACTATGCAAATTTATGGTGGGAGAATTTAAAGGCTCAACGTAAGAGGGATGGAGAAGAGGAGGTTAGAAGTTGGAGATTAATGAAGAGGTTGATGCAGCGGCGTTTTGTTCCTGACTATTACAAACAGGAACTTTATATCAAATTGCAAGGCTTGAGACAAGGAGGTATGTGTGTGGAAGATTATGTGAAGGAGTTTGAAATGTTGAAAATTAGATGTGAGTTGCAAGAACCTGAAGAACAAACCACTGCAAGGTTCTTGGGTGGGTTGAATAGGGAGATTGCAGATTTGGTGGAGTTACAAACTTATGTATTCTTGGAGGATGTGATCAAATTGGCTGTGAAGGTGGAAAGACAAAGGAAGCGGGTTTCAACCAAGCAACATGTGACTAGGCAAGCTGGTAATAAAATAGCCAACTCGTCTACGCCATGGGAGAATAAGAAGCTTAGCAATAAGGAGGCTGCCGGATCATCCACTACTTTGTCGAAAGGGAAAGCAGTTGATTCTAATCCACCTAAAAGAAGTAGGGATATCAAATGCTCCAAATGCCTTGGCCATGGACACATTGCTTCTGAATGTCCAAATCGAAGGGCAATGATTATAAAGGGGCCACAAGGTGAGGTGGAGAGTGAAGATGAAGAATTTGAAGAGGAAGGTGATGAATATTTAGGAGAAGAGAGTGTGGAGTATGCTGATGAAGGAGATATGCTTATAATTAGGCGTGTATTAAACTTGCAAGCAAAATTGGAGGATGAGCAGCGAGAAAATATATTTCACACTAGGTGCACAATTGGGAATAAGGTGTGTGGAGTAATCATTGATGGAGGGAGCTGTACTAATGTGGCTTCCACTACTTTAGTGGAAAAACTGAATTTGGCCACAAATAAACATCCTCACCCATACAAGTTGCAATGGCTGAATGATGTGGGAGAAATAAAAGTCACTAAACAGGTGGTAGTTCCATTTTCCATTGGAAAATCCTACAAAGATGAGATTTTATGTGATGTAGTCCCAATGAATGCAAGTCATTTGTTGTTGGGAAGGCCATGGCAGTACGATAGGAGAGTTGTGCATGATGGATTTAAAAATACATATGCTTTTGAGAAGGATGGCCAAAAGATTGTCCTTGTACCCCTTAGTCCTCAACAGATGCAAAGAGATCAACTTTGGCAAAAAGGGAGAACAAGACTAACTTACTTGCAACGAAGGGCGAGATTACAAAAGCCTTATTTAAGTCAGACCTTATCTTTTTGTTGTTGTTGAAGGAAGTGCAGCCAGACATTGTGGGATCATTACCCCCACAAATCCAATCACTATTAAAGGAGTATGAAGATGTCTTTCCAGAAGAATTGCCAAAGGGGTTGCCACCAAATTAGGGGGATTGAGCACCAAATTGATCTTATTCCAGGGGCTGCCTTACCAAATAAACCAGCCTATAGAATGAATCCAGAAGAAGCAAAAGAGATGCAGAGACAAGTAAATGAGTTACTTGAAAAGGGGCATGTGCGGGAGTCTATGAGTCCTTGTTCTGTACCAGCTTTATTGGTGCCAAAGAAAGATGGAACCATGCGTATGTGTGTGGATAGCAGGGCTATCAACAAAATCACAATCAAATACCGGTATCCAATTCCAAGGTTGGATGACATGCTGGATGAGTTGTATGGCTCTAAGGTGTTTTCAAAAATTGATTTGAGGAGTGGTTATAATCAAATCAGGATGAAAGAAGGAGACGAATGGAAGACAGCTTTCAAAACCAAGCATGGGTTATTTGAATGGATGGTCATGCCTTTTGGATTATCTAACGCTCCAAGCACTTTCATGCGACTAATGAATCATGTGCTGCATAAGTATATTGGTGATTTTGTTGTGGTATATTTTGATGACATCTTAATTTATAGCAAGAGCCCTATTGAACATATAGATCATTTGAGAAAGGTCTTTCAAATACTAGGAGAAGAAAAATTATATGGCAATATCAAGAAGTGCCAATTCTACCAAGATCGAGTTGTCTTTCTTGGTTTTGTTATTTCACAGCAAGGAGTTGAAGTAGATGAAGAAAAGGTGAAAGCTATCAAAGAATGGCCTGTTCCAAAAAGCATTTCAGAGGTAAGGAGTTTTCATGGATTAGCCTCTTTCTATAGGAGGTTTGTGAAGAATTTCAGTACCATACTTGCACCATTGACTGAATGCATCAAGAAGGGAGAGTTTAAGTGGACTAAAGCTGCACAAAGGAGTTTTGCATTGATCAAGGAGAAACTATGTTCAGCACCAATCTTAGCTCTACCTGATTTTTCTAAAACCTTTGAGCTTGAATGCGATGCTTCAGGCGTGGGAATAGGGGCTGTTCTACTGCAAGACAAGCGTCCTATTGCTTATTTCAGCGAGAAACTCAATGGAGGAAGTTTGAATTATTCCACTTATGACAAGGAGTTCTATTCCTTAATTAGAGCCCTTGAAACATGGCAGCATTATTTGTTACCTAAGGAGTTTGTTATTCATACAGATCATGAATCCTTAAAGCACTTGAAGGGACAAGTAAAGTTGAATCGACGACATGCCAAGTGGGTTGAGTTCTTGGAGACTTTTCCTTATATTATCAAATTCAAGAAAGGGAGTTCAAATGTGGTGGCTGATGCACTTTCTCACAGGTATTCTCTAATTTCATTACTAAATGCTAAGTTGATGGGATTTGAACTCATTAAAGAGCAGTACAAAGATGATCCAGTTCTTGCTGATATCTATGTAGCTTGTGAAAAGATGGCTTTTAAGGGGTTTTACAGACATGAAGGTTTCTTATTCAAATCTGGGAGGCTTGTTATTCCTAACTGCTCTATTAGAGAACTTCTTGTGAGAGAAGCACATGGTGGAGGCTTGGCTGGACATTTTGGAGAGAAAAGGACATTGGAGATGGTCAAAGAGCACTTTTATTGGCCAAATTTGATCAAAGATGTTCATCGCATTATTGAGAGGTGTGTCACTTGCAAGAAAGCCAAAAGCAAAGAAGCTGCACATAGTTTATATATGCCACTACCTGTACCAGACCAACCATGGGTTGATGTGAGCATGGATTTTATGCTTGGGCTGCCAAGAACTTCAAGGGGAAAGGATTCAATTATGGTGGTTGTTGATAGATTCTCTAAAATGGCCCATTTCATTTCTTGTAGAAAAACTGATGATGCTTCTCATGTGGCTGATTTATTCTTTCATAAGATTATACGCTTGCATGGAATTCCTAAAAGTATAGTGTCTGATCGAGATGCTAAATTTTTGAGTTACTTTTGGAAGACGTTGTGGAAAAAGCTTGGAACAAGACTGCTCTTTAGCACTACTTGTCATCCTCAAACAGATGGCCAAACTGAAGTGGTGAATCGAACTCTTTCTTCCTTGCTTAGAACTGTTGTTAATAAGAATCTCAAGTCTTGGGATGATTGTTTAGCATATGTTCTTCTGGATTCATTCTATATGCTGGTTTATTTGGTAAGGCAGCCCCTGGAATAAGATCAATTTGGTGCTCAATCCCCCTAATTGGTGGCAACCCCTTTGGCAATTCTTCTGGAAAGACATCTTCATACTCCTTTAATAGTAATTGAATTTGTGGGGGTAATGATCCCACAATGTCTGGCTGCACTTCCTTTAACAACAACAAAAAGATAAGGTCTGACTTAAATAAGGCTTTTGTAATCTCGCCCTTCGTTGCAAGTAAGTTAGTCTTGTTCTCCCTTTTTGCCAATAGTTAATCTCTTTGCATCTGTTGAGGACTAAGTGGTACGAGGACAATCTTTCGGCCATCCTTCTCAAAAGCATATGTATTTTTAAATACATCATGCACAACTCTCCTATCGTACTGCCATGGCCTTCCCAACAACAAATGACTTGCATTCATTGGGACTACATCACATAAAATCTCATCTTTGTCGGATTTTCCAATGGAAAATGGAACTATCACCTGTTTAGTGACTTTTACTTCTCCCACATCATTCAGCCATTGCAACTTGTATGGGTGAGGATGTTTATTTGTGGCCAAATTCAGTTTTTCCACTAAAGTAGTGGAAGCCACATTAGTACAGCTCCCTCCATCAATGATTACTCCACACACCTTATTCCCAATTGTGCACCTAGTGTGAAATATATTTTCTCGCTGCTCATCCTCCAATTTTGCTTGCAAGTTTAATACACGCCTAATTATAAGCATTTCTCCTTCATCAGCATACTCCACACTCTCTTCTCCTAAATATTCATCACCTTCCTCTTCAAATTCTTCATCTTCACTCTCCACCTCACCTTGTGGCCCCTTTATAATCATTGCCCTTCGATTTGGACATTCAGAAGCAATGTGTCCATGGCCAAGGCATTTGGAGCATTTGATATCCCTACTTCTTTTAGGTGGATTAGAATCAACTGCTTTCCCTTTCGACAAAGTAGTGGATGATCCGGCAGCCTCCTTATTGCTAAGCTTCTTATTCTCCCATGGCGTAGACGAGTTGGCTATTTTATTACCAGCTTGCCTAGTCACATGTTGCTTGGTTGAAACCCGCTTCCTTTGTCTTTCCACCTTCACAGCCAATTTGATCACATCCTCCAAGAATACATAAGTTTGTAACTCCACCAAATCTGCAATCTCCCTATTCAACCCACCCAAGAACCTTGCAGTGGTTTGTTCTTCAGGTTCTTGCAACTCACATCTAATTTTCAACATTTCAAACTCCTTCACATAATCTTCCACACACATACCTCCTTGTCTCAAGCCTTGCAATTTGATATAAAGTTCCTGTTTGTAATAGTCAGGAACAAAACGCTGCTGCATCAACCTCTTCATTAATCTCCAACTTCTAACCTCCTCTTCTCCATCCCTCCTACATTGAGCCTTTAGATTCTCCCACCATAAATTTGCATAGTCAGTGAACTCAAGGGCAGCTAGTTGACATTTTCTTGCCTTTGAGTATTCATGACATTCAAATACTATGTGTTTGATAAGTTGTCCATGTCAATTGTAGGTCTGAATTTGCTTTGATAGTTGGTCACCTTCTTCATTTTTGCGTTGTTTGCTATTGTTGAACTAAAAATTTGGTCTAAATACTTCTGCTACTATAGTAAATGAAAGGTGCATTGAACATGTTTGTTAAAAGTTCAAACTGAAGAAGTTCAGCTTGCAATAGCCAATTGCCATATTCTAATAGCACAACATCAAAGTGTTATAATTGAATATAGTAATTGATTAAAGCAAAGTAAAGAGCACCAATTTTGAATTGTGTTAAAAAGCCTTGCAATCAGCAAAAACTAGTGCTAAATTGGTACTGTTTGCATTGAGTTAGAAAGGGAAAAACATGTGCATCAAAAGAACAAAAACAGCAAGGAACAAAGGAGAAAAGCCAAGTTCGTGAATCAAAAGGCAACTTACAAAGAAGAGGCAAGAAAAATAAAGTGCTGAATTGTTGAAAACAAATTGGAATACATTCAAAAGAAAAGAAGTTGTTTGCTTGTTGTAGTTATTGTTGATTCTTGATATGCTCTAATTATACTTGAACTTCTCATTTTGACATTAATTGTTCATTGTCACTTTCAATTACTTGAATTCTTAAATCAGAACTTCTTGTTATTCTGAGTTGTTGCTTCTCATTATCTTGTGTCCTTAAGTCTTTGTTTTTTTTTATTTTTTCCTTTCTTCCTAGAGTTCAATTGTATTAATTCCATGCTGCCATGTTGTTAGTGTGCTGTCACCTTTTGTTGGCATTCAATTTGAGATAGTGATAGCCACAATTGTTGGATTTCTGCTGGTTGTGTCATTTTAGTTCCAAAAGAACCACAAGAGAGGAAAAAAAAGGAGTGGGAAAAGGCAAGAGTGTGTGAAATCATTTGAGGATAAAAGCCTAAATTACAGTACAAACACGAGTGTGAGTGCTCTTAAATCAAGTGAGAAGTGTGGTTTTGTGAGGCCCTTTTTTTTATTTAACCTTTTCTTGCAGGTTTAATCATTAACAATGTCGGGAGGAGGTGATAACAATACTTTCCAACCTGAGAATCTAGATTTCACTATGAGAGCTATGTTTCAACAATTTGAGAGATTGAATGAACAAATTGCTGGAATGAATGAGAGGATAAGAGGGATTGAAGGAGAAAGAAGACAAAATGATAGGCATGTGGGAGATGAAGGAGTTGAAAATTTTGAGAGTAGAAGTGAGAGATCAGATAGCTCAAATGAGGGTGAGAGAAGAAGAGGTGAAAGGGAACATGTTAGAAGAACAAGGGTAGATACCAATCTTGACAGCATTAAGATGAAAATCCCATCATTCCAAGGAAGAAATGATCCAGAAGCTTATTTTGAATGGGAAAAGAAGATGGAATTGATATTTGATTGCCACAATTATTCGAAGGAAAAGAAGGTAAAGCTTGCTGTTACGGAATTTTTTGATTATGCCATTGTTTGGTGGGATAAATTGATGATAGATGTAAGGAGAGAGAGAGAAAGACCCATTACAACTTGGGAAGACTTGAAGTTTGTCATGAAAAGAAGATTTGTTCCTCGCTATTACCAAAGGGATTTGCATCAAAAATTGCAAAGTTTGATTCAAGGAGCTAAGAGTGTTGAGGATTATATAACACAAGGAAATGGAAATCACTATGACAAGAGCCAATGTGGAAGAAAGTCAAGAAGCAACTATGGCTAGATTTCTCCATGGATTGAATAGAGACATTGCTAATGTGGTGGAGTTACAACGCTATGCATTTTTGGAGGAGTTGGTACACTTGGCTATGAAAGTGGAAAGGCAACTCAAAAGAAGAAGTTCATCTAAATATAATTCACAATCAAGCTCTCCATGGAAGTCTTGGGATAAAAAGAGTGACAAGAAGGAGGAAAGAGGAAGCAAGTTCAAATCTGAATTCTCTTCAAAATCAAAAGATGAATCTTCTAAGGGCAAAAACAAAGTGGAGGAGAATCAGAAACATTCCAACATGAAGTGTTTCAAATGTTTGGGAAGAGGACATATTGCTAGTAATTGTCCAAACAAAAGGCTTATGGTGATCAAAGACAATGGGGAATGGGATTCTACAAGTGAGAAAGAACAAAGTACTTCATCCGATGAAGATAGTATAAGTAGTGAGGATCCTTTTGATGGAGGTGCATTGGTGAGTAGGAGAGCCTTAAATGTGCAAATCAAGGAGGAGAGTGAGAATCAAAGAGAAAATCTTTTTCATACAAGGTGCAACATTCAAGGGAAGGCTTGCCAAGTTATCATTGATAGAGGGAGTTGTGCTAATGTGGCTAGCACTACCTTAGTTGAAAAGTTGAATTTGCCCACTTTACAGCACCCTACCCCTTACAAGCTTCAATGGTTGAATGAAAATGGGGAGTTGAAAGTGAATAAACAAGTGCTGGTCTCTTTCTTTATTGGGAGGTACCATGATGAGATTCTTTGTGATGTGGTTCCCATGCATGCTTGCCATCTTTTGCTTGGGAGGCCATGGCAATTTGATAGACAAGTTACTCATGATGGTGTTCTCAACAAATACAAGCTTGTCAAAGATGGAAAGAAGTTCTCCCTTAGGCCTTTAACTCCAAAACAAGTTTATGAAGATCAAACGATAATGCAAAAAGAGAAGAGGAAGAAAAAAGGAAAAAGAATGTAGACCAGAATGAGAGAGATAAAAAGAACAAGAGTGTGAATGAAAAAAAAGAGAGTACTTGTGAAAAAGAAGAGAGAAAACATGAGAGAGGAGAGCCATCAAAACAAAGAAAAGAAAAGTTAAGTGTGTTTGCAAAAACAAGTATTGTGAGGAATGCTTTATATGTTTCTAGACCAATTGTTTTTCCAAATACTTTTGATTTTCTTTTACAGAAACATCAAGATGTACCTTCAAGAGAAAGCTCTAAAGAAGTGCAATCTTTGAAGAGAGGAGAACATCATATAAATTTCATCCTTGGAAATTCAACTCAAACTTATGAAGATCATGTGATTGAAAAATATAGTAAGAAGGAAGAACTTCATGAAGCATATCCATGTGTAATGCAATGTAGGCAAGGTAAAGGTAGTGAGGTAGATAATGCTTTGGCTCAAAGGTATACTCTTTTCCTGACTTTCCATGATAGATCACTAAATTTTGGGCCTAAGGATTATTTGCATACAGAATTGATGAGTTTTGAGTGCCTTGACAATTTGTATGTAGTTGATTTTGAGAGTGCTGCCTCTTCACATGATTTTGTAATTCCTTTACAAGTTGAGTTTGTTTCCAAAGTTGATGTTTGTGAAGAAATGATTTTTGGAGAAATGTTTAGGCATGATAAGATTTTGTGTAAAAGGAATGAATTGTTTTTGCCTAAAAGTTCTCTAGATGATTTGTTTGTTGGAAAAACTTATGATTGTGATTTGATAATACATTTTGACATTAAGAAGACTCGAAGGGATTTGCATGATATGTCTTTTGTGTTTTATAGAAGTTTTCTCACCAAAAAAGTTAATTTGATTAAACATTTTGAATTTAAAAGAAGTTTAGATAACATGCTTTATGTGTTGCTGGATCCTTATGTGTTTTCCAAGCATGATTTGATGGGAGGATTTCATCCACTTTGCTTTGAAATAAGGAATGTATGGAAAAACATATTCAAAACAAGGCATGGTTTGTATGAATGGTTGTCTTTGCTTTTTGGTTTGTCTAATGCACCAAGTATTTTTGTGAGCTTAATGAATCATATTTTGAATACTTCTTTTAATAAATTTGTTAGGGTCTATTTAGATAAAATTCTTGTGATAAGTTTGCATGTTTTTAGTTGCAAGTTTTTTGTGAGTGCCTATTATCTTCATGTTTTGTGCATTTCCAAGAATAAATTTGCTATTGCTCATTTAAATCATTTTTATGTGCTGAAAGGTTGGATATTGCTAGGACTTGAGAATTTAAAGCATTGGAAAGATTGTGTGCCATCTCTTGTTGAAATTCTTGTGTATGACAAAGTTATGGACGAGCATTTTCAATCTTTGAAATCTGTTTGCAAAATTTTAAGAAATGAAAAGTTGCACGATAATTTTGAAGAATGTTTGTCATGCATGAATTGTGTTAAATATTTGAAATATGTTGTGTGTGACAATGCAATGGAAGTGATCAAAGAAAAAGCACTTAAACAATGGCTGCCACCTATGTTTGTTAGTAAAATTGAGAGCTTTCATGGTTTGATTAACTTATGTGGGAAACTTATAAAGAATCATGTTCGATGTGCTTCCAATGATAAACTTCTCACTATTGTTAATTTTGTATGCCTGCATGAGATTATTGACTCTTATTTTGTATTTGATCCAGGTAGTTACTTGTTGATGGTATGAGTGGAAAAGGAAGTGTTTCCAATCCAAGGGAATCCTAGCTACATCTATGTGGAAGTGGTTCACACCAAGTCATGAAAAAAAACAATAGTTGTTTTCTTAATTTGAATTCTCATGGTGAGTTGGATGTGAGTATTTCATTTAGTGATTCTAATCTTTCTCCCTTCGATGTAGGTTTTGAAGATTCGAGGACGAATCTTTTTGAAGAAAGGGGGAATGATGTGAATTTAAAGGGAGTCAATAATAAGGAAGTAAGATAGGAGGAGAGCTTAATCAAGTACATTTGAATTGTGCCACATCATCATCAAATTGGTGCCACATCATCAAGAAGGTGGAGCCACATCATTGTCACAATCCATGTCATTGCCACATCATCAGAGGTGGAGCCACATCACCGCCACATCAGCCACAATCCATGTCACTGCCACATCATTTTGGAGATGGTGCCACATCATTGCCACATCAGCCATAGTCCTAATTGGTGCCACCTCATCTCATTTTCTATTATTTGGTGTTTTAGGCTTTATTATAGCACTTGGACTCTTAATTTATAATTATTTTGTGCTGCATCACTTTGGACCTATTTTGGGCTTTATTTGAGCCCATTTGTCAATTAGGGTTTTAGAGAGTCAATAAGGAGGCTTGTTCCTTATTCTATTACAATTCAGACATTTTGAGAAAAAGCTGATTGCTTATGAGGGTTTTCTCTCTAGGTTCTTGTATGAACTTGAAGACTTATCAAAGGGCATTCAACCTTTGTGGCGTCAAATATATATCTCTTATTGCTTCCAATTCTTCCTCTTTTCTGAAGCATGGCGGGAATATCATTCTTTGTTTCACTTTGATTGCATCTGATTTGGGAAAGATCCAACAATTTCACATCAATAGCCCAAAGAAGAGTAGTCAAGGTACGGTTTACTACCTCTGTTTGTCCGTCTATTTGTGGGTGACATGTGGTAGAAAATAGAAGTTTGGTTCCAAGCTTTTGCCATAGGGTCTTGCAGAAGTGACTCAAAAACTTAGAATCTCTATCAAAAACTATACTTCTTGGCAAGCCATGCAACCTTACAATTTTCTTGAAGTACAAGTCCGCAACATGTGTAGCGTCATCTACTTTCCTACATGGAACAAAATGAGCAATTTTTGAGAAACGGTCCACAACCACAAATATGGAGTCCTTACCATTCTTTGTCCTTGACAAACCTACAATGAAATCCATAGAAACATCAGTCCAAGGGTAATCCGGAATAGGTAATGGAGTATAAAGGCCATGGGGTTGTACCTTGGATTTAGCCCTCTTGCACACAATACACTTTTTGCAGAATTGATAAACACTATGTTTCATTCCAGGCCAAAAGAAGTGTTCTTGCAAAATTATTAAGGTTTTTAGGTTCACCAAAGTGCCCCATCAAACCACCTTCATAGGCTTCTTTTACAAACAAGTTACGAATTGAGCATTTAGGCACACACAATTTATTCCCCTTAAATAGATACCCCTCATGCTTATAAAACCCATCATGAGCCCTCTTGTCACACAACCCATATAAACCAGCAAAATCAGCATCATGCATATAAAGTTCCTTTACATGTTCAAATCCAAGCAATTTTGCATCAAGCATAGAAAGTAAAGCATAACGCCTAGATAAAGCATCAGCCACTACATTCATTTTACCTTGCTTATGCTTAATAACATAAGAAAACTGTTCTAGGAACTCTACCCACTTAGCATGCCTTTTATTTAATTTCCCTTGACCCTTGAGATATTTCAATGATTCATGGTCACTGTAGATCACAAACTCTTTAGGTAAAAGGTAATGTTGCCATGTTTGAAGTGCCCTAATCAAAGCATAAAGTTCTTTATCATAAGTAGGATACTTCAAACAAGCTCCACTAAGCTTTTTACTAAAGTAAGCAATGGGGTGCCCTTCTTGCATCAAAACAGCCCCTATCCCCACATTAGATGCATCACACTCCAATTCAAATGATTTAGTAAAATTAGGAAGTGCAAGTATGGGTGCATGCATTGATGAAATAAGACGGATCTTGAATTGGATTTGAAACAACAAAAGTAGAAAAAGATGGAGGATGGGTGCCACAATCACGGATTGATAAGCCGAAGGTAAGATCGCCACAAGAGGAGGTCTCTTGATAAGATCAAGGATAATTGGCTCACTCAAGAACCTAAGAGTCACAAGCTCTCCAATCTCAAATTGTATTCAAAATTGAATAAAAATATGTTTACAAGAGCTTATATATGACCAGCCCCCATAAGCAAACCCTAATGGGCCTTGTACACTAACAGGCCCAATTCTAAGTGACCCAAATAAAATAACAAGTTTTCATGCTAAAATAAATCTAAAAACAAGTCTTGGCCCATAAGGCCCATTTATTACAGAAATGCTAAACTAACTAAATGCTAATGGATTCATTGGAGCCCAAGTCTTCCAAATACACGCAATTGAGCATCTTGGACTCTTTTAGCTCCAAATTGTGCCTTTTCTCAAATAGGGGAGCAATCATCTTCTCTAGGTCTCCCTTCATCCCCTTTGCCAAACCCTTGACATTGATCCGTAAAGCCCTTTCAACACCTTTAGTCCATTGTCTTCAATGGGCTTTCTTTGATTTTCATCAATCCCTCCTTCTTCAAGAAAATTCGCCCTCGAATTTAAATCTTCAAAACCTACATCAATAGGAGAAAGATTAGAAACACCAAAATAAGCACTTATATCAAACTCACCATGAGAATTCAAAATTAGGAGAACAATTATTGTCTCTTCAAGACTTGAAATGAACCATCTCCTCTTAGATGTAGCCATGGGGGACACCACCTTTTCCATTC
Organism: Sindora glabra; assembly: GCA_020226215.1. Lineage (NCBI taxonomy): Eukaryota > Viridiplantae > Streptophyta > Magnoliopsida > Fabales > Fabaceae > Sindora > Sindora glabra. Next base: position 22,292,326 of record CM035233.1, on the reverse strand, counting down.
ATATCATCAATATGCAACCACCCGGATCAAATACAAAATAAGAGTCATCAATCTCATGCAAGCTTATAAAATTACCAATAGCAACAAGTTTATCAAAGAAAGCAGGTAAAACATGATTCTTCAAAAGCTTTGCACAAAAGTTAATGAAATCAAGAGAGCTTTCAATTTTAGCAACAAATTGATGTGGTGAACATTTTTCAATTTTCTTTCCTTCATTCATCTCTATTGCTATACCACATACAATATCATCCACAATTATAATACTTCTCATACAACATGAACCTTTCTTAAAATTAGCATGCAACTTCTCATTCTTCAAAATTTGCAAGACACATTTCAAAAGTTCATTATGCTCAACTATTATTTTACTATCCACAAGAATGTCATCAAGAAGTGGCAAGCAATCTTTCCAATTCTTTAATTCCTTAAACAGCAACAAGATCCCACCTTTAAACTCATCAAAACAATGGAAATAAACACAAGAAAATTTATCAATGAAAACATTTATAACATGATTCATTAAACTCAAGGAAGTACTTGGTGCATTAGACAAACCAAGTATCATAGCCAACCATTCATATAAACCATGCTTTGTTTTGAAGATGTTTTTCCATGCATTCCTTATTCCAAAGCAAAGTGGATAAAATCCTCCCATTAAACCATGCTTGGAAAACACATAAGGATCCAGCAATACATAAAGCATAATATCAAGAGTACCCTTAATATCAAAATGTTTTATCAATTTATATCCATAGGCTTCTTTACTAAACAGATTTCTTATAGAACTCTTGGGCACATACATGTTGTTCTTCCCACATAAAAATCTATCATGAATAAAATTGTCTCCAAAAACCATTTTCTCACAAGTATCAAGATTTGAAACACCTTCACTAGATAAAAGAGTAGCAAAATCAATTAAAGGAATAACAACATCAAGTGAAGAACTAGGAAAACCATAATCATTTAGATACAAAATCCCAATGTTTCCAACACCTAACACATTTTTATGCAAATTAGAGATGAGAGTGTACCTCCAAGACAACATATCAACCATCACAATAATGTTACCTTGCTCCAATTGGGGCATTTCCCTTCTCACACATGGTAGCTCTTTGGATGATTGTTTTGGAAGCACTTCTTGGAATTTCTTCAAAACAGCATCACAAGTATTTGACAAAACAATTTCAAGATTGTTAGTATTTTTATAAGCTTTCTTGTACAAGACAATTGGCTTAGAAATATAGAAAACACTCTTTATCTCACTTGCTTTTCTAATAACTCTCAAATTTTATTTTCTTTCTTTTTCCACACAATCACTCTCTTTTTCTCTAAACTGAATTTTTCTCTCATTTTTTTTCTTCTCATGACTCTCACTCTTTTCTACTCTCTTCTCCTCTCTATTATTTTCTTCCTTTTTTCTCTCATATTCTTATCTTTTTTTCATTTTTATTGTTTCAAATCCAATTCATTGATGAAATAAGACGGATCTTGAATTGGATTTAAAACAACAAAAATAGAAAAAGATGGAGGATGGGCGCCACAATCACGGATTGATAAGCCGAAAGTAGGATCGCCACAAGAGGAGGTCTCTTGATAAGATCAAGGATAATTGGCTCACTCAAGAACCTAAGAGTCACAAGCTCTCCAATCTCAAATTGTATTCAAAACTGAATAAAAATATGTTTACAAGAGCTTATATATGACCAGCCCCCATAAGCAAACCCTAATGGGCCTTGTACACTAACAGGCCCAATTCTAAGTGACCCAAATAAAATAACAAGTTTTCATGCTAAAATAAATCTAAAAACAAGTCTTGGCCCATAAGGCCCATTTATTACAGAAATGCTAAACTAACTAAATGCTAATGGATTCATTGGAGCCCAAGTCTTCCAAATACACGCAATTGAGCATCTTGGACTCTTTTAGCTCCAAATTGTGCCTTTTCTCAAATAGGGGAGCAATCATCTTCTCTAGGTCTCCCTTCATCCCCTTTGCCAAACCCTTGACATTAATCCGTGAAGCCCTTTCAACACCTTTAGTCCATTGTCTTCAATGGGCTTTCTTTGATTTTCATCATTCATAAGCTTATCCTTCAATGTATCAAAAGCTTCTTGTTGTTCCTTTTCCCATTTAAAACCCACATTTTTCTTGACAACTTCATTTAAAGGTGCAGCAATGGTGCTAAAATCTCTCACAAAGCGCCTATAAAAAAGCTTGCTAACCTTTGGAAGCTCCTCACTTCACTCATGGTCCTAGGGGTTGGCTAATTTTTTATGGCTTTAACTTTTTTCTCATCCATATGCACCCCTTTGGAATTAACCACAAAGCCCAGAAAAACTACATGATCTTTACAAAATATACATTTTTCAATATTTACATACAACTTTTCAAGCCTCAAGACTTCCAACACACACCTCAAATGCAACACATGCTCATCAAAAGATTTGCTGTAAACTAAGATATCATCAAAGTAAACAACAACAAATTTGCCTAAGAAGTTTCTAAGCACATGATTCATTAAACACATGAAGAATCCAAATGGCATCACCAACTATTCATACAATCTATATTTAGTCTTAAAGGCTGTTTTCGACTCATCCCCCTCCCTTATTCTTATTTGGTGATATCCACTTTTAAGATCAATCTTAGAAAAGTAACAAGCACTAAACAATTCATCAAGTAAATAATCCAAATGGGGTATGGGGTGTCTATACTTTACAGTGATGTTGTTGATAGTACGGCAATCAGTGCACATCCTCCAGCTACCATCTTTCTTGGGTACTAGGATGACTGGTACAGCACAAGGGCTTAAGCTTTCCTTCACCCATCCTTTATCTAGCAATCCTTCTACTTGTTTTTGGATCTCTTGAGTTTCTTGAGGATTGCTTCTATATGCAGGCCGGTAGGGCAATGTTGCTCCTGAAACCAAGTCAATTTTATGTTCTATCCCTCTAATTGGAGGTAGACCATGAGGCACTTCCTTGAGAAAAATATTTCCAAATTCTTGCAAAAGAGAAGAAACACCACTAGGCAAAGCATTGTTAGCAAAGTGATCAATCAAATCATCATGAGGACTTTCTTTACACAAAATTAGATACATAGGCCAAGAGGCCAACAAAGCTTTCCTCACTTCTTTTTCTCTCACAAACAAATTTTCTCTTCTTTCACACTCACTTTTCTTTTCACTCTCTTCTTTCTCACTTGCAAGTGTCCTCACTTTTTTCCCTTTTTTTTATAAGTTTGCCCTCAAACTCACTTTTTTTCTTTTCAATTTTTCTCTCATCTTTTCTCTCTTGCTCTCTTTCAACCTCATAATTGTTTGATCCTCACAAACTTGCCTAGGAGTCATGGGTACTAAAGTGATTTTGCATCCCTTATGTACAAATGTGAACTTGTTGGCATGATCATCATGAATAGCTTTCTTGTCAAACTGCCATGGTCTTCCCAAGAGGATATGACTTGCTTCCATAGGCACTACATCACACAGAACTTCATCCTTATACTTGCTAATAGAAAAAGTAATCAAAACTTGCCTATCAACAACCAACTCCCCTTCATCACTCAACCATTGTAGCTTATAGGGCTTGGGATGTGAAGTAGTAGTAAGACACAATTTCTCAACAAGCCTGACCCTAGTCACATTGGTACAACTACCACCATCAACAATAAGAGAACAAACCTTCCCAAGTACCTAGCATCTTGAATGAAAGATATTTTCTCTTTGTGTAGTGTCATCCTCCTTGGCCAAACTACCCAAGAGATGCCTCACCATAAGCAAATCTTCCTCAGGATAAAAAGCTTCACACTCACTATCTTGTTCACTTGTAGCATGTGATGATGGAGATGAACTCTCACTTGAGATCTCACCATTCTCTCTCAAAATCATGGTCTTCTTGTTCGGACATTGGGATGCAATGTGACCTTTTCCAAGGCATTTGAAGCATTTGATTTCCCTATGCCGAGAAGTAGAAGAAGCAGAAGCATTAGTAGAATTAAAAGATGTTTTGGATGAGGATTTACCACCTTGGACAACCACATCCATAGTTGAAGTTCCCTCCTTCTTCACTCCTTCTTTCCATCCTTTTGAGTTGTAGGAAGAGGTGTTTTTCTTCAAAGTCCCTTTTCTTTTGAGTTGTGCTTCTACTTTGATAGCTTGGTGAACCAAATCTTAAAGTTCTACATGGGGATGAAGTTCCACTATGTCACGGATATTATGGTTCAACCCATTCAAGAAACGAGCCATTGTTGCTTCTCTTTCTTCAATCACATTAGCTCTTATCATTGCAACTTCCATTTCTTTGTGATAGTCATTAACACTTCTTCCACCTTGCCTCAAACCTTGAAGATTTGTATGAAGCTCCCTATTGTAGTATGTAGGAACAAATCTCTTGCGCATTAGGTTCTCCATTTCATTCCATGTGACTACGGGTTCCTCATCATATCTCCTTCGCTCCCTTTGAATTTGATCCCACCACACCAAGGCATAGTTATGGAACTCTAAGGAAGCTACCTTCACTTTCGTTTCCTCACTATAGTCATGGCATGAGAATACTTGCTCTATCTTCAACTCCCACTCTAAGTATGCTTCAACATCATTCCTTCCATGAAAACTAGGAATCTTTATTTTAACTCCACCAATCCTCTCATTTTCTCTCACTCTTCCATCTCCTTCTCTCCTCCTCCTATCATTCCTCCGCTCTCTGTCATCTCTCCTATCTCTTCTTCTATCATATCTCCTCTCTTCATCATTTCTAAAAGAACTACTAGAATCTTCATGGGCATGTGGAGAATGGTCATGTGCTTGCCTTCTTGCATTATTTGCCATGGTTTCTTGAATATTTCTTATGGTTTCATTCTGCCTCTCAAACATTCTTTCAAATCTTTGTGCAAGTCCTTCAATTTGTCTTCTAACAGCCAAGGACTTAGGTGAGGGAGGAGTGCTTTCACCACTTGATCCACCTTCATGAGACATGTCTACAAAAGAGAAATATTAATGTAATAAAAGGTCCTCTCCACTCGCTAAGTGTTTCACTCAAAAGATGTTCACTCGTGTTTCACTCAAAATTGATTTTTGTGTAAGGATTTCTCTCTTGCCTTTTTCCTCTCAAGTGTTCTCAAGAGTTCTTAAGGAAGTCAACCTCCAATCCACACAATCAACCACAACCAAGTGACAATCAATCAGCAAGACACAAGTGAAGCCAATAAAGACAATCAAGAAAAACTAAACAAGAAATAAGCACACTAAGAAAAACAGAATGCAAACAAGACAAGAATGGAGACAAGAAAGCAAACAGAAAGCAAATTATAGAAGAATGCAAAGAAGACAAGAGTGGAGAAATTAGACAAGACTATGTAATGTTAAATAATAGCTAAGTTGTTCCCAAAAATTTCTGGTATGGAATAAATCAAAAATTAAGTAAAAGCAAGCTGAAAATTGCAAGAAAGTGACATTCAAGAAGCACTTTTGTGTGCTGCAAATTATATGGAATGTTCATTTTTGAGACAGCAAATAAATTCAATCCAATTGAATCAGAATTTTGGAAAGGAGTAGTAAACAAGGAATTAGAATTGATTGTATTCACAATTCCCTTTAAATCAAGCTATTATTTAACACCAAACACCAAACTAACAGAATTTCACAAGATTGAATAGATTCAGAATCAACAACATGTGATGAACACGAAGAACATAAGTGCAGAAAACTAATAATTGTTTATGAATTTAGCTATTCTAATTACCAAGAAACAAGAGTTCAGCAATAAAACAATTGTTGCAACAAGATTTAGGAAAGATTGTACCAAAAAATAATGAAACCCTAACTGTGTGAATGAGTGATGGCGTGAACAGTACTAGCGGGTGAACAGTGTCGAAGTGCAGAAATAGAAATGATGAACAGTTCACAAATAGTACGGATGAACAGTATCTATAAACAGTGCCCTCAAATCCAATTCCAACCAAATCTCATGATACCGATTAATGATATAAGACGGATCTTAAATTGGATTTGAAATAAGAAAAATGAAAAAAGATGGAGGATGGGTACCACAATCACATATTGATAAGGCAAAGGAAAGATCGCCACAAGAGGAGGCCTCTTGATAAGATCAAGGATAATTAGCTCCCTCAAGAACCTAAGAGTCACAAGCTCTCAATCTCAAATTGTATTCAAAACTGAATAAAAATCTATTTACAAGAGCTTATATATGACCAGCCCCATAAGCAAACCCTAATGGGCCTTGTACATTAACAAGTCCAATTTTAAGTAACCCAAATAAAATAACAAGTCTTCATGCCAAAATAAATCTAAAAAAATAAGTCTCGGCCCGTAAGGCCCATTTATTACAAAAAATGCTAAACTAACTAAATGCTAATGGATTCATTAGAGCCTAAGTCTTTCAAATACACGCAATTCAGCATCTTGGACTCTTCTAGCTCCAAATTGGGCCTTCTTTTAAATATGGTAGCAACCATCTTCTCTAAATCTTCCTTAATTCTCTTTGTCTTTGCTCTTGTCATTGGTCCTTGAAGCTCTTCCAATGCTGAGCCTTTGTCTTTCATGGGCCTTCTTAGATTCTCATCACTTATCATGCCTTTTATTTAATTTTCCCTTGACCCTTGAGATATTTCGATGATTCATGGTCACTATGGATCATAAACTCTTTAAGTAAAAGATAATGTTGCCATGTTTGAAGTGCCCTAATCAAAGCATAAAGTTCTTTATCATAAGTAGTGATAAGAATCTAAGAAGGCCCATGGAAGACAAAAGCTTGAAGGTATTGAAAGAGCTTCAAGGACCAATAACGAGAGCAAAGGCAAAGACGATTAATGAAGATCTAGAGAAGATGGTTGCTGCCATATTTGAAAGAAGGCCCAATTTGGAGTTAGAAGAGTCCAAGATGCTCAATTGCATGTATTTGGAAGACTTGGGCTCTAATGAATCCATTAGCATTTAGTTAGTTTAGCATTTTTGTAATAAATGGGCCTCATGGGCCGAAACTTATTTTTAGATTTATTTTGACATGAAGAGTTGTTATTTTATTTGGGTCACTTAGAATTGGGCTTGTTAGTGTACAAGGTCCATTAGGGTTTCTTTATGGGGGTTGGTCATATATAAGCTCTTGTAAATATATTTTTATGTAGTTTTGAATACAATTTGAGATTGAGAACTTGTGACTCTTAGGTTCTTGAGTGAGCCAATTATCCTTAATCTTATCAAGAGGCCTTCTCTTGTAGCGATCTTTCCTTTGCCTTATCAATATGTGATTGTGGTACCCATCCTCCATCTTTTTTCATTTTTCTTATTTCAAATCCAATTTAAGATCCGTCTTATATCATTAATCGGTATCATGAGATTTGGTTGGAATTGGATTTGAGGGCACTGTTTATAGATACTGTTCATCCGTACTATTTGTGAACTGTTCATCATTTCTATTTCTGCACTTCGACACTGTTCACCCGCTAGTACTGTTCACGCCATCACTCATTCACACAGTTAGGGTTTCATTATTTTTTGGTACAATCTTTCCTAAATCTTGTTGCAACAATTGTTTTATTGCTGAACTCTTGTTTCTTGGTAATTAGAATAGCTAAATTCATAAACAATTATTAGTTTTCTGCACTTATGTTCTTCGTGTTCATCACATGTTGTTGATTCTGAATCTATTCAATCTTGTGAAATTCTGTTAGTTTGGTGTTTGGTGTTAAATAATAGCTTGATTTAAAGGGAATTGTGAATACAATCAATTCTAATTCCTTGTTTACTACTCCTTTCCAAAATTCTGATTCAATTGGATTGAATTTATTTGCTGTCTCAAAAATGAACATTCCATATAATTTGCAGCACACAAAAGTGCTTCTTGAATGTCACTTTCTTGCAATTTTCAGCTTGCTTTTACTTAATTTTTGATTTATTCCATACCAGAAATTTTTGGGAACAACTTAGCTATTATTTAACATTACATAGTCTTGTCTAATTTCTCCACTCTTGTCTTCTTTGCATTCTTCTATAATTTGCTTTCTGTTTGCTTTCTTGTCTCCATTCTTGTCTTGTTTGCATTCTGTTTTTCTTAGTGTGCTTATTTCTTGTTTAGTTTTTCTTGATTGTCTTTATTGGCTTCACTTGTGTCTTGCTGATTGATTGTCACTTGGTTGTGGTTGATTGTGTGGATTGGAGGTTGACTTCCTTAAGAACTCTTGAGAACACTTGAGAGGAAAAAGGCAAGAGAGAAATCCTTACACAAAAATCAATTTTGAGTGAAACACGAGTGAACATCTTTTGAGTGAAACACTTAGCGAGTGGAGAGGACCTTTTATTACATTAATATTTCTCTTTTGTAGACATGTCTCATGAAGGTGGATCAAGTGGTGAAAGCACTCCTCCCTCACCTAAGTCCTTGGCTGTTAGAAGACAAATTGAAGGACTTGCACAAAGATTTGAAAGAATGTTTGAGAGGCAGAATGAAACCATAAGAAATATTCAAGAAACCATGGCAAATAATGCAAGAAGGCAAGCACATGACCATTCTCCACATGCCCATGAAGATTCTAGTAGTTCTTTTAGAAATGATGAAGAGAGGAGATATGATAGAAGAAGAGATAGGAGAGATGACAGAGAGCGGAGGAATGATAGGAGGAGGAGAGAAGGAGATGGAAGAGTGAGAGAAAATGAGAGGATTGGTGGAGTTAAAATAAAGATTCCTAGTTTTCATGGAAGGAATGATGTTGAAGCATACTTAGAGTGGGAGTTGAAGATAGAGCAAGTATTCTCATGCCATGACTATAGTGAGGAAACGAAAGTGAAGGTAGCTTCCTTAGAGTTCCATAACTATGCCTTGGTGTGGTGGGATCAAATTCAAAGGGAGCGAAGGAGATATGATGAGGAACCCGTAGTCACATGGAATGAAATGGAGAACCTAATGCGCAAGAGATTTGTTCCTACATACTACAATAGGGAGCTTCATACAAATCTTCAAGGTTTGAGGCAAGGTGGAAGAAGTGTTAATGACTATCACAAAGAAATGGAAGTTGCAATGATAAGAGCTAATGTGATTGAAGAAAGAGAAGCAACAATGGCTCGTTTCTTGAATGGGTTGAACCATAATATCCGTGACATAGTGGAACTTCATCCCCATGTAGAACTTTAAGATTTGGTTCACCAAGCTATCAAAGTAGAAGCACAACTCAAAAGAAAAGGGACTTTGAAGAAAAACACCTCTTCCTACAACTCAAAAGGATGGAAAGAAGGAGTGAAGAAGGAGGGAACTTCAACTATGGATGTGGCTGTCCAAGGTGGTAAATCCTCATCCAAAACATCTTTTAATTCTACTAATGCTTCTGCTTCTTCTACTTCTCGGCATAGGGAAATCAAATGCTTCAAATGCCTTGGAAAAGGTCACATTGCATCCCAATGTCCGAACAAGAAGACCATGATTTTGAGAGAGAATGGTGAGATCTCAAGTGAGAGTTCATCTCCATCATCACATGCTACAAGTGAACAAGATAGTGAGTGTGAAGCTTTTTATCCTGAGGAAGATTTGCTTATGGTGAGGCATCTCTTGGGTAGTTTGGCCAAGGAGGATGACACTACACAAAGAGAAAATATCTTTCATTCAAGATGCTAAGTACTTGGGAAGGTTTGTTCTTTTATTGTTGATGGAAGTAGTTGTACCAATGTGACTAGGGTCAGGCTTGTTGAGAAATTGTGTCTTACTACTACTTCACATCCCAAGCCCTATAAGCTACAATGGTTGAGTGATGAAGGGGAGTTGGTTGTTGATAGGCAAGTTTTGATTACTTTTTCTATTAGCAAGTATAAGGATAAAGTTCTGTGTGATGTAGTGCCTATGGAAGCAAGTCATATCCTCTTGGGAAGACTATGGCAGTTTGACAAGAAAGCTATTCATGATGATCATTCCAACAAGTTCACATTTGTACATAAGGGATGCAAAATCACTTTAGTACCCATGACTCCTAGGCAAGTTTGTGAGGATCAAACAATTATGAGGTTGAAAAGAAAGCAAGAGAGAAAAGATGAGAGAAAAATTGAAAAGAAAAAAAGTGAGTTTGAGGGCAAACTTATAAAAAAAAGGGAAAAAAGTGAGGACACTTGCAAGTGAGAAAGAAGAGAGTGAAAAGAAAAGTGAGTGTGAAAGAAGAGAAAATTTGTTTGTGAGAGAAAAAGAAGTGAGGAAAGCTTTGTTGGCCTCTTGGCCTATGTATCTAATTTTGTGTAAAGAAAGTCCTCATGATGATTTGATTGATCACTTTGCTAACAATGCTTTGCCTAGTGGTGTTTCTTCTCTTTTGCAAGAATTTGGAAATATTTTTCTCAAGGAAGTGCCTCATGGTCTACCTCCAATTAGAGGGATAGAACATAAAATTGACTTGGTTTCAGGAGCAACATTGCCCTACCGGCCTGCATATAGAAGCAATCCTCAAGAAACTCAAGAGATCCAGAAACAAGTAGAAGGATTGCTAGATAAAGGATGGGTGAAGGAAAGCTTAAGCCCTTGTGCTGTACCAGTCATCCTAGTACCCAAGAAAGATGGTAGCTGGAGGATGTGCACTGATTGCCGTACTATCAACAACATCACTGTAAAGTATAGACACCCCATACCCCATTTGGATTATTTACTTGATGAATTGTTTAGTGCTTGTTACTTTTCTAAGATTGATCTTAAAAGTGGATATCACCAAATAAGAATAAGGGAGGGGGATGAGTCGAAAACAGCCTTTAAGACTAAATATAGATTGTATGAATAGTTGGTGATGCCATTTGGATTCTTCATGTGTTTAATGAATCATGTGCTTAGAAACTTCTTAGGCAAATTTGTTGTTGTTTACTTTGATGATATCTTAGTTTACAGCAAATCTTTTGATGAGCATGTGTTGCATTTGAGGTGTGTGTTGGAAGTCTTGAGGCTTGAAAAGTTGTATGTAAATATTGAAAAATGTATATTTTGTAAAGATCATGTAGTTTTTCTGGGCTTTGTGGTTAATTCCAAAGGTGTGCATATGGATGAGAAAAAAGTTAAAGCCATAAAAAATTAGCCAACCTCTAGGACCATGAGTGAAGTGAGGAGCTTCCAAAGGTTAGCAAGCTTTTATAGGCGCTTTGTGAGAGATTTTAGCACCATTGCTGCACCTTTAAATGAAGTTGTCAAGAAAAATGTGGGTTTTAAATGGGAAAAGGAACAACAAGAAGCTTTTGATACATTGAAGGATAAGCTTATGCATGCACTCATACTTGCACTTCCTAATTTTACTAAATCATTTGAATTGGAGTGTGATGCATCTAATGTGGGGATAGGGGCTGTTTTGATGCAAGAAGGGCACCCCATTGCTTACCTTAGTAAAAAGCTTAGTGGAGCTTGTTTGAAGTATCCTACTTATGATAAAGAACTTTATGCTTTGATTAGGGCACTTCAAACATGGCAACATTACCTTTTACCTAAAGAGTTTGTGATCTACAGTGACCATGAATCATTGAAATATCTCAAGGGTCAAGGGAAATTAAATAAAAGGCATGCTAAGTGGGTAGAGTTCCTAGAACAGTTTTCTTATGTTATTAAGCATAAGCAAGGTAAAATGAATGTAGTGGCTGATGCTTTATCTAGGCGTTATGCTTTACTTTCTATGCTTGATGCAAAATTGCTTGGATTTGAACATGTAAAGGAACTTTATATGCATGATGCTGATTTTGCTGGTTTATATGGGTTGTGTGACAAGAGGGCTCATGATGGGTTTTATAAGCATGAGGGGTATCTATTTAAGGGGAATAAATTGTGTGTGCCTAAATGCTCAATTCATGACTTGTTTGTAAAAGAAGCTGTTAGTGTATATGCCCTAAAACCAATTATATTGGTGATTGTAATTTTGAATCATGTTATTTTAATGGCAATTCCAATTATTATATTTATATATATTGTCTGCGTAATATATTTAATTATAATAATAACCTTAGAATAATTGTATTCTTAAATGTCCCTAGTCATATATCATTGTGGATTAGGTTGCTTTGATATGTTAAGACTAGCATGTGTGAAGACTTATATGGGATATTAAGTTTACACATGAGTACAAGTTAGAGAACTTGTATACTGGACCGACCCATATTAAGAACACTACATGGATCGTTATATGAGTGTCATAAGTGGTTCTTAGTGATCATTATTAATATGGTCCTTTGACCTGAGATTACCAAGGTTCCCTACATGTGAGTTTCATATTTTGATACTATTCTATGTCACTAATGGTTAAGTGAATGCAAGGGTAGATATTGGATATGTCACATATCATGCGGAGGGGTTTGTGTGATCAAGATGGGATTTGTCCCTCCTATATAACAGGAGTAACATCTATGGGCCCCTTGATTAAGTAAAGCTGAGAAAATGCATGGCCATGCTCAGATGAATTGACATGAGATGTCGATTACATTTGTTTCAGTCAGCTTACTTAGGAATCAAGAAACCTCAAGATTGGGCTATACAGGAATGACACGGTCCATGTCTCGTGCTCAATCTAGATGTATAGGACAAAAGGACATAAATGATTATCACGTGTAAAGGTTTAGTCAAATCACCGACTTTTCTCATTACTTGGGTAACAATGATGTGTTGCTAGACACCAATCTTTGTTTATGATCATTAATATGATTAATGGTCATTGCCAACGTAATGAGAGCCTGTAGGGTCGCACACTTAGAGCTTAGTGAATTTGGAATTAATGGACCAAATTGTTTGGGCTTAATATTTGGGAATTCATGTTATAATTATAAGGCCCAATAGTAAGCCTATAATTATACATGGAATAAGGCCCAAATAGGTTAGGTTTTTCTATGCACCTATTTAAATAGGCTTATTGGGTAATAATAGGATTACTATTATTCTTCACGCACCCCAAGTAAAAGCATAGAAAAAAACCCTAGCCACTCTCCTTGACTAAAATCTCTGAAGAGGCGTAGCTAGCACTACGAGGTCTAAGGAGATCAATTCCAATCGGTGTGTGTAGCAGACATTCATCGGTGATTCACGGGTTCGTGTGGATACCACAGAGGTGCAGCCACAAAACGTTGTACTGGTGATCTGATTTACTGGTTTCCATTCCGGTTCGTGATTTGGAAGTAGATCAGATTTGCTGCAGCGGTCAGAAGAATTTTGCCGAAAGGTATAAACCCTAATCCCTGATCTATGGCATTCTAAATTCGCATGGATCCTTGGTGGAAATCGTGTAAAAATTTTATTCCGCTGTGCATGTATGATGCGCGATTTCCAGCAGAAGCCTATGAAGGTGGTTTGATGGGGCACTTTGGTGAACCTAAAAACCTTAATAATTTTGCAAGAACACTTCTTTTGGCCTGGAATGAAACATAGTGTTTATCAATTCTGCAAAAAGTGTATTGTGTGCAAGAGGGCTAAATCCAAGGTACAACCCCATGGCCTTTATACTCCATTACCTATTCCGGATTACCCTTGGACTGATGTTTCTATGGATTTCATTGTAGGTTTGCCAAGGACAAAGAATGGTAAGGACTCCATATTTGTGGTTGTGGACCGTTTCTCAAAAATTGCTCATTTTGTTCCATGTAGGAAAGTAGATGACGCTACACATGTTGCGGACTTGTACTTCAAGAAAATTGTAAGGTTGCATGGCTTGCCAAGAAGTATAGTTTTTGATAGAGATTCTAAGTTTTTGAGTCACTTCTATAGGACCCTATGGCAAAAGCTTGGAACCAAACTTCTATTTTCTACCACATGTCACCCACAAATAGACGGACAAACAGAGGTAGTAAATCGTACCTTGACTACTCTTCTTTGGGCTATGGTAAGGAAGAATCTGAAATCATGGGAAGAATGTTTGCCTCACATTGAATTTGCATATAATAGAACATTTCATTCGACTACCATGCATTCACCATTTGAGGTTGTTTATGGATTTAATCCCCTCACCCCACTTGATTTGTGGCTACTGCCTAACGTTTCATCTTTAGTGCATAAGGATGGTAATGCCAAAGCTAAATTTGGTAAGAAGTTACATGAAAAGGTGAAAGCTCAAATTGAAAAGAAAGTAGAGCAGGAAGCAAAATATGCCAACAAGGGAAGAAAGAAAATGGTATTTGAACTCGGAGATTGGGTTTGGGTATATATGCGCAAGGAAAGGTTTCCCATGAAAAGGAAGTCAAAGCTTCAACCAAGAGGAGATAGACCATTCCAAGTCTTAGAAAGAATTGGGGATAATGCATACAAAGTGGATTTACCAGGTGAGTATGGTGTAAGTGCTACTTTTAATGTTTCTGATTTATCTCTCTTTGATGTAGGTGATGAAGAGTCAAATTCGAGGGCGAATTCTCTTGAAGAAGGAGGGGTTGATGAGAATCTAAGAAGGCCCATGGAAGACAAAGGCTTGAAGGCATTGGAAGAGCTTCAAGGACCAATAACAAGAGCAAAGGCAAAGAGGATTAAAGAAGATCTAGAGAAGATGGTTGCTGCCATATTTGAAAGAAGGCCTAATTTCGAGCTAGAAGAGTCTAAGATGCTTAATTGCGTGTATTTGGAAGACTTAGGCTCCAATGAATCCATTAGCATTTAGTTAGTTTAGCATTTTTGTAATAAATGGTCCTTATGGGCCGAGACTTGTTTTTAGATTTATTTTTACATGAAAACTTGTTATTTTATTTGAGTCACGTAGAATTGGGCTTGTTAGTGTACAAGGTCCATTAGGGTTTGATTATGGGAACTGGTCATATAAGAGCTCTTGTAAATAGATTTTTATTTAGTTTTGGAATACAATTTGAGATTGAGAGCTTGTGACTCTTAGGTTTTTGAATAAGCCAATTATCTTTGATCTTATCAAGAGGCCTCCTCTTGTGGCGATCTTTCCTTCAGCTTATCAATCCATGATTATGGCGACCATCCTCCATCTTTTTTTCTGTTTTTGTTGTTTGAAATCCAATTTAAGATCTGTCTTATTTCATCACTTGCACCCACCCCTTTTACATCAACTCTTCAATTTGCCTTTGAATCTCCTTAGTCTCTTGGGGATTCCTATATGCTGGCTTATTAGGCAATGAAGCTCCTGGAATGAGATCAATTTGGTGTTACATCCCTCTTAGAGGTGGTAGGCTATGAGGCACCTCCTTGGAAAAGACATTTTCAAATTCTTGCAATAAAGAAGAAACTTCACTAGGAAGAGAGTTAGTAAAACTTGCATCTTTTGAATTACTCTCCTTACTCAAAAGTAAGAGCATTAGCTTTTTCAAATGCATAACCTTTTTCACCTCTTTTTCTTTTATAAGCAGATTTGGTGCTTTTCTCTCTTTTTCTTACTCTCTTCTACTTTCTTTTTCCTTTTTCTTTTCACTCTCTTTTTTCTTTTCTCTTTTGTTTTCTTTTATCTCTCATTTTTTATTGATCCTCACTAACCTCTCTTGGAGACAAAGGTGCAAGAGTAATCTTGCGTTCATTATGTACAAATGAGAACTTATTTGTGTACCTATCATAAATGACTCTTTTATCATACTGCCAAGGCCTCCCAAGAAGTAAATAACAAGCCTCCATGGGTACCACATCACATATAATCGTGTTATCATACTTTCCTATAGAAAATTCAACCTCCATTTGCTTACTCACAATTATCTCACCTTCCTCACTAAGCCATTGAAGCTTATATGGCCGTGGGTGAGGTTTAGTCTCTAACTTCAATTTTGATACCATTCTTGCACTAGCTACATTGGTGCAGCTTCCTCCATCAATGATTAAGGAGCACAACTTCCCTTGGATAATACACGCATAACTTCCCTTGGATAATACACGCATAACTTCCCTTGGATGATACACTTTGTATGGAAGATATTTTCCCTTTGATTTTCATCAAATTCCTTTACTTGACTTCCCAACATCCTCCTCATCATGAATAACTCTCCCTCAGGTGCTATTTCTTCATCATCCTCATTCTCACTAGAATGGCCAAATTCGAAAGATCCACTAGTGATTTCTCCATTGTCCTTAAGTAACATAGTCTTTTTGGTTGGACAATCAAAGGCTATGTGACCTCTTCCTAAGCACTTGAAACATTTAATCTCACTACTTCTTGTCTTTTTAGGGGCATCTATAGACTTAAATTGAGTCCTTTGAGGTAAAACAGTGGAATTACTTGAGGAAGTACCTCCCTCCTTCTTATTTCTTTCCTTCCAACTTGGAGAATTAAAGTTAGAAGAGCTCCTTCTCATGGTACCCTTTCTCTTGAGTTATTGTTCTACCTTAGTAGCTTGATGCACTAACCTTTCTCTTAAGTTATTGTACCTTAGTAGCTTGATGCACTAAGTCCTCTAACTCCACATAATTTTGCAGCTCCACAACATCCCTTATATTACTATTTAGCTCATGTAAGAATCGTGCCATAGTAGCCTCCCTATCTTCCCTTATGTTGGCTCTAATCAGGGACACCTCCATCTCTTTATAATACTTATCCACACTCTTATTCCCTTGCATTAGCCTTTGGAGTTTGTTATACAAGTCCCTATAGTAATAGGATGGCACAAACCTCCTTCTCATCAATCTATTCATTTCCATCCAAGTATCCACCATATCTTGCCTTCTCCTTTTGTAATTGGTCCCATCAAATGAGAGCATAATCAGTGAACTCCATGGCTGTCACCTTCATCTTCTTATCTTCTATATAGTTGTGGCATGCAAATAATTGTTCAATCTTCATTTTCCACTCTAAATAGGCCTTCGGATCACTTTTCCCTTTGAATGAAGAAATGTTTATTTTGACTCCCTCAATTCTGTCCTCCCTTAATTCTGCTTCATGATGTATTCTTTTCCTCCTCTTATGTCTCCACCTATCTCCATTTGGGTCTTCTTCACCATTGCCTTGGTTTTCCAATTGTTCAATTCTCTCATAAAGCCCCTCGGTGTGTTCCCTCATCATCCTTTGCATTTGTGCAGTAATAGCATCAATTAGCATTCTTTGAGCACCATCAAAACCATCACCACCTGTTCCTACCATACTTCAAGTAAAAATATCAATAATAACAAGAATGGACCTCACCACTCTTCTCACATGTTTACACTCTGGAATTTGAAACACTCGTGTTTTGGCTCTCAAATAGGCTTTTTTTGGTAATGTTCTCTCTTGCCTTTTTCCTCTCAATTGCTCTCGTTAAGTTCTTAATTGAATCACCAAGAACACACAAGAATGCTAAATCAGAGTTGGATAGAAAAAAATAAGACAAAACAGAATGGAATTGACACAAGACTCTTAGGAAATTTATCAAACAGGAAGTGTGTAATGAGTTTCAGGAAGAAAAAACAAGAAATAGCTGCTGTATTTTTCTTTTCTTGTTTTTTTTCTGCTTTATATTTTTTTTGGAATTTTTTTTCATTTCTTTTTTTGTTGTATAATTTTTTTTGCAATTTTTTTTAATATTAAAACTGTGATGCAGCAATTAAGAATGAAATTAGACAAAATTTTCAACAAAACAAGCTATTACTTAACATACTAACAGCATACTACTTAAGGCACACGGATTGAAAGGATCAAAGATCATAAATAATGATAAACATAGGATGAATACCAAGAACACAAATGTAGAATATTATGAAATGAACAATAAATTGAAGAAAACAAATAACTAGAATGACAATCCAAATAAGGTAACAAGTGCAGCAATAAATTTACTCAAAAATTGAACCAAAACAATCAAGAAGGTCAATTTTGAACAAAAAGAATGCAGAATGGAATTTAGGGGTTTAGGGTTACTAAAATGCAAAACAGAATTGAGTTCTGAACAAAAAAAATTCATATCTCGAGCTACAGAAGTCGAATTGCAGCAATTCTAAAACGAGATGAAAGAAGAGATTCTGAACTTCAATTTTGACTCAAGAAACACCAAGTGAAACTTCAGATATGAACAAAAGTAAAACTGACCAGTTTTGCAGGAAATTAAAATGAGATCCAACTCTAGAACCGGGCTCTAGATACCAATTGATGTGATCTCTCTTGCCATGATTGATTCGGATCTTCCTAGGTTGGATACTTTATGCGAAAAAGATGAAGAGAGACACCACAACTCAAAGAATTGATAAGCCTTAAAGAATGCCACAAGGATCAGACCCTTGATAAGTTTGAAATGAATTCTTTCAAGAACCCTAGAGAACAAAGTCTCACAAGCTAATATGCTCAATTCGTAAAATTTGTATTATCCCTTCCAAATGTTGTTTAGACATGTTTTATGTGGTAACATTCCTTACCACTAGGCTTAGCAAAAACCCAACATAAATTAACCCAATCAGCCTAATAAACAAACCCACTAAGAATAATGATAAAATTAAGTCTAAAATAAAAGAGTAAAAGGCTTAGGCCCGTTACAAGTATAGCCCACCTAAAATTTAATTATAACATTTATTTAGCTTAAAAAATGGGCCAAATAAAAAGACTAAACAAAACACAACCAAAACTAAACTAAATGAGATGCAGCCTTTTTGAGTTCTCATTGTCTTCAATCTGAATGCAACAAGTTAATTTAGGCTCTTCTACATCCCATGTTAGGCCTTCAATTTTGGAGCCTTCCATGATCAAATTTGCTACCATTTGATTTAGAGCTTCTTTGGCTTTCCTGACTCTTACTCTTGTTATTGGTCCTCACAATCCTTGGATGGCCTCCATGCTGCCCTTTATCACGCCTTGTCGTATGTCCTCATCATTTTAACACATGTTTCCATATGAACTCATCAAATTAACATATGACCTGACATCATCCAACACATTTGAATGAATTTAAAGAATCACAGAAACATGCATTCTTATAAACAACATGTTAAACACAAAAAGATGCATGTGACTTTTTCAGAAACTTATTCCAACTAATTATCTAGAATCATTCATGTGGCATATTCTAAAAAAATATTCAAACTAATTATCAAGAATCATTCTTATTTTTCATGAAACATATATTATTGAACACAACATGTTCCATTACTCATTTTCGTTTTTCATTGCATATAAACAAATTAGTATTTCAAATTGATCTTCAAACATGCCAAAATATTTGACAAACAACAAGAAATTGTTCAAACATCATTGAACGTACTTAGATAGACATTTTTTTTATCATAATCAAATTCATTACCAAGACATAAGTTACAAAGACATTTAGAATAGCATGTCTACACTTACTGCATGCCAATTGCAACTATGTATGTTTAAAAAAAATTCGTGCTTCATCACTCCAAAACACATAAAAATATATTAATAATCATAAAATTAACATACATAGCACATGAACAAGCATATCACATAACCTGGCTTTGATACCACTGAAGAGAATTTATTAAGGAATTCCATAAACAACCATAGGATCATGTATACCTACTTGTCCTCCATAGAATTAATTACACAACTATTGTATAAGATGGAAGAAAGAACACCAATCACTAGAGATCAGACTTGCAATTAACTTTTGTTGGAGTGAAGACAAGCACTTGTTCACCACCTTTCTTGTAAAAACTTATGCATATCAAAACCAGACTTAACTCAAAGAAAAAATAAGTACTTGGCATCTAATATGGTTCATGATAATTAGAAAGGGATTGAACGTAGCTAGACTATGTATTAACAAGTCTTAGGACATCATAGGCATAGCTGAATGATTTTTGAATCATTTAGCATATGATAACTTATGAGTCATTATTAGGTTATTCATGATCGGTCATAAATAGAACAAGGATTGAGGTAGAAAATCTCCTATGTACACTTAACCATTGCATAAGTGAGATGAACTCAATTGAATGCCTGAGGTCACATAACCTACTTGCAAATATTTCTTGTGTAGAATAATATGATCTTAAAAGTGTTTTTTATTTTTCATTGTTGACAATATTAAGTATGTCTTGTGCGAGTGGGAGTTTATAGGAATTCCTTCAGACATTAGTGTCAAACATACAAGTACAACTTATTATTAAGCCAATCTTGTGCGAGTGGGAGATGTTAGATTTATGCAAACAAGTGTGTGCATATATAAAAGCACAAGAATGACTTAATAGGTTTGACACATTAGTAAAATAAGTAGAGACAAGTTTAATAAAGCTTAAATCAGCTCAAAAATAGCTCAAACTATTCTAAATAAGCTTGAATTAGTTAAAGTTAGCTTGTAAGAGTTTACAACTAGCTCACTTTAACTCAAACCAGCTGGATAAGTGACACTTGGTCAAGGTGGAGTGACACCAGTAGAGACAGCTAGGTGGATTAGATGATATGGCCCATCATCACCATGTGGATCAATAGGAGGACAACAAGTGTCATTGTTAAATTGTTAACAAGTGTCACAATTTGAATTTGCTAACTTGAAAGGTAGTTAATGGTTGCCAATAATTGTTTCCCTTCATTGAACTCACATGTTTCTTTATAATTTGCAAAATGTCTCTTCACAAATGGTCGTAATTATCGGAAGGGACATGTTACTTCATTTGAAAGCAAATGTCTCCTCACAAAAGGTCATTACCTTCTGAAGAGACATGTGAGTTCAATGAAGAGAAACAATTATTGCAACCATTAACTACCTTTCAAGTTAGCAAATTGATGAGAATCTAAGGGAGGTTAACTATAAAGAAGTGAGATAGGGTGAGTGCTTAATCAAGTGCATTAGAATTGTGCTATATCATGATCAAGTTGGCGCCACATCATCAAAGAGATGGTGCCACACCAGCTATTATCTAATTGGCACCACTTCAACTTATTTTCACTATTATTTGATGTTTTAGGCTTTGACTTAGTATTTGGATCTTTATTTTGTGTTATGTCATTTTAGACCTTTTTGGGCTTCAATTTAGGCTAAATGTGTTATGCCCATTTTACTTTAAAACATTCACCAAGTTTCTATGGGTAACTATGTTACTTATAGTCATTTAGAGGCCCATTAGGGTTTAGGTTAATCGATTAGTTTAGGCCAATATGCTATCATTTAAGCCCATTTTTAATTAGGGTTTTAGAAAGTTATATAAGGAAGCTTGTTCCTTATACAAATTAGCTTTGATATTTGATATTTTGAGTTAGAGAATTTGGCTAAGTGTCTCTCTTGAGTTCTTGAATGAACTTGTGATTTTGTAGAAAAAGAGGGAAAATAAAATTTGAGAGTTATTAGAAATGCAAGTGGGATAAAGAGTATTTTATATATTTCTTATCTTGCACAAGAAAGCTTATGAAAATACTAACAATCTTGAAATTATTTCGTCAAATACTTGTGATGCTGTTTTGAAAGAATTTCAAGTTCTTCCAAAAGAATCATCCAAAAAGCTATCTGTGTGAAAAGGAAAATGCCCCAATTGGAGCAAGGTGGCTTTATTGTGATGGTTGATATGTTGTCTTGGAGGTATACTTTCATCTCTACTTTGCATAAAAATTTGTTGGGTGTTGAAAACATTGAAATTTTGCATGTCAATGGTTATGGTCTTTCTAGTTCTTCACTCAATGTTGTTATTCCTTTAGTTGATTTTGCTACTCTTGCATTTATTGATGGTGTTTCAAATGTTGATACTTGTGAGGAAATGATTTTTGGAGACATTTTTATGTATGATAGATTTTTGTGTAGAAAGACCAACATGTGTGCGCTTAAAAGTTCTAATAAAAATCTGTTTAGTAAGGAAGCCTATGGACATGATTTGATAAAATATTTTGGCATTAAGGATCCCCTTGATATTGTACTTAACTCCAAGTCTTGAAGAGACAATAATTATTTTCCTAATTTGAATTCTTATGATGAGTTTGATGTGAGTACTTCTTTGGGTGTTCCCAATCTTTCTCCTTTTGATGTAGGTTTCGAACATTCGAGGACGAATCTTTTTGAAGAGAGGGGGAATGATGTGAACCTAAGGGAGGCCAATCATAAAGAAGTGAGATAGGATGAAACCTTAATTAAGTGCATTAGAATTATGTCACATCATCAAGGAGATAGTGACACATCAGCCATGATCCACATCCTTACTACATCATCAAGAAGATGGCATCATATCATTGCAACATCAGCTATTATCCTATTTGGCATCACTTTAGCCCATTTTCACTATTATTTGATATTTTGGGCTTTCACTTACTTAGTATTTGGACTTTTAGTTTATATTTATTTTGTATTATGTCATTTTAAACCTTTTTGGGCTTCAATTTATGCTGAATGTGTTAGACCCATTTTACTTTAAAACATTCACCATGTTTCTATGGGTAACTATGTTACTTAGAGAATTTGGTTGAGTGCCTCTCTTGAATTCTTGAATGAACTTGATGAAAAAAGATGGATCTTGAATTGGATTTGAAACAACAAAAATGGAAAAAGATGGAGGATGGGCGCCACAATCACGGATTGATAAGCCGGAGGAACAATAGCCACAAGAGGAGGCCTCTTGATAAGATCAAGGATAATTGGCTCACTCAAAAACCTAAGAGTCACAAGCTCTCAAATCTCAAATTTTATTCCAAAACTGAATAAAAATCTGTTTACAAGAGTTTATATATGACTAGCCCCCATAAGCAAACCCTAATGGGCCTTGTATACTAACAAGCCCAATTCTAAGTGATCCAAATAAAATAATAAGTCTTTATGCTAAAATAAATCTAAAAACAAGTCTCGGCTCGTAAGGTCCATTTATTACAAAAATGCTAAACTAACTAAATGCTAATGGATTCATTGGAGCCCAAGTCTTCCAAATACATGCAATTGAGCATCTTGGACTCTTTTAGCTCCAAATTGGGCCTTCTTTCAAATATGGTAGCAATCATCTTCTCTAGATCTTCCTTAATCCTTTTTGCCTTTGTTCTTGTCATTAGTCCTTGAAGCTTTTCCAATGCCTTCAAGCCTTTGTCTTCCATGGGCCTTCTTAGATTCTCATCAACCCCTTCTTCTTCAAGAGAATTCGCCCTCGAATTTGACTCTTCATCACTTACATCAAAGAGAGATAAATCAGAAACATTAAAAGTAGCACTTACACCATACTCACCTGGTAAGTCCACTTTGTATGCATTATCCTCAATTCTCTCTAAGACTTGGAATGGTCCATCTCCTCTTGGTTGAAGCTTTGAATTCCTTTTCATGGGAAACCTTTCCTTGTGCATATGTACCTAAACCGAATCTCCGGGTTCAAATACCACTTTCTTTCTTCCCTTGTTGGCATATTTTGCTTGCTGCTCTACTTTCTTTTCAATTTGAGCCTTCACCTTTTCATGTAACTTCTTAACAAATTCAGCTTTGGCATTACCATCCTTATACACTAAAGATGAAACATTAGGCAGTGGCAACAAATCAAGTGGCGTGAGGGGATTAAATCCATAAACAATCTCAAATGGTGAATGCATGGTAGTCGAATGAAATGTCCTATTATATGCAAATTCAATGTGAGGCAAACATTCTTTCCATGATTTCAGATTATTCCTTACCATAGCCCTAAGAAGAGTAGTGAAGGTACGATTTACTACCTCTATTTGTCCATATGTTTGTGGGTGACATGTGGTAGAAAATAGAAGTTTGGTTCTAAGCTTTTGCCATAGGATCCTCCAGAAGTGACTCAAAAACTTAGAATCTCTATCCAAAACTATACTTCTTGGCAAGCCATGCAACCTCACAATTTTCTTAAAGTACAAGTCCGCAATATGTGTAGCATCATCTACTTTCCTACAAGGAATAAAATGAGCCATTTTTGAGAAACGATCCACAACCACAAATATGGAATCCTTACCATTCTTTGTCCCTAGCAAACCTACAATGAAATCCATAGAAGCATCAGTCCAAGGATAATCTGGAATAGGTAATGGAGTATAAAGGCTATGGGGTTGTACCTTGGATTTCGTCCTCTTGCACACAATACACTTTCTGCAGAATTGATAAACACTATGTTTCATTCCAGGCCAAAAGAAGTGCTCTTGCAAAATTATTAAGGTTTTAGTTTCACCAAAGTGCCCTATCAAACCACCCTCATGGGCTTCTTTTACAAGCAAGTCACGAATTGAGCATTTAGGCACACACAATTTATTCCCCTTAAACAGATACCCCTCATGCTTATAAAACCCATCATGAGCCCCCTTTTCACACAACACATATAAACCAACAAAATCAACATCATGCACATAAAGTTCCTTTACATGTTCAAATCCAAGCAATTTTGCATCAAGCATAGAAAGCAAAGCATAACACCTAGATAAAGCATCAGCCACTACATTCATTTTACCTTGCTTATGCTTAATAACATAAGGAAACTATTCTAGGAACTCTACCCACTTAGCATGCCTTTTATTTAATTTCCCTTGACCCTTGAGATATTTCAATGATTCATTGTCACTGTGGATCACAAACTCTTTAGGTAAAAAATAATGTTGCCATGTTTGAAGTGCCTTAATCAAAGCATAAAGTTCTTTATCATAAGTAAGATACTTCAAACATGCTCCATTAAACTTTTCACTAAAGTAAGCAATAAGGTGCCCTTCTTGCATCAAAACAGCCCCTATCCTTACATTAGATGCATCACACTCTAATTCAAATGATTTAGCAAAATTAGAAAGTGCAAGTATGGGTGCATGCATAAGCTTATCCTTCAATGTATCAAAAGCTTCTTGTTGTTCCTTTTCCCATTTAAAACCCACATTTTTCTTGACAACTTCATTTAAAGGTGCAGCAATGGTGCTAAAATATCTCACAAAGTGCCTATAAAAGCTTGCTAACCCATGGAAGCTCCTCACTTCACTCACGGTCCTAGGGGTTAGCCAATTTTTTATGGCTTTAACTTTTTTCTCATCCACATGCATACCTTTGGAATTAACCACAAAGCCCAGAAAAACTACATGATCTTTACAGAATATACATTTTTCAATATTTGCATACAACTTTTCATGCCTCAAGACTTCCAACACACACTTCAAATGTAACACATGCTCATCAAAAGATTTGCTGTAAACTAAGATATCATCAAAGTAAACAATAACAAATTTGCCTAAGAAGTTTCTAAGCACATGATTCATTAAACACATAAAGGTACTAGGTGCATTAGTCAATCCAAATGGCATCACCAACCATTCATACAATCCATATTTAGTCTTAAAGGCTTTTTTCCATTCATCCCCCTCCCTTATTCTTATTTGGTGATATCCACTCCTAAGATCAATCTTAGAAAAGTAACAAGCACCAAACAATTCATCAAGTAAATCATCCAAACGGGGTATGGGGTGTCTATACTTTACAATGATGTTGTTGATAGCAGGGCAATCAGTGTACATTCTCAAGCTTCCATCTTTCTTGGATACTAGGATGACTGGTACAGTACAAGGGCTTAAGCTTTCCTTCACCCATCCTTTATCTATCAATCCTTCTACTTGTTTTTGGATTTCTTAAGTTTCTTGAGGATTGCTTCTATATGCAAGCCGGTTGGGCAATGTTGCTCCTGGAATTAAGTCAATTTGATGTTCTATCCCTCTAATTGGAGGTAGACCATGAGGCACTTCCTTGGGAAAAACATCTCCAAATTCCTGCAAAAGAGAAGAAACACCACTAGCCAAAGCATTGTTAGCAAAATGATCAATTAATTCATCATGAGGACTTTCTTTACACAAAAGTAGATACATAGGCCAAGAGGCCAACAAAGCTTTCCTCAGTTCTTTTTCTCTCACAAACAAATTTTCTCTCCTTTCACACTCACTTTACTTTTCACTCTCTTCTTTCTCATTTGTAAGTGTCCTCACTTTTTCCTCTTTCTTTTTAAGTTTGCCCTCAAACTCACTCTTTTTCTTTTCAATTTTTCTCTCATCTTTTCTCTCTTGCTCTCTTTTCAACCTCATAATTGTTTGATCCTCACAAACTTGCCTGTGAGTCATGGGTACTAAAGTGATTTTGCATCCTTTATGTACAAATGTGAACTTGTTGGAATGACAATCAAGAATAGCTTTCTTGTCAAACTGCCATGGTCTTCCTAAGAGGATATGACTTACTGCCATAGGCACTACATCACACAAGACTTCATCCTTATACTTGCCAATAGAAAAAGGAATCAAAACTTGCCTATCAATAACCAACTCCCTTTCATCACTCAACCATTGTAGCTTATAGGGCATGGGATGAGGAGTAGTAGTAAGACACAATATCTTAACAAGCCTAACACTAGCCACATTGGTACAACTACCACCATCAACAATAAGAGAACAAACTTTCCCAAGTACCAAGCATTTTGAATGAAAGATATTTTCTTTTTGTGTAGTGTCATCCTCCTTGGCCAAACTACCCAAGAGACCTCACCATAAGTAAATCTCCCTCATGACAAAAAGCCTCACACTCATTATCTTCTTCACTTGTAGCATGTGATGATGGAGATGAACTCTTACTTGAGATCTCACCATTCTCTCTCAAAATCATGGTCTTCTTGTTCGAACATTGGGATGCAATGTGACCTTTTCCAAGGCATTTGAAGCATTTGATTTCCTTATGCCGAGAAGTAGAACAAGCAGAAGCATTAGTAGAATTAAAAGAAGTTTTAGATGAGAATTTACCACCTTGGACAGCCATATCCTTAGTTGAAGTTCCCTCTTTCTTCACTCCTTCCTTCCATCCTTTTGAGTTGTATCAAGAGGTGCCTTTCTTCAAAGTCCCCTTTCTTTTGAGTTGTGCTTCTACTTTGATAGCTTGGTGAGCCAAATCTTCAAGTTCTACATAGGGATGGAGTTCCACTATGTCACGGATATCATGGTTCAACCAATTCAAGAAACAGGCCATTGTTGCTTCTCTTTCTTCAACTACATTGGCTCTTATCATTGCAACTTCCATTTCCTTGTAATAGTCATCAACACTTCTCCCACCTTGCCTCAAACCTTGAAACTTTGTATAAAGCTCCCTATTGTAGTATGTAGGAACAAATCTTTTGCGCATTAGGTTCTTCATTTCATTCCATGTAACTACGGGTTCTAATATGAACCAGTCCAGCACTTTGCATGACTAAGCCCAAGTAGAAAAAGATTTAATATTAAGTGAAGGCCCAATGACAAGAGGCTCAAAAGAATACAAGAAGCAATTGGAGCCCATGTAAATGTAATTTTGGCCCAAGGAGCCCAAGTAGATGAAACAAATAAAGTTGAAGTGCTGCTCATCCAAGCCCGAGAAATCTAAAGATCGTTGAGGTGCAACGAATCTGGACACATATTCCCAATATGGAGCATCATAAATTAGGAGATAATTTCCTATTAAAGAATATCTGAGTCAAATGAATCTGGACATATTCCCAATATGGAGCATTACAAATTAGGAGATAATTTCCTAATATGGAGCGCAGCAAATGTGGAAACATTATCCTAATATGGAGCGCAATGAATCTAAAGATAATTTCCAAATATAGGATACAATGAATCTAGACATGGAGTGTAGCAAATCAGGAAATATTTTCCTAATCGGGAATATAACAAATAAGGAAAATCTGAGAATAATTCCTATTTTTAATTTAGTGATAGTCAAACTTTGTATTTATGGCATTTACTATTTGTACTTTCCTAAGATTAGTATAAATAGGAATCTATGTAATTCAGAATAGACAGTTCATGAATAATACACAAATTTGAGTATTTCTTCTCCAAAGTGTGAGAATTATATCTTCTTTTGCTCTTGTGAAACCTTGCTTTGTCAATCTTCCCTTATAAGATTGGTGATTCAAATTCATAAAAGCCCCCAATTTGTGCTTCAACCCAGGTGCGTTGTTGTGTGGATTGGTCAATTCGTGTTCGTGGTTGGACAAGTGGTCTAAGCAGCAGGTCGCGTTCCTTATAACGTTGGTTGGCTGTTTGCATTCGTCAGGTCATCGAACCACCCAAGTCAGAGCTTATCACTCCCAATTTCCTTCCTCATTTCTGGAGTGTGGCGCCCATATCATTCTTTTATATTATTTTGATTTACTTCATTTGCCTACGCCGTGAAGATCGGGACACCCCCATGGAATTCCCTATCATTTGGTATCAGAGCTCCTGGTTGACACGGTAGGTGTTTAGTTTTATTCTTTTGTTCTGCAATATATAAAAAAAAAGTAAAAAAAAAAAATTCGTGCAAAAAAAAATATCCAAGCAAAAAAAAAAAAAAGAAAGCACAAAAAAAAAAGAAGCAAAAGTAAAAAAAAAAATCGTGAAAAAAAAATATATAAAAAAAAGAGAACAGAAACGAAAAAAAAAAAGGAAAGTGATACAAAAAAAAAAAGAAGCAAAAGTAAAAAAAAAAATCGTGAAAAAAAAATATAAAAAAAAAGAGAACAGAAATGAAAAAAAAAAAAAGGAAAGTGATACAAAAAAAAAAAAAGAAGACGTGATCATTCAGTTTTTTTGAATTGCATAGTTGAGACAGACATTATTTTGTACACATAAGGGATTTCTTTACTTTCATTTATAGAACCTATCCTTTATCTTGTAACCTATTTTGGCCGTCTACATTTAAGTGCTTGGTTGAAGCCGAGAAATTGGCAATTGTTGAATCACTTACAAGGATTTAGGTTGCATAAGAGCTTAGGAAGGTATTGAGGGATTGAGAGCTAGTGAGATTATCAAGAGAAGAGTGAAAACACTTAATTGAGAGAATTTGTGAGATCAAATATTCTATTTCCCTTTTTCACTAACATGGCAGGAAATCAAGAAGATATTCCACAAGCAGGATTAGCCCCTATCCAAATGCAAGCATTGGTGAGTCACCTCGAAAGGTTGTTTGATAGAAAGTTAGAAGGACTTCATGATCGGTTGGAACAAATGGAGAATCAAAACAACCGAAGGCAAGGTGAACAATCTCATGGAGATGCGGAGAGCCGAGATGAAGAGGATGAATTTGATGATTACCAACCAAGAAGGAGGAGGCCAAATCGAGAAGAACCAAGGAGGCATAGAAACAGAGAAGATGACCTTGGAGGAATCAAAATTAAAGTTCCTTCATTTCAAGGCAAAAATGATCCAGAGGCATATTTGGAGTGGGAGATGCGAGTTGAACAAATTTTCTCATGCAATAACTATTCCGAAAGGAAAAAGGTAAAACTTGCAGCTCTTGAATTTACTAATTATGCTCTTGTTTGGTGGGATCAGATGCAAAAAGAGAAAGTGCGATATGGAGAACGCCCAATTACCACATGGGAGGAGATGAAAACAATCATGAGGAGGCGATTCATTCCATCTTACTACCATAGAGAGCTTCACAACAAGTTGCAACGCCTCACACAAGGATCAAGGAGTGTAGATGAATACCACAAAGAAATGGAGATTGCCATGATTAGAGCCAACATAGTAGAGGATCGAGAGGCAACAATGGCTCGTTTCTTGCATGGACTGAACCGTGACATAGCTGATGTTGTGGAGATGTATCACCATGTAGAACTTCAAGAAATGGTACATCAAGCCATCAAGGTTGAACAACAGCTAAAAAGAAGAAATATTGGTAAAAATACCTCAAACTCAAATTCTTTTAATTTGTGGAAGAACAATTCAAAAAAAGACACACTTTCTTCTTCAAATTCTAAAGAGGCCGGGTTAAAGAAAGCCAAAATACCAGAACTTAAGAAAGACAAAGCCGAACTTAACCCAACAAGAAACCGTGACATAAGGTGCTTCAAATGCCAAGGAAAAGGACATATTTCAAGCGAGTGCCCTAACAAGCGCACCATGATCATCAACCACCATGGTGATTGGGAGACCGAAGAAGAAACCACTGAGGAGGAAGAGGAGCTGTCAGATGATAATGGAGAAAGTGCAGAAGAAGGAGAACTCCTAGTGGCTAGAAGAGCACTCAATATTCAAACAATGGAAGAAGAGACCAACCAAAGAGAGAACTTATTCCACACACGCTGCCTAATTCAAGACAAGGTATGTAGTGTAATAATTGATGGAGGAAGTTGCAGCAATGTGGCAAGCGTTGAATTAGTAGAGAAGCTGAACCTACCTACACTCAAACACAACCGTCCCTACAAGCTCCAATGGCTGAATGAGTGTGGTGAAATGAAGGTGACAAAACAAGTGAAAATTTTATTTTCTATTGGTAAATATAGAGATGAAGTTGTATGTGATATTGTACCCATGAAAGCATGTCATCTTTTATTAGGTAGGCCTTGGCAATATGATAGGAGAGTCACACATGACGGGTTTTCAAACCGTTATTCTTTTGTACTTCGAGGGGATCCTATAACCCTCCTTCCTATGTCACCAAAACAAATATTGAAAGATCAAATCAAGAGAGAAAAGAAAAGAGAGAGTGAGAATAAGAAAGAAAATCAAAAGGCAGAAAGTAAAAATAAAAATGAGAAAAAGCCAGAAAAAGTGAGTCAATTAAAAGAGAAGGAAAGAAAAGAAAATTTGAGAGAAAAAGAAGAAAATAGAGAAAAAGGAGAGAAGAGCTTACTAGTGGCAAAAAAGAGTGAGATTAAACAAGTTTTGTTTTCTCAACAAAACCTCCTAGTATTTCTGTACAAAGAGGCTATGTTTAACACTAATGACTTAACTTTTGTGTTGCCTAGTGTTGTTTTGCCCATTTTACAGGAATATAACGTCCTCAAACATGTGAAGAGCCAAAGCAAGTTAAACCATAGGCATTCTAAATGGATTGAATTCAGTGAGTTGTTTCCTTCTGTGATTAAACATAAGAGAGGTAAAGAAAATATTATTGCTAATGCTTTATCACAAAGGTATGTTCTTCTTTCCATGTTAGATGTTAATATTCTTGGTTTGGAATTTATTAAATATTTTTGTGCTAATGATGTTGATTTTCGTGAGTCCTTTAGTTATTGTAAACCAGATGTTAGTTGGAACAAATTCTTCTTGTGCAATAACTTCTTATTTCACATTGACAAATTTTGCATCTCCAATTATCTATTGCATGTGAAATTGTTGAAAGAAATTTATTCTGGATTTATGAGACATTTTGGCATTGCAAAAATATTTGTTGTTTTAAATGAACATTTTGGTTGGCCTAAAATGCACATGGAGGTTAAGAAATTTATGAGAAAAGGTATTGCATGTTATAAAGTAAAATTTAAATTAAATCCTTATGAATTGTATACTCCCCTCCACGTTCCTAATGTAACATGGGAAGATATTTCTATAAATTTTATTTTGGGATTGAGGGGAAGATATGTGAACCATGCCAATAAAGGAATCAAGCAAATAATTTTTGAGCTTGGAGACTTCATCTGGTTACATCTAAAAAAAGAGAGATTTCTTGTGAAAAGAAAATCTAAACTCATGCTTAAAGGAGATAAACCTTTTCTAGTTCTTGAGAAAATACTTATAAGTTTGAATTGTTTGTTAAGTATTGGAATTACTACCTTCAATGTTTTAATCTTATTCCATATTTTGATGCAGATCTTGAAGAGTCGAGGACGACTCCTTTTCAAGAAGGGGAGGATGATATGAACCAGTCCAGCACTTTGCATGACTAAGCCCAAGTAGAGAAAGATTTAATATTAAGTGAAGGCCCAATGACAAGAGGAAAGCTCAAAAGAATACAAGAAGCAATTGGAGCCCATGTAAATGTAATTTTGGCCCAAGGAGCCCAAGTAGATGAAACAAATAAAGTTGAAGTGCTGCTCATCCAAGCCCGAGAAATCTAAAGATCGTTGAGGTGCAACGAATCTGGACACATATTCCCAATATGGAGCATCATAAATTAGGAGATAATTTCCTATTAAAGAATATCTGAGTCAAATGAATCTGGACATATTCCCAATATGGAGCATTACAAATTAGGAGATAATTTCCTAATATGGAGCGCAGCAAATGTGGAAACATTATCCTAATATGGAGCGCAATGAATCTAAAGATAATTTCCAAATATAGGATACAATGAATCTAGACATGGAGTGTAGCAAATCAGGAAATATTTTCCTAATCGGGAATATAACAAATAAGGAAAATCTGAGAATAATTCCTATTTTTAATTTAGTGATAGTCAAACTTTGTATTTATGGCATTTACTATTTGTACTTTCCTAAGATTAGTATAAATAGGAATCTATGTAATTCAGAATAGACAGTTCATGAATAATACACAAATTTGAGTATTTCTTCTCCAAAGTGTGAGAATTATATCTTCTTTTGCTCTTGTGAAACCTTGCTTTGTCAATCTTCCCTTATAAGATTGGTGATTCAAATTCATAAAAGCCCCCAATTTGTGCTTCAACCCAGGTGCGTTGTTGTGTGGATTGGTCAATTCGTGTTCGTGGTTGGACAAGTGGTCTAAGCAGCAGGTCGCGTTCCTTATAACGTTGGTTGGCTGTTTGCATTCGTCAGGTCATCGAACCACCCAAGTCAGAGCTTATCACTCCCAATTTCCTTCCTCATTTCTGGAGTGTGGCGCTCATATCATTCTTTACATCATTTTGATTTACTTCATTTGCCTACGCCGTGAAGATCGGGACACCCCCATGGAATTCCCTATCAGGTTCCTCATTATATCTCCTTCGCTCCTTTTGAATTTGATCCCACCACACCAAGGCATAGTCATGGAACTCTAGGGAAGCTACCTTCACTTTCTTTTCCTCACTATAGTCATGGCATGAGAATACTTGCTCTATCTTAAACTCCCACTCTAAGTATGCTTCAACATTATTCCTTCCATGAAAACTAGGAATCTTTATTTTAATTCCACCAATCCTCTCATTTTCTCCACTCTTCCATCTCCTTCTCTCCTCCTCCTATCATTCCTCCTCTCTCTGTCATCTCTCCTATCTCTTTTTCTATCATACCTCCTCTCTTCATCATTCCTCCTATCATATCTCCTCTCTTCATCATCTCTAGGAGAACTACTAGAATCTTCATGGGCATGTGGAGAATGGTCATGTGCTTGCCTTGATAAGGAATTCCATAGGGGTGTCCCAATCTTCACGGCGTAAGCAAATAAAGTAAATTAAAAATAATGTAAAAGAATGATATGAGCGCCACACTCCAGAAATGAGGAAGGGAATTGGGAGTGATAAGCTCTGACTTGGGTGGTTCGATGACCTGATGAATGTAAGCAGCCAACCAACGCTATAAGGAATGCGACCTGCTACTTAGACCACTTGTCCAACCACGAACACGAATTGACCAATCCACACAACAACGCACC
The DNA here is from genome assembly GCA_020226215.1 of Sindora glabra. Classification (NCBI taxonomy): domain Eukaryota; kingdom Viridiplantae; phylum Streptophyta; class Magnoliopsida; order Fabales; family Fabaceae; genus Sindora; species Sindora glabra. The sequence continues at coordinate 22,259,254 of CM035233.1, read as the reverse complement.
TGGGTTGAAGCACAAATTGGGGGCTTTTATGAATTTGAATCACCAATCTTATAAAGGAAGATTAAGAAAGCAAGGTTTCACAAGAGCAAAAGAAGATAATATTCTCACACTTTGGAGAAGAAACACTCAAATTTGTGCATTATTCATGAACTGCTTCATTCTTAGTTACATTGTCTCCTATTTATACTAGTATTAGGAAAGTACATATAGTAAATGCCATAAATACAAAGTTTAACTATCACTAAATTAAAAATAGAAATTATTCTCAGATTTTCCTTATTTGTTGCAATCCCGATTAGGAAAATGTCTCCGGTTTTATTGCACTCCATATTGGAAATATGTCCAGGTTCATTGTACTCCATATTAGGAAAATATGTCCACATTTGATGCATTTCGTAATAGGAAATTATCTCCTAATTTGTCATGCTCCATATTGGAAATATGTCTAGATTCATTTGACCCAAACATTCCGTAATAGGAAATTATCTCCTAATTTATAACGCTCTATATTAGGAAAATGTGTCCAGATTTATTACACCTCAATTATCTTTAGATTTCTTGGGCTTGGATGAGCAATGCTTCAACTTTATTTTTTCATCTACTTGGGCTCCTTGGGCCAGAATTGCATTTACATGGGCTCCAATTGTTTCTTATATTCTTTTGAGCCTTCCTCTTGTTATTAGGCTTTCACTTAAAATTAAGTCATTTTCTACTTGGGCTTGATTATGCAAAGTGTTGGACTGGTTCATATCATAAGCTCCTGTAAAAAGATTTTTATTCAGTTGTGGAATACAATTTGAGATTTGAGAGCTTGTGACTCTTAGGTTCTTGAGTGAGCTAATTATCCTTGATCTTATCAAAAGGCCTCCTCTTGTGGCGATCGTTCCTCCGGCTTATCAATCCGTTATTGTGGCGCCCATCCTCCATCTTTTTCCGTTTTTGTTGTTTCAAATCTAATTCAAGATCCGTCTTCTTTTCATCAATTGGTATCATGAGCTTTGATTGGAATTGGATTTGAGATACTATTCATCGATACTATTCATCCATTACTGTGTCGCACACTGTTCATGCGGTTTCTATTTTCTACAATTCGAACTGTTGAAATGCAATACTGTTCACTTATTTAGGTTTTTCTACAATTCTACACTATTTATGCATCCGTACTGTTCACACTGTCACTGTTTGCAAAGTTAGGGTTTCATCATTTTCTGGAACAATCTTTCCTAAATCTTGTTGCAACAATTATTTTATTGCTGGATTCTTGTTTCTTGGTAATTAGAATAGCTAAATTCATAAACAATTGTTAGTTTTCTGCACTTGTGTTTTTCGTGTTCATCATATGTTCTTGATTCTGAATCTGTTCAATCTTGTGAAATTTTGTTAGTTTGGGGTTTGATGTTAAATAATAGCTTGATTTAAAGGGAATTGTGAATACAATTAATTCTAATTCCTTGTTTACTACTTCTTTCCAAAATTCTAGTTCAATTGGATTGAATTGTTGCTGTCTCAAATATAAACATTTTCATATTCTTGTTTGTTCTTGCAAGTTCATCAGTAGTGGCTAATTGAAAATTGTGTGATTCAATTTGAAAAGGGGTACAACTATTGTATGAATGGTTGGTTATGCCATTTGGATTGACTAATGCACCTAGTACCTTCATGTGTTTAATGAATCATGTGCTTAGAAACTTCTTGGGCAAATTTCTTGTTGTTTACTTTGATGATATCTTAGTTTACAACAAATCTTTTGATAAGCATGTGTTACATTTGAGGTGTGTGCTAGAAGTCTTGAGGCATGAACAATTGTATGCAAATATTGAAAAATTAACATTTTGTAAAGATCGTGCAGTTTTTCTTGGCTTTGTGGTTAATTCCAAAGGTATGCATGTGGATGAGGACCGTGAGTGAAGTGAGGAGCTTCTATGGGTTAGCAAGCTTTTATAGGAACTTTGTTAGAGATTTTAGCACCATTGCTGCACCCTTAAATGAAGTTGTTAAGAAAAATGTGGGTTTTAAATGGGAAAAAGAACAACAAGAAGCCTTTGATACATTGAAGGATAAGCTTATGCATGCACCCATACTTGCACTTCCTAATTTTGCTAAATCATTTGAATTGGAGTGTGATGCATCTAATGTAGGGATAAGGGCTGTGTTAATGCAAGAAGAGTACCCTATTGCTTACTTTAGCGAAAAGCTTAATGGAGCATGTTTGAAGTATCCTACTTATGATAAAGAACTTTATACTTTGATTAGGCCACTTCAAACATGGCAACATTATCTTTTACCCAAAGAGTTTGTGATCCATAGTGACAATGAATCATTGAAATATCTCAAGGATTAAGGGAAATTAAATAAAAGGCATGCTAAGTGGGTAGAGTTCCTAGAACAGTTTCCTTATGTTATTAAGCATAATCAAGGTAAAATGAATGTAGTGGCTGATGCTTTACCTAGGCGTTGTGCTTTGCTTTCTATGCTTGATACGAAATTGCTTGGATTTGAACATGTAAAGGAACTTTATATGCATGATGCTGACTTTGCTAGATTATATGTTTTGTGTGAAAAAGGAGCTCATGATGGATTTTATAAGCATGAGGGGTATCTGTTTAAGGGGAATAAATTGTGTGTGCCTAAATGCTCAATTCGTGATTTGCTTGTGAAAGAAGCCCATGAGGGTGGTTTGATGGGGCACTTTGGTGAATCTAAAACCTTAATAACCTTACAAGAACACTTCTTTTGGCTTGAAATGAAACATAGTGTTTATCAATTCTGCAAAAGTGTATTGTGTGCAAGAGGGCTAAATCCAAGGTACAACCCCATGGCCTTTATACTTTATTACTTGTTCCGGATTACCCTTGGATTGATGTTTCTATGGATTTCATTGTAGGTTTGCCAAGGAGAAAGAATGGTAAGGACTCCATATTTGTGGTTGTGGACCGCTTCTTAAAAATGGCTCATTTTGTTCCATGTAGGAAAGTAGTTGATGCTACACATGTTGCGAACTTGTATTTCAAGGAGATTGTGAGGTTGCATGGCTTGCCAAAAAGTATAGTTTTGGATAAAGATTCTAAGTTTTTGAGTCACTTCTAGAGGACCCTATGGCAAAAGCTTGGAACTAAACTTCGATTTTCTACCACATGTCATCCACAAACAGAGGATGATAATGTCAAAGCTAAATTTGTTACGAAGTTGCATGAAAAGGTCAAGGCTCAAATTGAAAAAAAAGTAGAGCAGCAAGCAAAATATGCCAACAAGGGAAGAAAGAAAGTGGTATTTGAACCCGAAGATTGGGTTTGGGTACATATACATAAGGAAAGGACCATGCAAAGAAATTCAAAGCTTTAATCAAGAGGAGATGAACCATTCCAAGTCTTAGAGAGAATTGGGGATAATGCATACAAAGTGGACTTACCAGGTGAGTATGGTATAAGTGCTACTTTTAATGTTTCTGATTTATCTCTCTTTGATGTAGGTAATGAAGAGTCAAATTCAAGGGCGAATTCTCTTGAAGAAGGAGGGGTTAATGAGAATTTAAGAAGGCCCATTGAAGACAAAGGCTTGAAAGTATTGGAAGAGTTTCAAGGACCAATGACAAGAGCAAAGGCAAAGAGGATTAAGGAAGATCTAGCGAAGATGGTTGCTGCCCTATTTGAAAGAAAGCCCAATTTGGAGTTAGAAGAGTCCAAGATACAATTGCATGTATTTGGAAGACTTAGGCTCCAATGAATCCATTAGCATTTAGTTAGTTTAGTATTTTTGTAATAAATGGGCTATATGGGCCAAGACTTGTTTTTAAATTTATTTTGGCATGAAGACTTGTTATTTTATTTGGGTCATTTAGAATTGGGCTTGTTAGTGTAAAAGGCCCATTAAGGTTTGCACATGATGGCTTATGGGGGTTAGTCATATATAAACCCTTGTAAACATATTTTTATTCAGTTTTGAATATAATTTGAGAGTGAGAGCTTGTGACTCTTAGGTTCTTGAGTGAGCTAATTATCTTTGATCTTATCAAGAAGCCCCCTCTTGTGGCGATCGTTCCTCCTGCTTATTAATCTGTGATTGTGGCCCCCATCCTTTATCTTTTTCTATTTTTGTTATTTGAAATCCAATTCAAGATTCATCTTATTTCATCACCACCTTAGCTAAGTGTCACTTATCTAGCTAGTTTGAACTGGGGTGAGCTAGTCGTGAACTCTTATAAGCTAACTTCAGCTAATCCAAGTTTACTCAGAATAGTTTGAGCTATTTATGAGCTTAGTTAAGCTTTATTAAACTTGTTTTTACTCATTTTACTAATGTGTCAAACCTATTAAGTCATTCTTGTGCGTTTATTGGATTTATATGCCCACACATGTTCACATAAATCCAATAGCTCCCACTCGCACTAGATTGACTTAGTAATAAGTTGTACTTGTGCATTTAACACCAATGTCTAGAGGAATTCCTACAAACTTCCACTTTCACAAGACATACTTAATATTGTCAATAGTGAAAAAACAAAAAAAATACTTTTGAGATCATATTATTCTACACAAGAAGTATTTGCAAGTAGGTTGTGTGACCTTAGGCATTCAATTGAGTTCATCTCACTTACACAACGGTTAAGTGTACATAGGAGATTTTCTTCCTCAATTCTTGTTCTATTCATGACCTATCATGAATGTCAACCTAATAATGACTCATAAGTTATCATATGCTAAATGATTTATAAATCATTCAGCGATGCCTATGATGCCCTAAGACTTGTTGATACATAGTCTAGCTACGTTCAATCCCTTTTTAATTATCATGAACCATACTAGATGCCAAGTACTTGTTTTTTCTTCGAGTCACTTCATACTTAAATCCATATTACACAAAGTAATATGCATGGCCATTATTCAAGTATGAATGACATTTGTATCTTACAAAGTCTTTCCTTTTGCACTAATTATCTAGTACTTTTAACTATACATTTGCTTGAGTGGGTTCCTCCCAACCGCATTTTTGCTAGTTTGTCTGTACTTGCCATCAAAGCAAATGACATAATTCAAAACACTAAATAACAGCCAATAGTTACTAAGAGCATTAGCCAAAGAAACTCACACACAAAAGGACTAGGGATAATACTCTTATTTTTCTTTGTTTCGGTCACATGGGTTTACACAACTAAATGATTTACCCCACAGAGGAAATTATCATTCTCCCTCTTAAATCATTTTTTGTGTCTCTCCCAATAAAACTCCCACTTGAGTAAAAAATTGTAATCTCCCACTAGAGAATAATTAATATTAGGAGTGTATGTTTAACACATTACCATATTGGTGTCAATTAATCAAACACATTGATTAAACATGAATTCTCACTCATGAGAACTCACACCTACATAGGTTTATTACATGTATATGTGGCCATACATGTGCAATAAATCAAACATCACCTCATCTTTGATTATTTAAATCAAGGCGATCCAAATACTCAAGTAGTTGCAGGTTGAACATATAACTTCCCTGGAATAAATCATAATTCCCACTTAATACTAAAAATAGAATAGTCTATGTAATGAGAATTCCAAAAGTGAAGAGGTACTTCCACATTCATTAGAGGGTCCAATGACAAGAGTTAAAGCTAAGAAGATCAAGGAAGGATTTCAAGGGCTTATGGAAAGAGTTTGGATGCTTGAAGAAGCTAGATTAGAAGAGAACAACAAAATCATAATATGCATTATAGCTAATCAGCACTAAGTGATATGAATTCCAAGGAGTGGCCCCACATCACCGCCACATCAGCCACAATCCATGTCACTGCCACATCATTGCCACATCAGTCATAGTCTTAATTGGCGCCACCTCATCTTATTTTCTATTATTTGATGTTTTAGGCTTTAAAATAGTATTTGGGCTTTTAATTTGTACTTATTTTGTGTTACATCACTTTAGAGTATTTTGGACCTATTTTGGGCTTTATTTGAACCCATTTGTCAATTAGGATTTTAGAGAGTCAATAAGGAGGCTTGTTCCTCATTCTATTACTATTCAGACATTTTGAGAAAAAGCTGATTGCTTATGAAGGTTTCCTCTCTAGGCTCTTCTATGAACTTAAAGACTTATCAAAGGACATTCAACCTTTGTGGTGTCAAATATATCTCTTATGGCTTCCAATTCTTCCTCTTTTCTAAAGCATAGCAGGAATATCATTCCTTTTTTTACATTGATTGCATCCGATTTGGGAAAAATCTAACAATTCCACATCATTTGGTATTCAGAGCAAGGTTCCTAAATTCAAGTTTCACTTCTCTTTTTAAATTTTGTACTGTTCACGCCACGGTCACTGTTCATCATACTATTCTTCGCACTGTTCATAACACTGTTCACCACATTTTATATCCTAATTTTTCTCTTTTCTATCTTGTTTTGATTTGGTTTTTGTATCCATTTCATTTTTTATTTGGTTTGTGTCAAATTTATGTGTTTTGATTCATCATTGTGTCAAATTTGTGTTGTTCTTCATTTCTGCCTTCCATGTATTTGATAAGTTGTCCATGTTGATTGTAGCTCTGAATTTGCTTTGATAGTTAGTCACCTTCCTCATTTTTGTGTTGTTTGCTATTGTTGAACTCAAAATTTGGTCTAAATATTTCTGTTGGTATAGTAAATGAAAGGTGCATTGAACATGTTTGTTAAAAGTTCAAAGTGAAGAAGTTCAACTTGCAATAACCAATTGCCATATTCTAATAGTACAACATCAAAGTGTTACAATTGAATATAGTGATTGATTAAAGCAAAGCAAATAACACCAAGTTTGTGTTGTGAGAAAACTCTTTTAATCAACATATGTAATGTTGCATGGGGAACTTATGTTTGAAGTAAAAACAAATGCAAGAACAAAATGAAGAATGATACTGAGTAGTTGTGAGTTAGAAAGCAAAAAAATAATTGCCAAAAAAAATAACAAGAAACAAAGGAGAAAAGCCAAGTTAGTGAATCAAAAGGCAACTTACAAAGAAGAGGCAAGAAAAATAAAGTGTTGAATTGTTGAAAACAAATTGGAACACATTCGAAAGAAAAGAAGTTGTTTGCTTGTAGTTATTGTTGATTCTTGACATGCTCTAATTACACTTGAACTTCTCATTTTGACATTAATTGTTCATTGTCTCTTTCAATTACTTGAATTCTTAAATCAGCATCTCTTGTTATTTTGAGTTATTGCTTCTCATTATTTTGTGTCCTTAAGTCTTTATTTTTATTTTTCCTTTCTTCCTAGAGTTCAATTGTATTAATTCCATGCTGCCATGTTGTTATTATGCTATCACCTTTTGTTGGCATTCAATTTGAGATAGTGATAGCCACAATTGTTGGATTTCTGCTAGTTGTGTCATTTTAGTTCCAAAAGAACCACAAGAGAGGAAAAAAAGGAGTGGGAAAAGGCAAGAGTGTGTGAGATCATTTGAGGATAAAAGCCTAAATTACAGTGCAAACACGAGTGTGAGTGCCCCTAAATCAAGTGAGAAGTATGGTTTTGTGAGGTCCTTTTTTTTATCTAACCTTTTCTTGCAGGTTTAATCATTAACAATGTCAGGAGGAAGTGAAAACAATACTTTCCAACCTAAGAATCTAGATTTCATTATGAGAGCTATGTTTCAACAATTTGAGAGATTGAATGAACAAATTACTGGAATGAATGGGAGGATAAGAGGGATTGAAGGAGAAAGAAGACAAAATGATAGGCATGTGGGAGATGAATGATGAGAATCTAAGAAGGCCAATGGAAGACAAAGGTCTAAAGGCATTGGAAGAGCTTCAAGGACCGATGACAAGAGAAAGGCAAAGAGAATTAATGAAGATCTAGAGAAGATGGTTGCTGCCATATTTGAAAGAAGGCCCAATTTGGAGTCGGAAGAGTCCAAAATGCTCAATTGCGTGTATTTGGAAGACTTAGGCTCCAATGAATCCATTAGTATTTAGTTAGTTTAACATTTCTGTAATAAATGGGCCTTATGGGCCAAAACTTGTTTTTAGATTTATTTTGGCATGAAGACTTGTTATTTTATTTGGGTCACTTAGAATTGGGCTTATTAGTGTACAAGGCCCATTAGGGTTTGCTTATGGGGGCTGGTCATATATAAGCTCTTGTAAACACATTTTTATTCGGTTTTGAATACAATTTGAGATTTGAGAGCTTGTGACTCTTAGGTTCTTGAGTGAGCCAATTATCCTTGATCTTATCAAGAGACCTCCTCTTGTGGCGATCTTTCTTTCGGCTTATCAATCCGTAATTGTGGCGCCCATCCTGCATCTTTTTCCATTTTTTGTTGTTTCAAATCCAATTCAAGATCTGTCTATTTCATCAATTGGTATCAGAGCTTTGGTTGGAATTGGATTTGAGGGTACTGTTCATCGATACTATTCATCCTACTGTTCGCGCATTGTTCATCGTTTTTATTTTCTACAATTCGGCACTGTTCACGCCGTTACTGTTCACGCATTAGGGTTTCATCAAATCTTGGTACAATCTTTCCTAAATCTTGTTGCAACACTTGTTTTATTGCTGGATTCTTATTTCTTGATGATTAGATTGGCTAAATTCATAATCAATTGTTAAGTTTCTTCACTTGTGTTCTTCGTGTTCATCAATTGTTCATCACATGTTCTTGATTTGAATCTGTCCAATCTTCTAAAATTCTGTTAGTTTGGTGTTTGGTGTTAAATAATAGCTTGATTTAAAGGGAATTGTGAATACAATCAATTCTAATTCCTTTTTTACTACTTCTTTCCAAAATTCTGGGTCAATTGGATTGAATTTATTTGCTATCTCAAAAATGAACATTCCATATTTTTGCTTGTTCTTGCAAGTTTATCAATAGTGGCTAATTGAAAATTGTGTGATTCAATTTGAAAAGGGGTACAACTATTGTGCAAAAAAAAAAAAAGATAGAAAAAGAAGAAAAATCTGCAGCAAAAAAAAAATGAAAAAAAAAGAGAAAAAAAAAATTTGCAGCACACAAAAGTGCTTCTTGAATGCCACTTTCTTGCAACTTTCAGCTTGCTTTAGCCTAGTTTTTTATTTATTCAATACCAGAAATTTTTGAGAACAACTTGGCTATTATTTAACATTACATAATCTTCTCTTATTTCTCCATTCTTGTCTTGTTTGCATTCTATTTCTCCATTCTTGTCTTGTTTGCATTCTGTTTTCCTTAGTGTGCTTATTTCTTGTTTAATTTTTCTTGATTGTCTTTGTTGGCTTCCTTAGTCTTAGAGTTTTCTTTTGTTGGCTTCACTTGTGTCTTGCTGATTGATTGTCACTTGGTGGTGGTTGCTTGTGTGGATTGGAGGTTGACTTCCTTAAGAACTCTTGAGGGGAAAAAGGCAAGAAAGAAATCCTTACACAAAAGCCAATTTTGAGTGAAACACGAGTGAACATCTTTTGAGTGAAACACTTAGCGAGTGGAGAGGACCTTTTATTTCATTAATATTTCTGTTTTGTAGACATGTCTCATCAAGGTGGATCAAGTAGTGAAGACAAATTTTTCCTTGAAGGACTTGCACAAAGATTTGAAAGAATGTTTGAGAGGCAGAATGAAACCATAAGAAATATTCAAGAAACCATGGCAAATAATGCAAGAAGGCAAGCCCGTGACCATTCTCCACATGCCCATGAAGATTCTAGTAGTTCTCCTAGAGATGATGAAGAGAGGAGATATGATAGGAGGAGAGATAGGAGATATGATAGACGGGATGATGAAGAGAGGGGGTATGATAGAAGAAGAGAAAGGAGAGATGACAAAGAGAGGAGGAATGATAGGAGGAGGAGAGAAGGAGATGGAAGAGTGAGAGAAAATGAGAGGATTGGTAGAGTTAAAATAAAGATTCCTAGTTTTCATGGAAGGAATGATGTTGAAGCATACTTAGAGTGGGAGTTGAAGATAGAGCAAGTATTCTCATGCCATGACTATAGTGAGGAAAAGAAAGTGAAGGTAGCTTCCCTAGAGTTCCATGACTATGCCTTGGTGTGGTGGGATCAAATTCAAAAGGAGCGAAGGAGATATAATGAGGAACCCGTAGTCACATGGAATGAAATGAAGAACCTAATGCGCAAGAGATTTGTTCCTACATACTACAATAGGGAGCTTCATACAAAGCTTCAAGGTTTGAGACAAGGTGGGAGAAGTGTTGATGACTATTACAAGGAAATGGAAGTTGCAATGATAAGAGCCAATGTAGTTGAAGAAAGAGAAGCAACAATGGCCCGTTTCTTGAATGGGTTGAACCATGATATCCGTGACATAGTGGAACTTCATCCCTATGTAGAACTTGAAGATTTGGTTCACCAAGCTATCAAAGTAGAAGCACAACTCAAAAGAAAGGGGACTTTGAAGAAAAACACCTCTTCCTACAACTCAAAAGGATGGAAGGAAGGAGTGAAGAAGGAGGGAACTTCAACTAAGGATGAGGCTGTCCAAGGTGGTAAATCCTCATCTAAAACTTCTTTTAATTCTACTAATGCTTCTGCTTCTTCTACTTCTCAGCATAGGGAAATCAAATGCTTCAAATGCCTTGGAAAAGGTCACATTGCATCCCAATGTCCGAACAAGAAGACCATGATTTTGAAAGAGAATGGTGAGATCTCAAGTGAGAGTTCATCTCCATCACCACATACTACAAGTGAAGAAGATAGTGAGTGTGAGGCTTTCTGTCATGAGGGAGATTTACTTGTGGTGAGGCATCTCTTGGGTAGTTTGGCTAAGGAGGATGACATTACACAAAGAGAAAATATCTTCCATTCAAGATGCTTGGTACTTGGGAAGGTTTGTTCTCTTATTGTTGATGGTGGTAGTTGTACCAATGTGGCTAGTTTTAGGATTGTTGAGAAATTGTGTCTTACTACTACTCCTCATCCCAAGCCCTATAAGCTACAATGGTTGAGTGATGAAGGCGAGTTGGTTGTTGATAGGCAGGTTTTGATTGCTTTCTCTATTGGCAAGTATAAGGATGAAGTCTTGTGTGATGTAGTGCCTATGGAAGCAAGTCATATCCTCTTGGGAAGACCATGGCAGTTTGACAAGAAAGCTATTCATGATGGTCATTCCAACAAGTTCACATTTGCACATAAAGGATGCAAAATCACTTTAGTACCCATGACTCCTAGGCAAGTTTGTGAGGATCAAACAATTATGAGGTTGAAAAGAGAGCAAGAGAGAAAAGAAGAGAGAAAAATTGAAAAGAAAAAGAGTAAGTTTGAGGGCAAACTTAAAAAGAAAGGGGAAAAAGTGAGGACACTTGCAAGTGAGAAAGAAAAGAGTGAAAAGAAAAGTGAAGAAAAAAGTGAGTGTGAAAGGAGAGAAAATTTGTTTGTGAGAGAAAAAGAAGTGAGAAAAACTTTGTTGGCCTCTCGGCCTATGTATTTACTTTTGTGCAAAGAACCTCATGATGAATTGATTGATCATTTTGCTAACAATGCTTTGCCTAGTGGTGTTTCTTCTCTTTTGCAGGAATTTGGATATGTTTTTCCCAAGGAAGTGCCTCATGGTCTACCTCCAATTAGAGGGATAGAACATCAAATTGACTTGATTCTGGGAGCAACATTGCCCAACCGGCCTGCATATAGAAGCAATCCTCAAGAAACTCAAGAGATCCAGAAACAAGTAGAAGGATTGCTAGATAAAGGATGGGTGAAGGAAAGTTTAAGCCCTTGTGCTGTACCAGTCATCCTAGTACCCAAGAAAGATGGAAGTTGGAGGATGTGCACTGATTGTCGTGCTATCAACAACATCACTGTAAAGTATAGACACCCCATACCCCGTTTGGATGATTTACTTGATGAATTGTTTGGTGCTTGTTACTTTTCTAAGATTGATCTTAAAAGTGGATATCACCAAATAAGAATAAGGGAGGGAGATGAATGGAAAACAGCCTTTAAGACTAAATATGGATTGTATGAATGGTTGGTGATGCCATTTGGATTGACTAATGCACCTAGTACCTTCATGCGTTTAATGAATCATGTGCTTAGAAACTTCTTAGGAAAATTTGTTGTTGTTTACTTTGATGATATCTTAGTTTACAGCAAATCTTTTGATGAGCATGTGTTACATTTGAGGTGTGTGTTGGAAGTCTTGAGGCATGAAAAGTTATATGCAAATATTGAGAAATGTACATTTTGTAAATATCATGTAGTTTTTCTGGGCTTTGTGGTTAATTTTAAAGGTGTGCATGTGGATGAGGAAAAAGTTAAAGCCATAAAAGATTGGCCAACCCCTAGGACCGTGAGTGAAGTGAGGAGCTTCCATGGGTTAGCAAGCTTTTATAGGCGCTTTGTGAGAGATTTTAGCACTATTGCTGCACCTTTAAATGAAGTTGTCAAGAAAAACGTGAGTTTTAAATGGGAAAAGGAACAACAAGAAGCCTTTGATACATTGAAGGATAAGCTTATGCATGCACCCATACTTGCACTTCCTAATTTTGCTAAATCATTTGAATTGGAGTGTGATGCATCTAATGTAGGGATAGGGGCTGTTTTGATGCAAGAAGGGCACCCCATTGCTTACTTCAGTGAAAAGCTTAATGGAGCATGTTTGAAGTATCCTACTTATGATAAAGAACTTTATGCTTTGATAAGGGCACTTCAAGCATGGCATTATCTTTTACCTAAAGAGTTTGTGATCCATAGTGACCATGAATCATTGAAATATCTCAAGGGTCAAGGGAAATTAAATAAAAGGCATGCTAAGTGGGTAGAGTTCCTAGAACAGTTTCCTTATGTTATTAAGCATAAGCAAGGTAAAATGAATGTGGTGGCTGATGCTTTATCTAGGCGTTATGCTTTGCTTTCTATGCTTGATGCAAAATTGCTTGGATTTGAACATGTAAAGGAACTTTATGTGCATGATGCTGATTTTGCTGGTTTATATGTGTTGTGTGAAAAAGGGGCTCATGACGGGTTTTATAAGCATGAGGGGTATCTGTTTAAGGGAAATAAATTGTTTGTTCCTAAATGCTTAATTCGTGACTTGCTTGTAAAAGAAGCCCATGAGGGTGGTTTGATGGGGCACTTTGGTGAACCTAAAACCTTAATAATTTTGCAAGAACACTTCTTTTGGCCTGGAATGAAACATAATGTTTATCAATTCTGTAAAAAGTGCATTGTGTGCAAGAGGGCTAAATCCAAGGTACAACCCCATGGCCTTTATACTCCATTACCTATTCCGGATTATCCTTGGACTGATGTTTCTATGGATTTCATTGTAGGATTGCCAAGGACAAAGAATGGTAAGGACTCCATATTTGTGGTTGTGGACCGCTTCTCAAAAATGGCTCATTTTGTTCCATGTAGGAAAGTAGATGATGCTACACATGTTGCGGACTTGTACTTCAAGGAGATTGTGAGGTTGCATGGCTTGCCAAGAAGTATAGTCTCGGATAGAGATTCTAAGTTTTTGAGTCACTTCTGGAGGACCTTATGGCAAAAGCTTGGAACCAAACTTCTATTTTCTACCACATGTCACCCACAAACAGATGGACAAACAGAGGTAGTAAACCGTACCTTAACTACTCTTCTTAGGGCTATGGTAAGAAAGAATCTCAAATCATGGGAAGAATGCTTGCCTCACATTGAATTTGTCTATAATAGGACATTTCATTCAACTACCATGCATTCACCATTTGAGGTTGTTTATGGATTTAATCCCCTCACCCCACTTGATTTGCTGCCATTACCTAACATTTCATCATTAGTGCATAAGGATAGTAATGCCAAAGCTGAATTTGTTAAGAAGTTGCATGAAAAGGTAAAGGCTCAAATTGAAAAGAAAGTAGAGCAGCAAGCAAAATATGCCAACAAGGGAAGAAAGAAAGTAGTATTTGAACCCGGAGATTGGGTTTGGGTACATATGCACAAGGAAAGGTTTTCCATGAAAAGAAAGTCTTAGAGAGATGGCCCATTCCAAGTCTTAGAGAGAATTGGGGATAATGCATACAAAGTGGACTTACCAGGTGAGTATGGTGTAAGTGCTACTTTTAATGTTTCTGATTTGTCTCTCTTTGATGTAGGTGATGAAGAGTCAAATTCGAGGGCGAATTCTCTTGAAGAAGGAGGTGTTGATGAGAATCTAAGAAGGCCAATGGAAGACAAAGGTCTGAAGGCATTGGAAGAGCTTCAAAGACCGATGACAAGAGCAAAGGCAAAGAGAATTAATGAAGATCTAGAGAAGATGGTTGCTGCCATATATGAAAGAAGGCCCAATTTGGAGTCGGAAGAGTCCAAGATGCTCAATTGCGTGTATTTGGAAGACTTGGGCTCCAATGAATCCATTAGTATTTAGTTAGTTTAGCATTTCTGTAATAAATGGGCCTTATGGGCCAAGACTTGTTTTTAGATTTATTTTGGCATGAAGACTTGTTATTTTATTTGGGTCACTTAGAATTGGGCTTATTAGTGTATAAGGCCCATTAGGGTTTGCTTATGGGGGCTGGTCATATATAAGCTCTTGTAAACATATTTTTATTCGGTTTTGAATACAATTTGAGATTTGAGAGCTTGTGACTCTTAGGTTCTTGAGTGAGCCAATTATCGTTGATCTTATCAAGAGACCTCCTTTTGTGGCGATCTTTCCTTCGGCTTATCAATCCGTGATTGTGGCGCCCATCCTGCATCTTTTTCCATTTTTTGTTGTTTCAAATCCAATTCAAGATCCGTCTATTTCATCAATGAAGGAGTTGAAAATTTTGAGAGTAGAAGTGAGAGATCAGATAGCTCAAATGAGGGTGAGAGAAGAAGAGGTGAAAGGAGACATGTTAGAAGAGCAAGGGTAGATACCAATCTTGACAGCATTAAGATGAAAATCTCACCATTCCAAGGAAGAAATGATCCAGAAGCTTATTTTGAATGGAAAAAGAGGATGGAATTGATATTTGATTGCCACAATTATTCAGATGAAAAGAAGGTAAAGCTTGCTGTTACGAAATTCTCTGATTATGTGATTTTTTGGTGGGATAAATTGATGATAAATGCAAGGAGAGAGAGGAAAAGACCCATTACAACTTGGGAAGACTTGAAGTTTGTCATGAAAAGAAGATTTGTCCCTAGTTATTACCAAAGGGATTTGCATCAAAAATTGCAAAGTTTGATTCAAGGAGCTAAGAGTGTTGAGGATTATCACAAAGAAATGGAAATCACTATGACAAGAGCCAATGTGGAAGAAAGTCACGAAGCAACTATGGCTAGATTTCTCCATGGATTGAATAGAGACATTGCTAATGTGATGGAGTTACAACACTATGCATCCTTGTAGGAGTTGGTACACTTGGCTATGAAAGTGGAAAGGTAACTCAAAAGAAAGAGTTCATCTAAATATAATTCAGAATCAAGCTCTCCATGGAAAGTCTTGGGATAAAAAGAGTGACAAGAAGGAGGAAAGAGGAAGCAAGTTCAAATCTGAATTCTCTTCAAAATCAAAAGATGAATCTTCTAAGGGCAAAAACAAAGTGGAGGAGAATCAAAAACATTCCAACATGAAGTGTTTCAAATGCTTGGGAAGAGGACATATTGCTAGTAATTGTCCAAACAAAAGGCTTATGGTGATCAAAGACGATAGGGAATGGGATTCTACAAGTGAGAAAGAACAAGGTACTTCATCCGATAAAGATAGTATGAGTAGTGAGGATTCTTTTGATGGAGGTGCATTGGTGAGTAGGATAGCCTTAAATGTGCAAATCAAGGAGGAGAGTGAGAATCAAAGAGAAAACCTTTTTCATACAAGGTGCAACATCTAAGGAAAGGTTTGCCATGTTATCATTGATAGTGGGAGTTGTGCTAATGTGACTAGCACTACCTTAGTTGAAAAGTTGAGTTTACCCACTTTACAGCACCCTACCCCTTACAAGCTTCAATGGTTGAATGAAAATGGAGAGTTGAAAGTGAATAAACAAGTGCTAGTCTCTTTTTCTATTGGGAGGTACCATGATGAGATTCTTTGTGATGTGGTTCCTATGCATGCTTGCCATCTTTTGCTTAGGAGGCCATGGCAATTTGATAGACAAGTTACTCATCAACAAATACAAGCTTCTCAAAGATGGAAAGAAGTTCTCCCTTAGGCCTTTAACTCCAAAACAGGTTTATGAAAATCAAATGATAATGCAAAAAAAGAGAGAAGATGAAGAAAAAGTGGAAAAAAGTGTAGACCAAAATGAGAGAGATAAAAAGAACAAGAGTGCGAGTGAAAAGAAAGAAAGAAAACATGAGAAAGGAGAGTCATCAAAATAAGGAAAAGAAAAGTTAAGTGTGTTTGCTAAGGAAAGTGATGTGAGGAGTGCTTATTATTCTTCTAAGCCAATATTCCTTCTCATGTACAAGGAAGCCAATGTAAACACTAACCAAAATAACCTTGTTTTACCTTGTTCTATTTCATCTGTTTTGCAGAAATTTGATGATGTCCCAAAGGAGGCTCCAAAAGAGTTACCACCCAGGAGGGATATTGAGCACCAAATTGATTTCATTCCAGGAGCTTCAATTCCAAACCGTCCCGCATATAGGACTAATCCAGAAGAAGAAAAAGAAATTCAAAGACAAGTGGAGGACCTCATGTCAAAGGGATACATAAGGGAAAGCATGAGTCCATGTGTAGTACCAGTTTTGTTGGTGCCCAAGAAGGATGAAACTTGGAAAATGTGTGTTGATTGCTGACCAATTAATAAAATCACTATCAAGTATAGATATCCTATCCCTAGACTTGATGATATGCTTGATGAGTTGCATGGGTCTTGATAGGGAATTCCATAGGGGTGTCCCGATCTTCACGGCGTAGGCAAATAAAGTAAATAGAAAATAATGTAAAGAATGATATGAGCACCACACTCCAGAAATGAGGAAGGAAATTAGGAGTGATAAGCTCTGACTTGGATAGTTCGATGACCTGACGAATGTAAGCAGCCAACCAATGCTATAAGGAACGCGACCTGTTGCTTAGACCACTTGTCCAACCACGAACACGAATTAACCAATCCACACAACAACGCACCTGGGTTGAAGCACAAATTGGGGGCTTTTATGAATTTGAATCACCAATCTTATAAGGGAAGATTGACAAAGCAAGGTTTCACAAAAGCAAAAGAAGATATAATTCTCACACTTTGGAGAAGAAACACTCAAATTTGTGTATTATTCATGAACTCTCCATTCTGAGTTACATAGATTCCTATTTATACTAGTCTTAGGAAAGTACAAATAGTAAATGCCATAAATACAAAGTTCGACTATCACTAAATTAAAAATAGAAATTATTCTCAGATTTTCCTTATTTGTTATATTCTCGATTAGGAAAATATTTCCTGATTTGCTACACTCCATGTCTAGATTCATTGTATCCTATATTTGGAAATTATCTTCAGATTCATTGCGTTCCATATTAGGATAATGTTTCCACATTTGTTGCGCTCCATATTAGGAAATTATCTCCTAATTTGTCATGCTCCATATTGGGAATATGTCCAGATTCATTTGACTCAGATATTCCTTAATAGGAAATTATCTCCTAATTTATGACGCTCCATATTAGGAAAATGTGTCCACATTCGTTGCACCTCAACTATCTTTAGATCTCTTGGGCTTGGATGAGCGGCACTTCAACTTTATTTGTTTCATCTACTTGGGCTCCTTGGTCTAGAATTACATTTACATGGGCTCCAATTGCTTCTTGTATTCTTTTGAGCCTTTCTCTTGTCATGGGGCCTTTAGTTAATTTTAAATCTTTCTCTACTTGGGCTTGCTCATGCAAAGTGCTGGACTGGTTCATATCATCCTCCCCCTCTTGAAAAGGAGTCGTCCTCGACTCTTCAAGATCTGCATTAAAATAAGGAAGAAGATTAAAAATATTAAAGGTAGTAATTTCATACTTAACAGACAATTCAAACTTATAAGTATTATTATTAATTCTCTCAAGAACTAGAAAAGGTTCATCTACTTTATAATATGCAAAACCTTTTCTCATAAATTTCTCAACCTCCATGTGCATTTTAGGCCAACCAAAATGTTCATTTAGAACAACAAACATTATTGCAATGCCAAAATGTCTCATAAATCCAGAATACATTTCTTTCAACAATTTCACATGCAATAGATAACTTGAGATGCAAAATTTGTCAATGTGAAATAAGAAGTTATTGTAGAAGAAGAATTTGTTCCAACCAACATCTGGTTTACAATGACTAAAGGACTCACGAAAATCAACATCATTAGCACAAAAATATTTAATAAATTCCAAACCAAGAATATTAACATCTAACATGGAAAGAAGAACATACCTTTGTGATAAAGCATTACCAATAATATTTTCTTTACCTCTCTTATGTTTAATCACAAAAGGAAATAACTCACTGAATTCAATCCATTTAGAATGCCCATGGTTTAACTTGCTTTGGCTCTTCACATGTTTGAGGGCTTTATTTTCCTGCAAAATGGGCAAAACAACACTAGGCAACATAAAAGTTAAGTCATTAGTGTTAAACATAGCCTCTTTGTACAGAAGTACTAGGAGGTTTTGTTGAGAAAACAAAACTTGTTTAATCTCACTCTTTTTTGCCACTAGTAAGCTCTTCTCTCCTTTTTCTCTATTTTCTTCTTTTTCTCTCAAATTTTCTTTTCTTTCTTTCTTCTCTCTTAATTGACTCACTTTTTCTGGCTTTTTCTCATTTTTATTTTTACTTTCTGCCTTTTGATTTTCTTTCTTATTCTCACTCTCTCTTTTCTTTTCTCTCTTGATTTGATCTTCCAATATTTGTTTTGGTGACATAGGAAGGAGGGTTATAGGTTCCCCTCGAAGTACAAAAGAATAACGGTTTGAAAACCCGTCATGTGTGACTCTCCTATCATACTGCTAAGGCCTACCTAATAAAAGATGACATGCTTTCATGGGTACAATATCACATACAACTTCATCTCTATATTTACCAATAGAAAATAAAATTTTCACTTGTTTTGTCACCTTCATTTCACCACACTCATTCAGCCATTGGAGCTTGTAGGTACGGTTGTGTTTGACTGTAGGTAGGTTCAGCTTCTCTACTAATTCAATGCTTGCCACATTGCTACAACTTCCTCCATCAATTATTACACTACATACCTTGTCTTGAATTAGGCAGCGTGTGTGGAATAAGTTCTCTCTTTGGTTGGTCTCCTCTTCCATTGTTTGAATACTGAGTGCTCCTCTAGCCACTAGGAGTTCTCCTTCTTCTGCACTTTCTCCATTATCATCTGACAGCTCCTCTTCCTCCTCGGTGGTTTCTTCTTCAGTCTCCCAATCACCATGGTGGTTAATGATCATGGTGCGCTTGTTGGGGCACTCGCTTGAAATATGTCCTCTCCCGTGGCACTTGAAGCACCTTATGTTATGGTTTCTTGTTGGGTTAAGTTCTGCTTGATCTTTCTTAGGTTCTGGTATTTTGGCTTTTTTTAACCCGGCCTCTTTAGAATTTGAAGAAGAAAGTGTGTCTTTTTTTGAATTGTTCTTCCACAAATTAAAAGAATTTGAGTTTGAGTTATTTTTACTAATATTTCTTCTTTTTAGTTGTTGTTCAACCTTGATGGCTTGATGTACCATCTCTTGAAGTTCTACATGGTGATACATCTCCACAGCATCAGCTATGTCACAGTTCAGTCCATGCAAGAAACGAGCCATGGTTGCCTCTCGATCCTCCACTATGTTGGCTCTAATCATGGCAATCTCCATTTCTTTGTGGTATTCATCTACACTCCTTGATCCTTGTGTGAGGCGTTACAACTTATTGTGAAGCTCTCTATGGTAGTAAGATGGAATGAATCGCCTCCTCATGATTGTTTTCATCTCCTCCCATGTGGTAATTGGGCGTTCTCCATATTGCACTTTCTCTTTTTGCATCTGATCCCACCAAACAAGAGCATAATCAGTAAATTCAAGAGCTGCAAGTTTTACCTTTTTCCTTTCAGAATAGTTATGGCATGAGAAAATCTATTCAACTCGCATCTCCCACTCCAAATATGCCTCTGGATCATTTTTGCCTTGAAATGAAGGAACTTTAATTTTGATTCCTCCAAGGTCATCTTCTCTGTTTCTATGCCTCCTTGGTTCTTCTCGATTTGGCCTCCTCCTTCTTGGTTGGTAATCATCAAATTCATCCTCTTCATCCCGGCTCTCCACATCTCCATGAGATTGTTCACCTTGCCTTCGGTTGTTTTGATTCTCCATTTGTTCCAACCGGTCATGAAGTCCTTCTAACTTTCTATCAAACAGCCTTTCGAGATGACTCACCAATGCCTACATTTGAATAGAGGCTAATCCTGCTTGTGGAATATCTTCTTGATTTCCTGCCATGTTAGTGAAAAAAGGAAATAGAATATTTGATCTCACAAATTCTCTCGATTAAGTGTTTTCACTCTTCTCTTGATAATCTCACTAGCTCTCAATCCCTCAATACCTTCCTAAGCTCTTATGCAACCTAAATCCTTGTGAGTGATTCAATAATTGCCAATTTCTCGGCTTCAACCAAGCACTTGAATGTAGATGGCCAAAATAGGTTACAAGATAAGGGATAGGTTCTGTAAATGAAAGTAAAGAAATTTCTTATGTGTGCAAAATAATGCAATTCAACAATTCTGAAATTTCAAATTATCAGAAACTGAATGGCCATGTCTTCTTTTTTTTTTTTATCACTTTCCTTTTTTTTTTTCATTTCTGTTCTCTCTTTTTTTATATTTTTTTTTACTTTTGCTTCTTTTTTTTTGTGCTTTCTTTTTTTTTGCTTGGATATTTTTTTTTGCAAGAATTTTTTTTTTACTTTTTTTTTTCATATATTGCAGAACAAAAGAATAAAACTAAACGCCTACCGTATCAACCAGTAGCTCTGATACCAAATGATAGGGAATTCCATAGGGGTGTCCCGATCTTCACGGCGTAGGCAAATAAAGTAAATAGAAAATAATGTAAAGAATGATATGAGCGCCACACTCCAGAAATGAGGAAGGAAATTGGGAGTGATAAACTCTGACTTGGATGGTTCGATGACCTGACGAATGTAAGCAGCCAACCAATGCTATAAGGAACGCGACCTGCTGCTTAGACCACTTGTCCAACCACGAACACGAATTAACCAATCCACACAACAACGCACCTGGGTTGAAGCACAAATTGGGGGCTTTTATGAATTTGAATCACCAATCTTATAAGGGAAGATTGACAAAGCAAGGTTTCACAAGAGCAAAAGAAGATATAATTCTCACAGTTTGGAGAATAAACACTCAAATTTGTGTATTATTCATGAACTCTCCATTCTGAGTTACATAGATTCCTATTTATACTAGTCTTAGGAAAGTACAAATAGTAAATGCCATAAATACAAAGTTCGATTATCACTAAATTAAAAATAGAAATTATTCTCAGATTTTCCTTATTTGTTATATTCCCGATTAGGAAAATATTTCCTGATTTGCTACACTCCATGTCTAGATTCATTGTATCCTATATTTGGAAATTATCTTCAGATTCATTGCGTTCCATATTAGGATAATGTTTCCACATTTGTTGCGCTCCATATTAGGAAATTATCTCCTAATTTGTCATGCTCCATATTGGGAATATGTCCAGATTCATTTGACTCAGATATTCCTTAATAGGAAATTATCTCCTAATTTATGACGCTCCATATTAGGAAAATGTGTCCACATTCGATGCACCTCAACTATCTTTAGATCTCTTGGGCTTGGATGAGCAGCACTTCAACTTTATTTGTTTCATCTACTTGGGCTCCTTGGTCTAGAATTACATTTACATGGGCTCCAATTGCTTCTTGTATTCTTTTGAGCCTTTCTCTTGTCATGGGGCCTTTAGTTATTTTTAAATCTTTCTCTACTTAGGCTTGCTCATGCAAAGTGCTGGACTGGTTCATATCAGGTCTTGTGTATTTTCAAAAATTGATTTGAAACAAGGGTATTATCAAATAAGGATGAAACAAGGTGATGCATGGAAAACTGCTTTTAAAACAAAACATGGTTTATATGAATGGCTTATAATGCCTTTCGATTTGTCTAATGCACCGAGCACTTTTATGAGATTGATGAACCATGTTTTACACCCTTTTATTGGGAAATTTGTGGTTGTATATTTTGATGATATCCTCATATATAACAAGAGTGTGGATGAGCATGTGTTACATTTAAAATCTGTTTTACAAGTTTTGAAAGATGAAAAATTGCATGCAAACATTGAAAAATGTTCATTCTGTTTGGAAAAAATTGTATTCTTAGGTTATGTTGTTAGTGGTGAGGGAATTAAGATGGATCAAGAAAAAGTGAAAGCAATTAGGGAATGGCCTACCCCTAAGAGTGCAAGTGAGGTGAGAAGTTTTCATGGGTTGGCTAGCTTTTATAGAAGATTTGTCAAGGCTTTTAGTACTATAGCTGCCCTCTTGAATGAGTTAGTGAAAAAGAATGTTGAGTTTCATTGGGGAGAAGAGCAAGAGAGTGCATTTAACATGTTGAAAGATAGATTAAGTTCAGCCCCTTTACTTGCTCTTCCAAATTTTACTAAAACATTTGAAATTGAATGTGATGCCTTTAGTGTGGGTATTGGAGTTGTTTTGATGCAGGAGAAGAAGCCTATTGCTTACTTTAGTGAGAAGTTAAGTGGAGCGACTCTTAATTATCCCACTTATGACAAGGAGCTTTATTCTTTGGTTCGTGCTTTGGAAACTTGGCAACACTATTTGTGGCCAAAGGAGTTCATGATTCACACGGATCATGAATCCTTGAAATACTTAAAGAGCCAAGGAAAACTAAATAGGAGGCATGCAAGGTGAATTGAATTTATTGAAACATTCCCATATGTCATACAATACAAGCAAGGTAAAGATAATGTAGTTGCTGATGCATTATCACGAAGGTATCTTCTTATCTCTACTTTGCAATCCAAGTTGTTAGGTTTTGAACACATTAAAAATTTGTATGGGAATGATCCTGATTTTGGCACTATTTTTGAAGCTTGTGAAAAGAAATCCCTTGAGAAATTCTATAGGCATGAAGGTTTTTTGTTTAAAGAGAATAAACTATGGGTGCCTAGAGGATCTCTTAGGGAATTGCTTATGAGAGAGTCCTATGGTGAAGGTCTTATGGGGCATTTTGGGATTAGGAAAACTTTAGAAATATGGAGTGAGCATTTCTTTTGGCCTAGCATGAAACATGATGTAGAAAAACGTTGTGCTAATTGTATTACATATAAAGAGGCTAAATCTAGAGTTTTACCTCATGGTCTTTATATTCCACTTCCTATTCCTAGTGAACCTTGGACTGATATTTTTATGGACTTTGTGTTAGGTTTACCAAGGATAAAGAATGGCAAAGATTCTGTGTTTGTTGTTGTTGATAGGTTTTCAAAAATGGCCCATTTTATACCTTGTCACAAGACGGATGTGTTGGTGTGTGTCCTAGAACCAATCATATAGATGATTGAAGTTATACACAATTATTATATTTTATTTTAGGCAATTTAATTATTATATTTTGTTTTTATAATTTTATTATTATTATGCACAATTTATAACTTAATATAATAATTATCCTTGGAATAGCTTCGCTATTCCTAAAATGCCCCTAGTCAAGTATTATTACCAAAAGGATAGTAATAATACATCGAGACTAGCATATATAGTGACTGATGATTATGAATCATGGATATATGATATCAAGTCAATACATGAGTACATTGCTAGTGAACAAATATACTGGACTGACCCACTATGAGAATATTACATGGATAGACGTGTCATAAGTTATTCTCATATGATCACAAATACACAAACTTTTGACCTGAAGTCACTATGGTTCCCTACATGAGGAATTACTCACTTTAATATTATCCTATGTCACCTTTAATCAGGATGACAAGTAGGGCATTGATTAGGTGTGTCATTAATCGTGCAGAGGGAAGTGAGTGATATAGATGAGATTTTGTTACTCTTGTATAAAAGAGAAATATCCTTGGGCCCCTTGATTGAGTGAGACTTAGAAATGCATGGCCATGCTCAATTGAATTAATATGTGATATTAATCATTTATTTTAAGTCTACTCAGTATCAAGAAATATAAATTGAACATTGAGGAGGATGACACATTCCATGCCTCCAGTTCAATTTGGATATTATTACAAAGGGGTTATGATACAAAACGTTGATCATGTATTAGGTGGATGTCGAATCATAGACATTCTTACTACTTGAGTGGTAGTGATGTATTGCTAGATATCGCTTACTGTCTATGGCTCAATAATGAGTCATTGTCAACGTAGTAAGAACCTACAGGGTCACACAAAAGGAGTAGGAATAAGATAATAATTAATTGGACTTTAATTATATTAATATCTAATTAATTAGACTTATTTTCGTGCATATATATATTATTAAGAATAATAAATTCACATTATATATATAAATTATGTGATATTAAAGTAATATCAAATAATTACATTATCAGATATTAGATAAATATATTATGAGATAATATTATTTTGATATTTGATAACTATATGCAATTATCTAATAATTAAGATATTTATATTATGAGATAATATTATTATCTAATATTAGATAATTAATAGATAAGTCCTATCTCTCCCCATTATCTTTAGGATAAGGATAAGATGAGTTGTTAAGTGTGATTAGAATTTTGGAAGTATTATCCTAGTAGGACTAGGATTATAACTTGCCTAAGTTCTATAAAAAGGGACTTGAGGGCAGCACTTTAATAACACGCACAAAGCTTCCATACAAACCCTAAATCACTCAGAAAACATCCAATCCTAATTCTTAGAGAGAAAAACGCATCCTAGCAGATTTGTGGAGGGTGAGAGATCGTTGTTCACTCCATGTGGATACCGTAGAGACACTGTACCTTCCAGCCGCTATTTGATTCATCTGCTCTCAAGTTTTGATCAATAGAAACACGAGTGCCTAATAAGTAAAACTCTAATCATTGATTTATGTCTTTTGCATGGATCCTAGGTAGAATTCGGATCAAATTTTTGAATTTTCGCTGCATATGATAATCTGAATTCCTAACAAAATGATGCCATGAACATAGCAAATATTTCTTCAAGGAAGTTGTGAGATTGCATGGAGTGCCAAGCAGCATTGTTTTAGATAGAGATATTAAATTCTTGAGCTACTTTTGGAAAGTCTTGTGGGCTAAATTAGGGACAAAGTTGCTCTTTTCAATGACTTGTCATCCTCAAACTAATGGACAAACTGAGGTAGTGAATAGAACATTAGGTACTTTATTACACTCCTTAATTCAAAAGAACTTAAAAAGTTAGGAGGAATACTTGCCTCATGTTGAGTTTGCATATAATAGAAGTGTTCACACTGCCACTAATTTTTCTCCTTTTGAAATAGTGTATGGCTTTAATCCCTTAACTCCTTTAGATTTGATAGCTTTACCTATTGATGAGAGGTCAAGTTTAGATGGGAAAAGGAAAGCGGATGTGATTTGGAAGTTGCATGAGCAAGCTAGATTGAATATTGAGAAAAAGACACAATAATATGCCAAACAAGCTAACAAAGGGTGGAAGAAGATAGTATTTCAACCAGGAGATTGGGTATAGATCCATATGAGGAAGGAAAGATTTCCAGCACAAAGAAAAAGCAAGTTACAACCAAGAGGAGATGGTCCCTTTCAAGTGGTGGAGAAGATCAATGAAAATGTTTA
The DNA here is from genome assembly GCA_020226215.1 of Sindora glabra. Classification (NCBI taxonomy): domain Eukaryota; kingdom Viridiplantae; phylum Streptophyta; class Magnoliopsida; order Fabales; family Fabaceae; genus Sindora; species Sindora glabra. The sequence goes on along the minus strand of CM035233.1, from coordinate 22,233,556 downwards.
TAAATTGGATTTACCAGGTGAATACAATGTTAGTGCCTCTTTTAATATTGCTGATCTTTCTCCTTTTGATGCAGGAATTGAAGATTCAAGGATGAATTATTTTGAAGAAAGGGGGGATGATGAGAATTCCAAAAGTGAAAAGGCACTTCCACATTCATTAGAAGGTCCAATGACAAGAGCTAAAGCTAAGAAGATTAAGGAAGGATTTCAAGGGTTTATGGAAAGAGTTTGGATGCTTGAAGAAGCTAGATTAAAGGAGAACAACAAAATCATAATATGCATTAACTAATCAGCACTAAGTGATATGAATTCTAAGAAGTGACCCCACATCACCGCCATATCATCGCCACATCAGCCACAATCTATGTCACTGCCACATCATTAACGAGATGGTGCCACATCATTGCCACATCAGCCATAGTCCTAGTTGGCGCCACCTCATCTTATTTTTTATTATTTGATGTTTTGGGCTTTAAAATAGCATTTGGGCTTTTAATTTGTACTTATTTTGTACTGCATCACTTTAGAGTATTTTGGACCTATTTTGGGCTTTATTTGAGCCCATTTGTCAATTAGGGTTTTAGAGAGTCAATAAGGAGGCTTGTTCCTTATTCTATCACCATTCAGACATTTTGAGAAAAAGCTGATTACTTATGAGGGTTTCCTCTCTAGGTTCTTGTATGAACTTGAAGACTTATCAAAGGGCATTCAACCTTTGTGGCGCCAAATATATCTCTTATTGCTTCCAATTCTTCCTCTTTTCTGAAGCACAGCGGGAATATCATTCTTTTTTTCTACTTTGATTGCATTTGATTTGGGAAAGATCCAACAATTTCACATTATTTGGTATTCAGAGCAAGGTTCCCAAATTCAGGTTTCATGACTATGCCCTGGTGTGGTAGAGTTACAACACTATGCATCCTTAGAGGAGTTGGTACACTTGGCTATGAAAGTGGAAAGGCAACTCAAAAGAAGGAGTTCATCTAAATATAATTCAAAATCAAGCTCTCCATGGAAGTCATGGGATAAGAAGATGTTAGTGTATATGCCCTAAAACCAATCATATTGGTGATTGTAATTTTGAATCATGTTATTTTAATGGCAATTTTAATTATTATATTTATATATATTGTCTGCGTAATATATATTTAATTATAATAATAACCTTAGAATAATTGTATTCTTAAATGTTCCTAGTCATATATCATTGTGGATTAAGTTGCTTTGATATATTAAGACTAGCATGTGTGAAGACTTATATGGGATATTAAGTTTACACATGAGTACAAGTTAGAGAACTTGTATATTGGACCGACCCATATTAAGAACACTACATGGATCGTTATATGAGTGTCATAAGTGGTTCTTAGTGATCATTATTAATATGGTCCTTTGACCTGAGATCACCAAGGTTCCCTACATGTGAGTTTCATATTTTGATACTATTCTATGTCACTAATGGTTAAGTGAATGCAAGGGTAGATATTGGATATGTCACATATCATGCGGAGGGGTTTGTGTGATCAAGATGGGATTTGTCCCTCCTATATAACAGGAGTAACATCTATTGGCCCCTTGATTAAGTAAAGCTGAGAAAATGCATGGCCATGCTCAGATGAATTGACATGAGATGTCGATTACATTTGTTTTAGTCAACTTACTTAGGAGTCAAGAAACCTTAAGATTGGGCTGTACGGGAATGACACGGTCCATGTCTCGTGCTCAATCTAGATGTATAGGACAAAAGGACATAAGTGATGATCACATATAAAGGTTTAGTCAAATCACCGACTTTCTTATTACTTGGGTAATAATGATGTGTTGCTAGACACCAATCATTGTTTATGATCATTAATATGATTAATGGTCATTGCCAACGTAATGAGAGCCTGTAGGGTCGCACACTTAGAGCTTAGTGAATTTAGAATTAATGGACCAAATTGTTTGGGCTTAATATTTGGGAATTCATGTTATAATTATAAGGCCCAATAGTAAGCCTATAATTATACATGGAATAAAGCCCAAATAGGTTAGGTTTTTCTATGCACCTATTTAAATAGGCTTATTGGGTAATAATAGGATTACTATTATTATTCACGCACCCCAAGCAAAAGCATAGAAAACCCTAGCACCTTTCCTTGACCAAAATCTCTGAAGAGGCGTAGCTAGCACTACGAGGTGTAAGGAGATCAATTCCAACCGGTGTGTGTAGCGGACATTCATCGGTGATTCACGGGTTCGTGTGGATACCACAGAGGTGCAGCCACATAAACATTGTACTGGTGATCTGATTTACTGATTTCCATTCTAGTTCGTGATTTGGAAGCAGATCAGATTTGCTGTAGCGGTCAGAAGATTTTTTTGCCGAAAGGTATAAACCCTAATCCCTAATCTATGGCATTCTAAATTCGCATGGATCCTTGGTGGAAATCGTGCAAAAATTTTATTCCGCTGTGCATGTATGATGCGCGATTTCCAGCAGAAGAGTGACAAGAAGGAGGAAAGAGAAAGCAAGTTCAAATCTAAATTCTCTTCAAAATTAAAAGATGAATCTCCTAAGGGCAAAAACAAAGTGGAGGAGAATCAGAAACATTCCAACATGAAGTGTTTCAAATGCTTAGGAAGAGGACATATTGCTAGTAATTGTCCAAACAAAAGGCTTATGGTGATAAAAGATAATGGGGAATGGGATTCTACAAGTGAAAGGGAATAAGCTACTTCATCCGATGAAGATAGTATAACTAGTAAGGATCCTTTTGATAGAGGTGCATTGGTGAGTAGGAGAGCCTTAAATGTGCAAATCAAGGAGGAGAGTGAGAATCAAAGAGAAAACCTTTTTCATACAAGGTGCAACATCCAAGGGAAGGCTTGCTAAGTTATCATTGATAGTGGAAGTTGTGCTAATGTGGCTAGCACTACCTTAGTTGAAAAGCTGAATTTGCCCACTCTACAACATCCTACCCCATACAAGCTACAATGGTTGAATGAAAATTGGGGAGTTGAAAGTGAATAAACAAGTGCTGGTTTCTTTTTCTATTGGGAGGTACCATGATGAAATTCTTTGTGTTGTGGTTCCCATGCATGCTTGCCATCTTTTGCTTGGGAGGCCATGGCAATTTGATAGACAAGTTACTCATGATGGTGTTCTCAACAAATATAGGCTTGTCAAAGATGGAAAGAAGTTCTCCCTTAGGCTTTTAACTCCAAAACAGGTTTATGAAGATCAAATGATGATGCAAAAAAAGAGAGAAGAGGAAGAAAAAGGGAAAAGAGTGTAAACCAGAGTGAGAAAGATAAAAAGAACAAGAGTGTGAATGAAAAGAAAGAGTGTACTTGTGAAAAAGAAGAGAGAAAACATGAGAGAAGAGAGTCATCAAAACAAAGAAAAGAAAAGTTAAGTGTGTTTATAAAAACAAGTATTGTGATGAATGCTTTATATGTTTCTAGACCAATTGTTTTCCCAAATACTTTTGATTTTTTTTTTACAGAAACATCAAGATGTACCTTCAAGAGAAAGCTCCAAAGAAGTACAATCTTTGAAGAGAGGAGAACATCATAAAAATTTCATCCTTGGAAATTTAACTCAAAGTTATGAGGATCATGTGATTGAAAAATATAGTAAGAAGGAACAACTTCATGAAGCATATCCATATGTAATGCAATGTAGGCAAGGTAAAAGTAGTGAGGTAGATAATGCTTTGGCTCAAAGGTGTATCTTTTCCTGACTTTCCATGATAGATCACTAAATTTTGGGCCTAAGGATTATTTGCATACAAAATTGATGAGTTTTGAGTGCCTTGACGATTTGTATGTAGTTGATTTTGAGAGTGCTGCCTCTTCACATGATTTTGTAATTCCTTTACAAGTTGAGTTTGTTTCCAAAGTTGATGTTTGTGAAGAAATGATTTTTGGAGAAATGTTTAGGCATGATAAGATTGTGTAAAAGGAATGAATTGTTTCTGCCTAAAAGTTCTCTAGATGATTTGTTTGTTGGAAAAACTTATGATTGTGATTTGATAATACATTTTGACATTAAGAAGACTCGAAGGGATTTGCATGATATGTCTTTTGTGTTTTATAGAAGTTTTCTCACCAAAAAAGTTGATTTGATTAAACATTTTGAATTTGAAAAGAGTTAGATAACATGCTTTATCTGTTGCTGGATCCTTATATGTTTTCCAAGCATGTTTGATGGTAGGATTTCATCCACTTTGCTTTGAAATAAGGAATGCATGGAAAAACATCTTCAAAACAAAGCATGGTTTGTATGAATGGTTGTCTTTACTTTTTAGTTTGTCTAATGCACCAAGTATTTTTGTGAGCTTAATGAATCATATTTTGAATACTTCTTTTAATAAATTTGTTAGGGTTTATTTAGATAAAATTCTTGTGATAAGTTTGTATGTTTTTAGTTGCAAATTTTTTTTTGAGTGCCTATTATCTTCATGTTTTGTGCATTTACAAGAATAAATTTGCTGTTGCTCATTTAAGTCATTTTTATGTTCTGAAAGGTTGGATATTGCTAGAGAATTTAAAGCATTGGAAAGATTGTGTGCCATCTCTTGTTGAAATTCTTGTGTATGGCAAAGTTATGGAGGAGCATTTTGAATCTTTGAAATCTATTTGCAAAATTTTAAGAAATTAAAAGTTGCACGATAATTTTGAAGAATGTTTATTATGCATGAATTGTGTTAAATATTTGAAATATATTGTGTGTGACAATGCAATGGAAGTGATAAAAGAAAAGGCAATTAAACAATGGCTGCCACCTATGTTTGTTAGTGAAATTGAGAGCTTTCATGGTTTGATTAACTTTTGCGGGAAACTTATAAAGAATCATGTTCGATGTGCTTCCAATGATAAACTTCTCACTATTGTTAATTTTGTATGCTTGCATGAGATTATTGACTCTTATTTTGTATTTGATCCGGGAAGTTGCCTGTTAATGGTATGAGTGGAAAAGGAAGTGTTTCCAATCCAAGGGAATCCTAGCTACATCTATGTGGAAGTGGTTCACACCAAGTCATGAAAAAACAATAGTTGTTTTTTTAATTTGAATTCTCATGGTGAGTTGGATGTGAGTACTTCATTTAGTGATTCTAATCTTTCTCCCTTTGATGTAGGTTTTGAAGATTCGGAGACGAATCTTTTTGAAGAGAGGGGGAATTATGTGAATTTAAAGGGAGTCAATCATAAGGAAGTAAGATAGGAGGAGAGCTTAATCAAGTGCATTTGAATTGTGCCACATCATCAAGGAGGTGGAGCCATATCATTGTCACAATCCATGTCACTGCCACATCATCAGAGGTGGAGCCACATCACCTCCACATCAGCCACAATCCATGTCACTGCTACTTCATTTTAAAGATGGTGCCACATCATTGCCATATCAGTCATAGTCCTAATTGGCACAACCTCATCTCATTTTCTATTATTCGGTGTTTTTGGCTTTATTATAACACTTGGGCTCTTAATTTGTAATTATTGTGTTGCATCACTTTAGAGTATTTTGGACCTATTTTAGGCTTTATTTGAGCCCATTTGTCAATTAGGGTTTTAGAAAGTTAATGCGTAAAATATTTACATATTTATTTTCCCTTGTATGATGCATTTTTGGATGTTATCTTGTTTAATTTAATAAATTTAGTTGCATTTTGTGAATGGGTCTTGAATTTGAAATGAAATCAAATCTTGTAGATAATGCTGTATTTTGACCTTGTTTCATGTTTTAGGTTATATCTGGAGTTCTAGATGTTGTACTGGGTTGTTCTTTATATGGTTACAAAGCTAAGAAAAATCCCTACAATCTTCATGTTTAAAGAAAAGCCCAGTTCGGAATCTAAGGATCTCAAATTCTGCTTGGAAGATGAAACAGTGGTTCTGACGGAATCTGACCTTTGGTTACTAATCTGATCATAACTTGGGATAGAAATGTCAAAATTAGGAGTTCTTTGTGGAATTTGAAAGTTAAGATCCGGATCTACAACTCCTATGTTGACAGGAAGATGTAAATCTACCATTCTTATGGTAAAAAATTACTAACAAGTCAGAAGAATTGTTGTTGCGAAAATCAAGAAGGGTAGCTAAAGACCATGAGTGGTAGCTAAAGAATGTGATTGGTAGCTAATGGTCAAGATTTATGACTTGCAGCTGATTCATTGCTGATTCATTCACCTATAAATAGGTAGAAGTAGAGATCATTTGCAGCATTCATTGATTCATGCATCTTAGATAGTAGTTTAGTTCATGCATTCTTAGTTCTTGTATGTCTCCTACATGGAAGGCTAGGTTTTTCTCCTACATGGAAGGTTTTACCTCCTACATGGATGGATAGTATTTCTATTTTCATGCATTTGTAATTATAATGTTTGTATCATGAATGTGATGATGTTTCTATTTTATTTTGAGTTTGTTTTTAATTTCATTATGTTCTAATTTTTTATCTTCTTAGGGTGATGACGTAACTTGATAATAACGGATTGAATTCTAATCTATTGAAACTAATTTTGATTTTATTTCCTAGATTGAGTTTTAATTATTGCTCTTAATACTTTCAATTGATTGGCCACCTTTTGAATGAACTCAATATGTGTGTTGAGACCGGAAGGAGATACATATGTATGGAACCTATAATTAAAACCATACATTGCATATGAAATAGGAATATATTCATATGGTTTATGTAGTCTTAATGAGTTCCATAAATCCTAATGCTTGATTAGTTGTTTTAATTTACATAGGAATATAGTGAATTGGCAATTAATTATAGAATTACTTGACCTTGGAAGAAGCTAGTAATTAATTTAGGAAAACTCGACTATCAATTGATGAAAATAAGAGAAGGCCCATTTGAGAAAAGGCACAATTTGGGGTTAGAAGAGTCCAAGATGTTTGGAAGACTTGGGCTCTAATGAATCCATTAGCATTTAGTTAGTTTAGCATTTTTGTAATAAATGGGCCTTATGGGCTGAGACTTGTTTTTAGATTTATTTTGGCATGAAGACTTGTTATTTTATTTTGGTCACTTAGAATTGGGTTTGTTAATGTACAAGGCCCATTAGGATTTGCTTATGGGGGCTGGTATATAAGCTCTTGTAAACATATTTTTATGGAGTTTTGAATACAATTTGAGATTTGAGAGCTTGTGACTCTTAGGTTCTTGAGTGAGCCAATTATCCTTGATCTTATCAAGAGTCCTCCTCTTGTGGCGATCTTTCCTTCGGCTTATCAATCCGTGATTGTGGCACCCATCCTCCATCTTTTTCCATTTTTATTGTTTCAAATCCAATTCAAGATCCGTATTTTTCATCATCAATTAAGGGAGTTAAAATTGGATTAGTGTAGATAGATGATTCAATCCGAAATTGTTAAGTGAAGTCTGATCCCTAGGTCTTTTATTCATCTTCATCTTTATTCCAATTGCATTCATATTGATTTTAAGTATTTTTTGCATCAATCTTTATTTACTCACTTCATTTCCAACTAATCGATTTGCCAAATAGTATTAGGGTTATTAATTTTGGTACTTAGTGAAACAATCCTCGAGGGAATGATACTTTCTCATCACTTTATTACTTGTTTACGATAGTGTACATTTGCACTAATTGATAAACCATTTTACACATAACAAGTTTTTGGCGCCGTTGCCAGGGATTGTTACCATTAATATCAATACCAAGTAAGCTTAATCCTAATTTGGTTTTTATTTTACATTTTTTTTCCTTTAGTGTTTCTTTTCTTTTTTTAGGTTTGTCCTAGTGTATGACCAGATCAAGAGTTGCTGAACCACTGCTATTTGATTTTGAGATCGAGAAAACTTGTCGAAGGAATCGAAAGATACATAAGTAATCAACTGTAGATCAAAGTGAAGCAATAGCAGATCTAAGAGAAGAACCAGACACCAAAGCACTCTGTGACTATGCCACACCAACAGTCATGGATACCATTTCTGGGATCAGGAGACCACCTATACCAGCTAACAACTTTGAGATCAAACCAACCATAATTCAAATGATGCAAGCAAATCAGTTTGGAGGTTCTCCAATAGAAGATCCGAATGCACATATAGCCAGCTTTCTGGAAATTTGTGATACATTCAAGCATAATGGCGTTTCTGATGATGCCATAAGGTTGCGACTTTTCCCTTTCTCACTTAAGGATAAGGCTAAAAGCTGGTTACACTCTTTACCAGTGGGGAGCATCACTACATGGAACATATTGGTACAAAAATTCCTAGCAAAATTCTTTCCTCCAGCAAAAACTGCAAAGATGAGAAATGAGATTGCTTCATTCACTTAGCATGACATGGAAAGCCTTTATGAAGCATGGGAAAGATACAAGGAGCTGCTAAGAAGATGTCCTCATCATGGGCTACCAGATTGGCTACAACTACAGACTTTCTACAATGGATTGTCTAATGCTACTAGAACACTTGTAGATGCTGCAGCTGGTGGATCATTAATGGAAAAAAGCATAGAAGCTGCTATGGAGCTGTTAGAAGAGATGGTAGCAAATGCTTACCAATGGCCTTCTGAATGCAACACTTCAAAGAAAGCACTTGGAGTCTATGAGCTAGACATTCTGACCACTTTGTCTTCTCAAGTTACCTCTTTATCCAAGCAAGTGAGTTCATTAACAGCTCAAGTAAATGCAATCAGAACTCCTATAGATGCTTGTGATTTATGTGGAGGTCCTCACATGAGCACACAATGCCAAGAAGGAAATTCATTCATTCCTTCTCAACCTGAACAAGCCAACTATGTGGGGAATCAAAATCATCAAAATGATCTTTTTTCAAACACATACAATCCAGGATGGAGAAACCACCTTAATTTAGGGTGGAGGAATAATCAGAATGTGTTCAAACCTCAAGGAAATTATCAACAACAAATTCAGCAATCACCACCACAACCAAAGGCAAATTTAGAAGAAGCATTGGCTCAATTAACCATGAATACTTCCTAATTCATGATCAGAACAGAAGCTACACTCAAGAATCATGAAGCAATCATGCAAAGTCAAGCGACTTCAATCAAAAATCTGGATGTGCAAATGGGCCAAATTGCAAGTATGCTGAATTCTAGACAACCAGGCACTTTACCTAGTGACACTGAAAGAAATCCTAGAGAGCATGTAAAGGCTATTTCATTAAGAAGTGGGAAGCAGTTAAATGAGCCAGAATCAAGGAAGAAAAATGAAGAAGCTCAGAAAGAAGATGAGGTGATTTCAGGAAGAATGACTTTTCCAAATAATCCTCCACCATATGTTCCACCAATTCCATTTCCTCAAAGATTGGTGAAAGCTAAGCTAGACAAGCAGTTTAGCAAGTTTCTGGAGGTGTTTAAGAAGTTGCATATCAACATCCCATTTGCTGAAACTTTAGCCCAAATGCTCAGTTATGCAAAATTTATGAAGGAGATTTTATCAAAGAAACGCAAACTGGAAGATTTCGAAACAGTAGCCTTAACTGAAAAGTGCAGTGCAATTCTCCAAAAGAAACTACCGCCAAAGCTTAAGGACCCTGGGAGTTTCTGCATACCCTGTACCATTGGAGAGTGTGAATTTGAAAAAGCCTTATGTGACCTTGGTGCAAGTGTGAATTTGATGCCATTATCCGTCTACAAGAAGTTGGGATTGGGAGAAGTGAAACCAACTACCGTGTCACTACAGCTAACAGATCATTCAATAAAGCATCCACGTGGAATCCTTGAAGATGTACTAGTAAAAGTTGATAAATTCATCTTCCCAGTAGATTTCATAGTGCTTGACATGGAAGAAGACCAAGAAATTCCTATTATTCTTGGGAGACCATTTCTAAAAACTGGACGAGCTCTAATTGATGTGCAGAAGGGAAAGCTAACTTTACAGGTTCAAGATGATCAAGTATCTTTCAATATTTTTAAAGCTTTTTCATATGAAGATAATATCTGTTACAGAGTAGACACACTGACTAATTGCATGAAAGATGTAATGCATGAAACCTGCACAGAAGAGCCATTATTAGTAGGAATGGTTGATGCATCAAAGTCTACTAATCCTAAAATCCTGAAGCAAATTAATTGCCTTGAGATAAATTCTCCAGTTTTAAACAAGAAACCATTCAAAGGTTTAGGAGAGAGGTCAAGTAAATCAATTCCATCAATAGAAAAATCACCAGAATTGGAACCAAAGGCTTATGAAAATGCTAAGCTCTACAAGGAGAAGACAAAAATATGGCATGATAGGAGAATTATAAGGCAGGAGTTCACACCAGGGCAGAAAGTATTTCTCTACAACTCAAGGTTAAAACTCTTTCCAAGAAAATTAAGATCAAGGTGGTCAGAGCCTTTTACTGTGGTTCAAGTTTGGCCGTATGGAGCTGTGGAGATTCAAGATGGTAACAAGAAATTCAAAGTGAACGGGCAAAGATTGAAAGAATACAATGACAGTGCATTCAACACCATCAAGACTGTCATCACGCTCGAGGAGCCAGCTGGTAAGTATTAAAAAGAGAAAAAAAAGAAAAAAAAAGAGAGGACTTTGTCTAACTAAAGACGTTAAAGAAGGGCGGCTACTGCTGGAAATCGCGCATCATACATGCACAGCGGAATAAAATTTTTACACGATTTCCACCAAGGATCCATGCGAATTTAGAACGCCATAGATCAGGGATTAGGGTTTATACCTTTCGGCAAAATTCTTCTGACCGCTGCAGCAAATCTGATCTGCTTCCAAATCACGAACCGGAATGGAAACCAGTAAATCAGATCACCAGTACAACGTTTTGTGGCTGCACCTCTGTGGTATCCACACGAACCCGTGAATCACCGATGAATGTCTGCTACACACACCGGTTGGAATTGATCTCCTTAGACCTCGTAGTGCTAGCTACGCCTCTTCAGAGATTTTAGTCAAGGAGAGTGGCTAGGGTTTTTCTATGCTTTTACTTGGGGTGCGTGAAGAATAATAGTAATCCTATTATTACCCAATAAGCCTATTTAAATAGGTGCATAGAAAAACCTAACCTATTTGGGCCTTATTCCATGTATAATTATAGGCTTACTATTGGGCCTTATAATTATAACATGAATTCCCAAATATTAAGCCCAAACAATTTGGTCCATTAATTCCAAATTCACTAAGCTCTAAGTGTGCGACCGTACAGGCTCTCATTACATTGGCAATGACCATTAATCATATTAATGATCATAAACAAAGATTGGTGTCTAGCAACACATCATTGTTACCCAAGTAATGAGAAAGTCGGTGATTTGACTAAACCTTTACACGTGATCATCACTTATGTCCTTTTGTCCTATACATCTAGATTGAGCACGAGACATGGACCGTGTCATTCCCGTATAGCCCAATCTTGAGGTTTCTTGATTCCTAAGTAAGCTGACTGAAACAAATATAATCGACATCTCATGTCAATTCATCTGAGCATGGCCATGCATTTTCTCAGCTTTACTTAATCAAGGGGCCCATAGATGTTACTCCTGTTATATAGGAGGGACAAATCCCATCTTGATCACACAAACCCCTCCGCATGATATGTGACATATCCAATATCTACCCTTGCATTCACTTAACCATTAGTGACATAGAATAGTATCAAAATATGAAACTCACATGTAGGGAACCTTGGTAATCTCAGGTCAAAGGACCATATTAATAATGATCACTAAGAACCACTTATGACACTCATATAACGATCCATGTAGTGTTCTTAATATGGGTCGGTCCAGTATACAAGTTCTCTAACTTGTACTCATGTGTAAACTTAATATCCCATATAAGTCTTCACACATGCTAGTCTTAACATATCAAAGCAACCTAATCCACAATGATATATGACTAGGGACATTTAAGAATACAATTATTCTAAGGTTATTATTATAATTAAATATATTACGCAGACAATATATATAAATATAATAATTGGAATTGCCATTAAAATAACATGATTCAAAATTACAATCACCAATATAATTGGTTTTAGGGCATATACACTAACAGCTACTTGGGAGGCAACCCAAGACTTCTTTCTCTTCTCATTTCTTTTCTTCTGACTTATTTAAGCACACATCGCACAGCATTTTTCACTCACAATTTCAGCTTTCATCATTCTCATCATGGAGGAATCCCTTGTAAAGCTCAAAAGCAGATTCCCTACTCTTCCCAAAGATGTGCTCAAGAAAATCTACAACTGTCGACTTAAAAGAATGAAGGCATTTAAGCGTTTGGGTCTTCCCGAGGATATATGCTGGATTATTGAAACTAAGGTACGTTTAGCAAGTGAGTTTAATGAATCATTTGTTAGACGTATGCCAGGTATGGGAAGAAGTTCTTACTCTAAAAAGAGAATAGCTAAAAGAATGAGAGTTTGCCATAAGTGTGCAAGGTGGAATTGTAATAAGCTCTGTAGGAATAAAGGAATGATTTCAGTAAATCGAGAGGACAAAATCCGATTCATAAAGGATGGACTGAGTAAAAATTCATTGGATGATATCATTCAGACTCTTGAGACGCATCCTAGTGGAGATGTTCATGCTGTTCTTCTTGATTTAATGAACTTATTCAATATAGAAAAGGAATGCTACAGCCTTGGGGATCTGACTGTAAAAGACCCTGTTTGCCAGTTTATAAGAAAATTGGATGGGAAGAAAATCCTCGGCTCATAGAAGCCGTTTGAGCCGTTACTGAACGAAAAATCAGAGGAAGATGTGAGCCACAATCACAACTACTGTACATATTAATGTTTGTCTGCTTTACTTTTCCTTTATCTTTTTATCTTTACAGCTGCTTTTTAACTTTCTGTACATTTCTCTTCTTTTTAAGTTTACCTTTTCAGCAACTTTTTGACTTTCTTTACATTCCGTATTCTACTTTGTTTACGCCATTATTACACTTGTCAGTTGTGCACAGCATTTTTTTATCTTTTTCTGACATTATCTGATTTGCGTGATTTCTTTGTTTCTGCTTTTGTATTATAAGAATACATTTCAGCAATCACACTTTGCAAAATGTCTGAAGGCGAGAGTAAAGAAGGGGAAGAGGTTGAGAAACCATCAAAATGTAGATTTAAATCTATCTGTGTTTTTGGTGAATCTTATGTTGGAAAGAATGAAGAATTTCTGACAGTAGCAACTGAACTTGGTCATGCATTAGCTGCTAGAAAGATTGCCTGTGTGTATGGAGGAGGGCTTAATAGCTTAAAAGGAAGTGCAGCATTTTCTGCCTACATCAGAGGAAGCAAAATACTGAGTATCCTTGTGAATGGTTTAGATGATAAGAAATACGCCATCGGTAAAACATTAAAGGTTTCAAACTTGCCTGAACGTATTGGATGTATGCTTTACAGTGCTGAAACCTTTATTGCTTTACTTGGTGGTTTAGAAGCATTAGATGGAATTTCTAGCATTGCATATTGGATTAACTTGAACTTTCATCAGAAGCCAGTAGGTTTATTAAATGTTAATGATTTTTATGATAGTTTGCTGTCTTTTTTAGATCAAGCTGTGGAATAAGGATTCATACCCCAAGCGACTCGCCGTGCCATAATGTCTGCCTCAACTGCTGATCAGCTGATTGACTAACTACAAGGCTATACACATAAACCAGATCCATTAGTGAAAAAGATAGATTGACAATCTCCAACTAACAGTCAGAAGCATGAGCCCGACACCACTCTCCGGTTGTAACTTTCTTTACTCTTGTGGTTTTACTCCTAAAATTTCTTTTATGTGTAAGTTGCTTATGCATTTCCTTTTAATAAACCCTTTTTGCTAATCTACTGAAGACATTGGGGACAATGTCTACACTAAGTGTGGGGGGGAATAAAAATAAAAAAAAATTAAAAATTTTTACTTTTTAGGATTTTTTGGTAGTAAAACCATGAGATTTATATATAAAAAAAAGGGATGGCCGAGTAAAGAGTTATTTTCTGCTCTTGATATGCATCCTAAAAAAATATAAAAATAAAAAAAATATTTTCCTGCTTATTAGGTTCTTTTCAATAATTTTAAAAGATTTCATAGCATGATTGAACAACTTTCTTACTTCTTAGAATTGATGGGTTTGGTAATAGATTTTGAGTTGAATTGAGTTGGAAACCTTTAACCGTGAGATTTTGAGCCTACTTGTTGAATTAGTATTATATTTCTTGTGTGTGATATTCACCTGTTAAGTTATCACTCTAGAACTTGCATAAAATCTGGTTGAGATTACAATTTACATGCATACTCAAATATGATAAAGGCATTTTTTTCCTCAATTAGAACTAAATAGCCAACCTTGCAGTTTTACCATTGATAAACCCCTTTGAGCCTGATTAACTATTTCTTTGCTTTAACCCATTAATATGTTATTTAATGAAATATCAATTATCTTTACTTAACCCTAGGGATTAGTAGAGCATTTGAATCTTTAAAAAATGAGTTTTTAACAAAGTGTAGGGGAATATGTATTATTAACTTCAAAGTTGCAAGGGTTTTCTTTCAAAAAAAAAAGAAAAAAAATAGTTCAAAAAAAATATAAAAAAATAAAAAATAAAAAAAAGAGAAAAAGAAGAAGAGAGAAATTGATGTGTACTTGAATTTGAATCATGGGCTGCTATGTTGAGATAAAATTATTTAGAGATTACCCATGTTTTAATTGCTCTATTAATTTCTCTCCTTACTTCAGCCTTTCATATCCTTGTTTTATCTTTCCTTTACCTTGGCCTCATTACAACCCTTAATAAGACCTTTTGATTTGAAGTGTACATGTAAATCAAGTGTGGAGATTGAGAATTTATGCAAGCCTATGGTAGTGCAATCTTTGATAGGATGAATTTGAGTGAAACACTTGCCCATAAACACTTGAGAGAGAATGAGTTGCAATGATTATATCATTCTAGTTCAATCCTTAAGTTGCAATCCCTTTTTAGTTTTATATGTCAAGATTTGTTGATTCATGAATGCTATGATATCTTTGTATTTTAATTATCTTTCTTATGTTTTTGTACTTTTTATCTCATGGGTAGATTAGTATTAGTATTAGTATTAGTTTTCTTCTGTTTTGTGTTTGTCCGAGGACGTCCAAAAGCTAAGTGTGGGGGAATTTGATACGTAAAATATTTACATATTTATTTTCCCTTATATGATGCATTTTTGGATGTTATCTTGTTTAATTTAATAAATTTAGTTGCATTTTGTGAATGGGTCTTGAATTTGAAATGAAATCAAATCTTTTAGATAATACTGTATTTTGACCTTATTTCAGGTTTTAGGTTATATCTGGAGTTCTAGATGTTGTATTGGGTTGTTCTTTATATGGTTACAAAGCTAAGAAAAATCCCTACAATCTTCATGTTTAAAGAAAAGCCCAGTTCGGAATCTAATGATCTCAAATTCTGCTTGGAAGATGAAACAGTGGTTCTGATGGAATCTGACTTTTGGTTACTAATCTGATCATAACTTGGGATAGAAATGTCAAAATTAGGAGTTCTTTGCTGCATTTGAAAGTTAAGATCCGGCTCTACAACTCCTATGTTGACAGGAAGATGTAAATCTGCCATTCTCATGGTGAAAAATTACCAACAAGTCAGAAGAATTGTTGCTGCGAAAATCAAGAAGGGTAGCTAAAGACCATGAGTGGTAGCTAAACAATGTGATTGGTAGCTAATGGTCAAGATTTATGACTTGTAGCTGATTCATTCACCTATAAATAGGTAGAAGTAGAGATCATTTGCAGCATTCATTGATTCATGCATCTTAGATAGTAGTTTAGTTCATGCATTCTTAGTTCTTGTATGCCTCCTACATGGAAGGCTAGGTTTTCCTCCTACATGGATGGATAGTATTTCTATTTTCATGCATTTGTAATTATAATGTTTGTATCATGAATGTGATGATGTTTCTATTTTATTTTGAGTTTGTTTTTAATTTCATTATGTTCTAATTTTTTATCTTCCTAGGGTGATGACGTAACTTGATAATAACGGATTGAATTTTAATCTATTGAAACTAATTTTGATTTTATTTCCTAGATTGAGTTTTAATTATTGCTCTTAATGCTTTCAATTGATTGGCCACCTTTTGAATGAACTCAATATGTGTGTTGAGACCGGAAGGAGATACATGTGTATGGAACCTATAATTAAAACCATAAATTGCATATGAAATAGGAATATATTCATATGGTTTATGTAGTCTTAATGAGTTCCATAAATCCTAATGCATGATTAGTTATTTTAATTCACATAGGAATATAGTGAATTGGCAATTAATTATAGAATTACTTGATCTTGGAAGAAGCTAGTAATTAATTTAGGGAAACTCGACTATCAATTAAGGGAGTTAAAATTGGATTAGTGTAGATAGATGATTCAATCCGAAATTGTTAAGTGAAGTCTGATCCCTTGGTCTTTTATTCATCTTCATCTTTATTCCAATTGCATTCATATTTATTTTAAGTATTTTTTGCATCAATCTTTATTTACTCACTTCATTTCCAACTAATCGATTTGCCAAATAGTATTAGGGTTATTAATTTTGGTACTTAGTGAAACAATCCTCGAGGGAACGATACTTTCTCATCACTTTATTACTTGTTTACGATAGTGTGCACTTGCGCTAATTGATAAACCATTTTACACGTAACAAAAGTCAATAAGGAAGCTTGTTCCTTATTCTATTACCATTCAGACATTTTGAGAAAAAACTGATTGCTTATGAGGGTTTCCTCTCTAGGTTCTTGTACGAACTTGAAGACTTATCAAAGGGTTTTCAACCTTTGTGGCATCAAATATCTCTTATTCCTTCCAATTCTTCCTCTTTTCTGAAGCGTGGCAGGAATATCATTCTTTTTTTTTACTTTGATTGCATCTGATTTGGGAAAGATCCAACAATTTCACATCACATTGGCTTTTATCATGGCAACTTCCATTTCTTTGTAATTGTCATCAACACTTCTTCCACCTTGCCTCAAGCCTTGAAGCTTTGTATGAAGCTCCCTATTGTAGTATGTAGGAACAAATTTCTTGCACATTAAGTTCTTCATTTCAATCCATGTGACTACGGGTTCCTCATCATATTTCCTTCGCTCCCTTTGAATTTGATCCCACCACACCAAGGCATAGTCATGGAACTCTAGGGAAGTTACCTTCACTTTCTTTTCCTCACTATAGTCATGGTACGAGAATACTTGCTCTATCTTCAACTCCCACTCTAAGTATGCTTCAATATCATTCCTTCCATGAAAACTAGGAATCTTTATTTTAACTCCACCAATTCTCTTATTTTCTCTCACTTTTCCATCTTCTTCTCTCCTCCTCCTATCATTCCTCCTCTCTCTATTATCTCTCTTATCTCTCCTCCTATCATAGCTCCTCTCTCCATCATCTCTCCTATCTCTTCTTCTTTCTTTTGGACAACTACTAGAATCTCCATGGTTATGTGGAGAACAGTCATGTGGCTACCTTTTTGCATTATTTGCCACCGTTTCTTGAATATTCCTTATGGCTTCATTCTGCCTCTAAAATATTCTTTCAAATCTTTGTGCAAGTCCTTCAATTTACAATTTATTAGCCAAGGACTTTAGGTGAGGGAGGGGTGCTCTCCCTACTTCATCCTCCTTCATGAGACATATCAAGAAATGAGGAAACCCTTAACTACATGAACAGTGCGATGCAAATGGAGGAAATAAGAAATAAGCACACTAAAAAAAAGAAACAGAATGCAAACAAGACAAGAATGGAGGAATTAGAGAAGATTATGTAACGTTAAATAATAGCTAAGTTGTTCCTAAAATTTTTTAGTATGGAATCAATTATAAACTAAGCAAAAGCAAGCTGAAAATTGTAAGAAAGTAGCGTCTAAGAAGCACTTTTGTGTGCTGCAGATTTTTTTTTTTGCACAATAGTTGTACCCCTTTTCAAATTGAGTCACACAATTTTCAATTAGCCACTAATGATGAACTTGCAAGAATAAGCAAGAATATGAGAATGTTCATATTTGAGACAGCAAAAATTCAATCCAATTGAACTAGAATTTTGGAAAGAAACAATAAACAAGGAATTAGAATTGATTATATTCATAATTCCCGTCAAATCAAGCTATTATTTAACACCAAACACTAAACTAATAGAATTTCACAAGATTGGATAGATTCAAAATAAAGAACATGTGATGAATAGTTGATGAACACGAAGAACACAAGTTTAGAAAATTAACAATTAGCTATGAATTTACCCATTCTAATCACCAAGAAACAAGAATCCAGCAATAAAACAAGTGTTGCAATAAGATTTAGGGAATATTGTACCAAGAAATAATGAAATCCTTAACTGCATGAATAGTGCGATGCGAGAACAGTACTACATGAATAATATTGGATGAATAGTATTGTAAATTGTGCGCGATGAATAGTATTGCACGAACAGTGCACAATGAACAATGCTCTTCAAATCCAACTCCAACCAAAGCTCATGATACCAATTGATGACAAAAATGAATCATGAATTAGATTTCAAAACAACAAAAACAGAATAGGTGGAGGATGTTGCCATAATCACAAGATTGATAAGCCAAAGCAACGATCGCCATAAGAGTCTTAACCTTATGATTAAAGATAATCGGCTCACTTAAGAACCTAAGAATCACATGCTCTCACAAGTGTGTTGAATCTCAAATTGCATTCAAAATTAAATAAAAATCTTTTTACAAGAGCTTATATATATCCACTCATAAGTCATCATGTGCAAACCCTAATGGGCTTCTTGTATTAACAAGCTCAATTCTAATTAAACCAAATAAAAAAAATAAGTCTTCATGCCAAAATAAATTAAGAAATAAGCCTCGGCCCACATGGCCCATTTATTACAAAAATACTAAATTTACTAAATGCTAATGGATTCCATTAGAGCCCATGTGATGTAAATTTAAAAAGAGTCAATCATAAGGAAGTAAGATAGGAGGAGAACTTAATCAACTGCATTTGAATTATGCCACATCATCAAGGAGGTGGAGCCACATCAGCCACAATCCATGTCATTGCCACATCATCATGGAGATGATGCCACATCATTGCCACATCAACCATAGGACACCTAATTGGCACCACCTCATCTTATTTCTATTATTTGATGTTTTGGGCTTTAAAATAGCATTTGGGCTTTTAATTTGTACTTATTTTGTGCTGCATCACTTTAGAGTATTTTGGACCTATTTTGGGCTTTATTTGAGCCCATTTGTCAATTAGGGTTTTAGAGAGTCAATAAGGAGGCTTGTTCCTTATTCTATCACCATTCAGACATTTTGAGAAAAAGCTGATTGCTTATGAAAGTTTCCTCTTTAGGTTCTTGTATGAACTTGAAGACTTATCAAAGGGCATTCAACCTTTGTGGCATCAAATATATCTCTTATTGCTTCCAATTCTTCCTCTTTTCTGAAGCACGGTGGGAATATCATTCTTTTTTTCTACTTTGATTGCATCTGATTTGGGAAAGATCCAACAATTCCACATCATTTGGTATTCAGAGCAAGGTTCCCAAATTCAGGTTTCATTTCTCTTTTTAATTTTCATACTATTCACACCACAATCACTGTTCATCGTACTATTCTTCGCACTATTCATAATACTGTTCACCACATTTTATATCCTAAATCTTCATTTCCTTCTTGTTTTGATTTGGTTTTTGCATTCATTTCATTTCTGAATAGGTTTGTGTCAAATTTTTGTGTTTTGATTTACCATTATGTCAAATCTGTGTTGTTCTTCATTTTTGCATTCCATGTGTTTGATAAGTTGTCCAAGTCAATTGTAGGTCTGAATTTGCTTTGATAGTTAGTCACCTTTTTCATTTTTGTGTTGTTTGCTATTGTTGAACTCAAAATTTGGTCTAAATATTTCTGCTGGTATAGTAAATGAAAAGTGCATTGAACATGTTTGTTAAAAGTTCAAAGTGAAGAAGTTCAGCTTGCAATAGCCAATTGCCATATTCTAATAGCACAACATCAAAGTGCTACAATTGAATATAGTGATTGATTAAAGCAAAGCAAATAATACCAAGTTTGTGTTGTGAGAAAACTCTTTCAATCAGCATATGTAGTGCTGCATGGGGAACTTATGTTTAAAGTAAAAACAAATGCAAGAACAAAATGAAGAATGGTACTGAGTAGTTGTAAGTTAGATAGCAAAAATAATTGATAAAAAAAATAGCAAGAAACAAAGGAGAAAAGCCAAGTTAGTGAATCAAAGGGCAAACTACAAAGTAGAGGCAAGAAAAATAAAGTGCTAAATTGCTGAAAACAAATTGGAACACATTCAAAAGAAAAGAAGTTGTTTGCTTGTACTTATTGTTGATTCTTGACATGCTCTAATTACACTTGAACTTCTCATTTTGACATTAATTGTTAATTGTCTCTTTCAATTACTTGAATTCTTAAATCAGCATCTCTTGTTACTTTGAGTTATTGCTTCTCATTAGTTGTGTCCTTAAGTCTTTGTTTTTATTTTTCCTTTCTTCCTAGAGTTCAATTGTATTAATTCCATGCTGCCATGTTGTTATTATGCTGTTACCTTTTGTTGGCATTTAATTTGAGATAGTGATAGCCACAATTGTTGGATTTCTGCTAGTTGTGTCATTTTAGTTCCAAAAGAACCACAAGAGAGGAAAAGAAAGGAGTGGGAAAAGGTAAGAGTGTGTGAGATCATTTGAGGATAAAAGCCTAAATTACAGTCCAAACACAAGTGCGAGTGCCGCTCAATCAAGTGAGAAGTGTGATTTTGTGAGGTCCTTTTTTTTATCTAACCTTTTCTTGTAGGTTTAATCATTAACAATGTTAGGAGGAGGTGATAACAATACTTTCCTGTAAAGGTTTAGTCAAATCATCGACTTTCTCATTGCTTGGGTAACAATGATGTGTTGCTAGATACCAATCATTGTTTATGATCATTAATATGATCAATGGTCATTGCCAACGTAATGAGAGCCTATAGGGTCGCACACTTAGAGCCTAGTGAATTTGGAATTAATAGACCAAATTGTTTGGGCTTAATATTTGGGAATTCATGTTATAATTATAAGGCCCAATAGTAAGCCTATAATTGTACATGGAATAAAGCCCAAATAGGTTAGGTTTTTTCTATGCACCTATTTAAATAGGTTTGTTGGGTAATAATAGTATGATTATCATTATTCACGCACCCCAAAAAGGCATAGAAAAACCCTAGCACCTCTCCTTGACCAAAACCCCTGAAGAGGCATAGCTAGCACTACGAGGTGAAAGGAGATCAATTCTGACCGGTATTTGTGTGAACATTCATCAGTGATTCACGGGTTCATGTGGATACCATAAAGGTGCAGCCACATTAAATGTTGCACTGGTGATCTGATCTTCTAGTTTCTATCCCGGTTCATGATTTGGAGAGCAGATTGGATTGGAAAACGGATAGAAGCAGATCGAATTTGCGGTGTAGCGGACAGAAAATTTTTGGCCGAAAGGTATAAACCCTAATCCGATCTATGGCGTTCTAAATTCGCATGGATCCTTGGTGGAAATCGTGCAAAATTTTTATTCCGCTGTGCATGTATGATGCACGATTTCCAACAGTGGTATTAGTGCCGCTTGCGAATCCATAGATTAGTTTTCTGTGTTATGCATTTAAATCTAGATAATTCGTGTTTAATCAGATCATGCATGATGCAATTAGGGTTCTGGATCAATGTAATTCTGTATGTTGATGAATCGGTTTTGATTAGATTAAAATTAGATTGACACATACATAATTAATGATTCAGTTTTAATGAGATTAAAAACTGGAAACGTAGCTGATGAAGGTTTCATTTTAATGAGATTAAAATTCGAACAGAAACATGTCTGATCGTATACATGTGATGTATGCATTCTGTTTCGTTTAATGAGATTAAATTAAACAAAAACATGGGCTAATGTTTGAGTCAATATGGCGAAACATCAAGAAGTAGGATTTCAAAACAGTTCTGGAATTAGGGTTCTTGATAAATTCTAATTTTGGCCGATTGTTTTAATGGTTAATACAGAAACTGAAACATTCAAATTTTTCTGGATTTTGCACGAAAGTCTTCAAAATTTTGAATGTAAGATGCATAAAAAATTTTGGTAAGGGGGCTCCGCTCCCTCACCCCCGCGGGGGGCAGCCTCCCCTCGACCCCCGCCCGCTAACCGGTTAGCGGGACCGCCGTACTAACTCTGTGTAGCGCAATAATTGATAGCCTAAATCTAAGCTGCGTTTTAAAATCAATCTTTTCATAACCTTCTAATTTTAAACAAGTTAAAATTGGAAACAAGATCAATTTCAATGAATACCTATGGTTGTTTGTATACTTAAATGTGATGTTTGCTGCATCATGCATAGTTATGGCCCTTACACCATAATGTAACCATCTTTCATTTATTAGTTTTGGTTTTATTGTAATTAAATACGGCCTGCGTGTCGTGCCTTTCTCTATAAATTCTAGTTGTACATTCTTTCTCTCACCTTACTCCCCTTGAATGTAACTCGAGTTTTCTCCTTCATTATGTGTTGTAAAGCTAGAATAGTTTCCTTTCAAATGTACAACATGTTTAAGCATGGAGCTTGCTGCCATGGAGACAAGGAGCCAAAATTAATATGAGGACAACCGTGGAAGATGCTTAAAGAAGATATCTTTACCCTAGGTTGACCTTTTAATTTTCTCATTGGCTTGGGAAAACCAATGTAGTTGGGCCATAACTATGCACATTTATTTTTTGCTTTATTGCATACTTTATATTAATGTATATGATATGTTAGATATAGGCATGTATGGATGGCAAATAATGGTGAGATCTAAAATAGACATTTAAATCCCTCAATGCAAATATTAAGTCAGTAATAAAAGTGATGCCTTCTAATGAATGGCACTTGTCAAGGCCTTGATCAACATAAGGTAGGTTTGCCAAAGCAAAGTGCCTAGTTTATCTTGGTGAGACACGATAGGATAATAGTGATGTACAAATGCCAATAATTGAGTTTTTGACTTAACTAGGCCATCTCAATAGGATTGAGGGCCTAGAGGCATGGAATTGGGCTTAAGTTCATGAGATGGATTTGAACAAGTGTTATTCACCCAACTATCTAAAAGTTACATAAGATGTAATTGGCAAGGAGTTGCCTACCTAAATAGCCAAAACTTGAGTGATCAGCCAAAGCCAACTTAAGTCTAGGTGAAATATGGATCTTGGCCCACTAGAAAATCTCAAACGCTACGATTTTATGAAATAATAGTGAGGGCTATTATTTTGAGAAAAATACTGGGAGTATTATTTAATAAAAGACCTTATTAAATATATAAAATACATAATTCTCATTTTGCATATTTTTCTATTATAGATAACCATGGCATCAAATGCATCAAATTTATCACTGTGATCTATCCTGAAGAAGGATAAACTGAATGGGATGAATTTTTTCGATTGATATCAAAACTTGAGGATTGTCCTCAAGCATGAGAAAAAATAGTATATCCTAGAGCAACCTACTCCAGATGAGCCTGCTGCTAATGCTCATCGAGTAGAAAAGGATGCTTATAAGAAGCATCTCGAAGATGCTCTGGATGTCAGTTGTCTCATGCTTGCTACCATGAACTCTGAGCTTCAGAAGCAACATGAGAATATGGAGGCGTTCAATATGATTGATCACCTTAAACAGCTCTACCAAGAGCAAGCAAGACATGAGAGATATGATGTATCTAAAGCATTGTTTCAGTGTAAGATGGCTGAAGGAACACCCGTTGCTACACATGTGCTTAAAATGATTGGGTACATCAATAGCCTTGAAAGATTGGGTTTTCCTTTGCAGCAAGAATTGGCCACTGATATAGTTCTGCAATCGTTGCCTGAGAGCTATAGTCAATTCGTCATGAATTACAACATGAACGAAATTAATAAGACTTTGCCTGAAATGCTTAACATGTTGAGAACTGCTAAGCAGAACTTCAAAAAGTCCAAGCCCAATTCCATTATGATGGTTCAAAAGGGCAAAGGAAAGGGCAAGTCTAAGGCCAAGAATAAAAAGAAAAAGGACAAGACTAATGGAAAGTCCAAGTCAAGCTCCTCTGCACTGAAGCCCAAAGGTGGCGTGGCCAAGGAAGGGCAATGCTTCCATTGTAAAGAACCAGGACATTGGAAGCGAAATTGCAAGATTTACCTAGAAGAGCTTAAGAAGCAAAAGGAAAGTGGGACTTCCAACTCTGGTATTTATGTTATAGAGGTTAATTTATCTACTTCTACATCTTGGGTATTAGATACTGGATGTGGTACTCACATTTGTGTAAATGTGCAAGATCTTAAAGAAAGTAGATCATTGGCCAAAGGTGAAGTGGACCTGCGCATTGGAAATGGAGCAAGAGTTGCTGCATTAGTTGTAGGGACTTATTATTTATCTTTACCTAGTGGATTAGTTTTAGAATTGGAAAATTGTTATTTTGTGCCTACTGTTAGTAGAAATTTGATTTCTGTTTCTTGTTTAGACAAGAAAGGTTTTTCATTTATAATAAAGGACAAATGTTACTCTATTTATTTAAATGAAATGTTTTATGGCAGTGCACAATTAATGAATGGTCTTTATGTTCTGGACATTGAAAATCCAATCTATAACATAAACATGAAGAAGGTCAAAACTAATGATTTAAATTCAACCTATCTTTGGCATTGTCGTTTAGGCCATATAAATGAGACACGCATCTCCAAACTTCATAAGAATGGATTTTTGGACTCATTTGATTTCGAATCATATGAGGTATGTGAGTCATATTTATTAGGTAAGATGACTAAAGCCCCTTTTACTAGGAAAGGTGAAAGGTGAAAGGGCTAGTGATTTATTGGGCCTTATACATAGTGATGTATGTGGACCTTTAAACACACAAACTAGAAGAGGTTATCAGTACTTTATTACTTTTACTGATGATTTCAGTAGATATGGTTACGTGTTTCTTATGAAACACAAGTCTGAATCTTTTGAAAAGTTCAAAGAGTTCAAAAATGAAGTATAAAACCAACTTGGTAAAAGTATTAAAGCACTTCGATCAGATCGAGGTGGTGAATACTTAGACCGAGAGTTCCTTAATCATCTAAAGGAGTGTGGCATTGTATCACAACTCACTCCACCATGAACACCTCAATGGAATGGTGTTTCTGAAAGGAGGAATCGAACTTTGTTAGACATGGTTCGGTCAATGGTGAGTCAGGCTGACCTTCCAAATTCCTTCTGGGGATATGCTCTAGAGACTGCAACTTTCACACTAAACCCTGTTCCGTCAAAATCGGTTCAAAAGACACCATATGAGAGATATGGACAGGGAAACGTCCTAGTTTGTCTTTTATGAAGATTTGGGGCTGCAAAGCTTACGTAAGACGTCAGGCTTCTGATAAACTTAGACCCAAATCTGATAAATATTTTTTCGTTGAATATCCTAAGGAAACAAAAGGATATTATTTCTATAATCCAACCGAGCAAAAAGTGTTTATTGCTCGAACTGGTGTTTTTCTAGAAAGGGAATTTATCTCTAAAAGAATCAGTGGGAAAAGAATAGAACTTGAAGAAATTCAAGATCAACGAGAAAACATTGAACTTGAGATGGAACCTGAGCCGGTTCCACAAACAGTTGTGGAAGAACCTGCTCATGTAACACAGAACCTACGTAGATCTAGTAGGATACGTCATGAGCCCGAGAGATATGGTTTTCTCATGACTCATCACGGTGATGTGTTGCTCATGGACCAAGATGAGCCCACAACCTACCAAGAGGCTATGTCTGAGAAATGGCTAGAAGCTATGAAATTAGAGATGGACTCCATGTATTCAAACCAAGTTTGGACTTTGGTTAATCCACCTAAAGGGGTAAAACCCATTAGGTGCAAATGGGTTTTCAAAAAGAAAACTGACATGGATGGTAATGTGTGTACCTTTAAGGGACGATTGGTTGCAAAAGGTTTCAAACAAATCCATGGTATTGACTATGATGAGACTTTTTCTCCAGTTGTCATGCTTAAATCCATCAGGATTCTTCTAGCTATAGCAGCATATTATGGTTATGAAATCTGGCAAATGGATGTCAAAACTGCTTTCCTTAATGGAAATCTTCTTGAGGATGTGTACATGACACAACCTGAAGGTTTTGTAAATCCTGAAAATGCTGGAAAAGTTTGCAAATTGCAACGATCCATTTATGGGTTGAAGCAAGCTTCTCGGAGTTGGAATCTTCGTTTCGATGATGCGGTCAAAGAGTTTGGTTTCATCAAAAATGAAGATGAACCCTGTGTGTACAAGAAGGTTAGTGGGAGCACAATAGTCTTTCTGGTGTTGTATGAAGATGACATATTACTCATTGGAAATGACATTCTTTCACTATAGTCTGTAAAAACTTGGTTAGGAAATTATTTTTCTATGAAAGACTTAGGTGAGGCCTCCTATGTATTAGGTATCAAGATCTATAGAGATAGATCGAGAAAATTGCTTAGCCTAAGTCAGAGTACATACATCGACAAGGTGCTAAAAAGGTTTAGCATGCAAGATTCTAAAAGAGGATTCTTGCCGATGTCACATGGCATAAGTCTCTCAAGAACTCAATGTCCTTCTACAGAGTATGAGACACAGCGTATAAGTAAGATCCCTTATGCATCTGTGATTGGGTCTATCATGTATGCCATGTTATGTACTCGTCCTGATGTCTCGTATGCTTTAAGCATGACGAGCAGATACCAATCAAATCCTGGTGAAAGTCATTGGACAACTGTCAAGAATATTCTTAAGTACTTAAGAAGAACTAAAGACATGTTTTTGATTTATGGAGGTGAGGAAGAGCTCATTGTAAATGGTTACATTGATGCTAGCTTTCAAACTGATAAGACTTTAGGTCGCAGTCAGGTTATGTATTTTTCCTTAATGGTGGCGCTATGACCTGGAAAAGTTCAAAGCAAGGGACAGTGGCTGATTCTACAATAAAAGTTGAATACATTGCAGTATCAGATGCCGCAAAAGAGGCTGTTTGGATTAAGAAGTTCATCAATGAACTTGGAGTTGTTCCTAGCATTGTTGACCCAATAGAGCTCTATTGTGACAATAATGGAGCCATTGCGCAAGCCAAGGAACCTAGATCTCACCAAAAATCCAAACATATACTCCAGTGCTATCATCTCATAAGAGATATTGTTGATAGAAATGATGTCAGGATATGCAGAATACCGACTGACGATAATGTCGCCGATCCACTGACAAAAGCCCTAACGCAGCAAAAACATGATAGTCATATGAAATCCATAGGTATTAGATACATGGATGATTGGCTTTAGTGCAAGTGGGAGATTGTTAGTGTATATGCCCTAAAACCAATCATATTGGTGATTGTAATTTTGAATCATGTTATTTTAATGGCAATTCCAATTATTATATTTATATATATTGTCTGCGTAATATATTCAATTATGATAATAACTTTAGAATAATTGTATTCTTAAATGTCCCTAGTCATATATCATTGTGGATTAGGTTGCTTTGATATGTTAAGACTAGCATGTGTGAAGACTTATATGGGATATTAAGTTTACACATGAGTACAAGTTAGAGAACTTGTATACTGGACCGACCTATATTAAGAACACTACATGGATCGTTATATGAGTGTCATAAGTGGTTCTTAGTGATCATTATTAATATGGTCCTTTGACCTGAGATCACCAAGGTTCCCTACATGTGAGTTTCATATTTTGATACTATTCTATATCACTAATGGTTGAGTGAATGTTAAGGGTAGATATTGGATATGTCACATATCATGCGGAAGGGTTTGTGTGATCAAGATGGGATTTGTCCCTCCCATATAACAAGAGCAACATCTATGGGCCCCTTGATTAAGTAAAGCTGAGAAAATACATGGTCATGCTCAGATGAATTGACATGGGATGTCGATTACATTTGTTTCAGTCAGCTTACTTAGGAATCAAGAAACCTTAAGATTGGGCTATACGGGAATGACACGGTCCATGTCTCGTGCTCAATCTAGATGTATAGGACAAAAGGACATAGGTGATGATCACGTGTAAAGGTTTAGTCAAATCACCGACTTTCTCATTGCTTGGATAATAATGATGTATTGCTAGACACCAATCATTGTTTATGATCATTAATATGATCAATGGTCATTGCCAACGTAATGAGAGCCTATAGGGTCGCACACTTAGAGCCTAGTGAATTTGGAATTATTAGACCAAATTGTTTAGGCTTAATATTTGGGAATTCATGTTATAATTATAAGCCCAATAGTAAGCCTATAATTGTACATGGAATAAAGCCCAAATATGTTAGGTTTTTTCTATGCACCTATTTAAATAGGCTTGTTGGGTAATAATAGTATGATTATCATTATTCACGCACCCCAAAAAGGCATAGAAAAACCCTAGCACCTCTCCTTGACCAAAACCCCTGAAGAGGCGTAGCTAGCACTACGAGGTGAAAGGAGATCATTTCCAACCGGTGTTTGTATGAACATTCATCGGTGATTCACAGGTTCGTATGGATACCATAGAGGTACAGCCACATTAAACGTTGCATTGGTGATCTGATCTTCTAGTTTCTATCTCGGTTAGTGATTTGGAGAGTAGATTGGATTGGAAAACATACATAAGCAGATCAAATTTGCTGTGTAGCGAACAGAAGATTTTTGACCGAAAGGTATAAACCCTAATCCCTAATCTATGGCGTTCTAAATTTGCATGGATCCTTGGTGGAAATCGTGCAAAATTTTTATTCCGCTGTGCATGTATGATGCGCGATTTCCAGCATTTCCAACTTGAGAATCTAGATTTCACTATGAGGGCTATGTTTCAACAATTTGAGAGATTGAATGAACAAATTGCTGGAATGAATGAAAGGATTGGAGGGATTGAAGGAGAAAGAAGACAAAATGATAGGCATGTGGGAGATGAAGGAGTTGAAAATTTTGAGGGTAGAAGTGAGAGATCAGATAGCTCAAATGAGGGTGAGAGAAAAAGAAGAGGTGAAAGGAGACATGTTAGAAGAGCAAGGGTAGATATTGATAGGATTACGAAAATTAAAAAAAGAAAGTAATTTTGGAAAACTTTAGATTGATAAGTTTGACACGCCACAACCTAAAGAGAACCAGGTGAATTCGCCACACTCTAGGAAAGAGAAGAGAATGAGAGTGATAAGAATTCAATTAATTCGCCACTAAGTAAGAGATCATACTTAGATAAGAATAGAATTGCAAAGGGCAATCTGAACAAACTTCTCAATTAACTTGAAAATGTGAATACATAGCTTTTTAATAGAATTTAAGCTCATAAATGCTCATTAAGTAATCATAAATTTCTACTTTCTAGTGAAAGACTAAAGCGTTTGGGAAACTCCAAACATAAATGACATTAAAAACAATAAATAACATTAAAATGACATGACTAATTAATAAGAAAAACGTGTAGAAGATAGGTCTTCATATCTGCCCTTTAGAATTCCTTCAAAATGCTTCAATTTCAGCTTCAATTAGCTATTGGGCCCATGCATATACACTTAAGCCCAATTTCTTCAAGTTTCCTCATAGATCAGCAATGTAATCCAGCCCACATTAGTGTTTTCCTTCATTGAAATTAAAGACTCCATCCTTTTGGCTCTTGCACGAGTTATTGGGCCAATTGGATTATTGGGTTGGTCTTGCACCTCTTGGTCAGGATCCATGATCTCATCATCTTCCCCTGGCTGAGGAGGATTTGCCCTCAAATCCAACTCTATGTTATCCTCCAAATAAGGAGACAAATCCCTTACATTGAAAGTAGCTGAAACTCCATAATCTCCCGGCAAATCAATCTTGTAGGCATTATTATTTACCTTAACCAAGACTTTGAAAGGACCATCTGCTCTTGGCATAAGTTTAGACTTCCTCTTACTAGGAAATCTCTCCTTGCGAAGGTGAATCCACACAAGATCTCCTGGAACAAATTGAACTTGCTTTCTTCCTTTGTTGGCTGCCTTCTCAAAAACTGCATTCTTCTTCTCAATCTGCTTCTTGATATTTTTATGCATTTTTTTCATCATCTCAGCCTTCTTTTCACCATCCATGCAAAGTCTTTCATTGATAGGCAAATGTGCTAAATCAAGAGGAGTTAATGGATTAAACCCATAAACCACCTCAAAAGGAGAAAGTTTAGTTGTGCTATGCACACTTCTATTATAAGCAAATTCCACATATGCTAAACAATCATCCCAAGACTTGAGATTCTTGTTAACAACAGTTCTAAGCAAGGAAGAAAGAGTTCGATTCACCACTTCAGTTTGGCCATCTGTTTGAGGATGACAAGCAGTGCTAAAGAGCAGTCTTGTTCCAAGCTTTTTCCACAACGTCTTCCAAAAGTAACTCAAAAATTTAACATCTCGATCAGACACTATACTTTTAGGAATTCCATGCAAGCGTATAATCTCATGAAAGAATAAATCAGCCACATGAGAAGCATCATCAGTTTTTCTACAAAAAATGAAATGGGCCATTTTAGAGAATCTATCAACAACCACCATAATTGAATCCTTTCCCCTTGAAGTTCTTGGCAGCCCAAGCATAAAATCCATGCTCACATCAACCCATGGTTGGTCTGGTACAGGTAGTGGCATATATAAACCATGTGCAGCTTCTTTGCTTTTGGCTTTCTTGCAAGTGACACACCTCTTAATAATGCGATGAACATCTTTGATCAAATTTGGCTAATAAAAGTGCTCTTTGACCATCTCCAATGTCCTTTTCTCTCCAAAATGTCCAGCCAAGCCTCCACCATGTGCTTCTCTCACAAGAAGTTCTCTAATAGAGCAGTTAGGAATAACAAGCCTCCCAGATTTGAATAAGAAACCTTCATGTCTGTAAAACCCCTTAAAAGCCATCTTTTCACAAGCTACATAGATATCAGCAAGAACTGGATGATCTTTGTACTACTCTTTAATGAGTTCAAATCCCATCAACTTAGCATTTAGTAATGAAATTAGAGAATACCTGCGAGAAAGTGCATCAGCCACCACATTTGAACTCCCTTTCTTGAATTTGATAATATAAGGAAAAGTCTCCAAGAACTCAACCCACTTGGCATGTCGTCGATTCAACTTTACTTGTCCCTTCAAGTGCTTTAAGGATTCATGATCTGTATGAATAACAAACTCCTTAGGTAACAAATAATGCCGCCATGTTTCAAGGGCTCTAATTAAGGAATAGAACTCCTTGTCATAAGTGGAATAATTCAAACTTCCTCCATTGAGTTTCTCGCTGAAATAAGCAATAGGACGCTTGTCTTGCAGTAGAACAGCCCCTATTCCCACGCCTGAAACATCGCATTCAAGCTCAAAGGTTTTAGAAAAATCAGGTAGAGCTAAGATTGGTGCTGAACATAGTTTCTCCTTGATCAATGCAAAACTCCTTTGTGCAGCTTCAGTCCACTTAAACTCTCCCTTCTTGATGCATTCAGTCAATGGTGCAAGTATGGTACTGAAATTCTTCACAAACCTCCTATAGAAAGAGGCTAATCCATGAAAACTCCTTACCTCTGAAATGCTTTTTGGAACAGGCCATTCTTTGATAGCTTTCACCTTTTCTTCATCTACTTCAACTCCTTGCTGTGAAATAACAAAACCAAGAAAGACAACTCGATCTTGGTAGAATTGGCACTTCTTGATATTGCCATATAATTTTTCTTCTCGTAGTATTTGAAAGACCTTTCTCAAATGATCTATATGTTCAACATGGCTCTTGCTATAAATTAAGATGTCATCAAAATATACCACAACAAAATCACCAATGTACTTACGCAGCACATGATTCATTAGTTGCATGAAAGTGCTTGGAGCATTAGATAATCCAAAAGGCATGACCATCCATTCAAATAACCCATGCTTGGTTTTGAAAGTTGTCTTCCATTCGTCTCCTTCTTTCATCCTGATTTGATTATAACCACTCCTCAAATCAATTTTTGAAAACACCTTAGAGCCATACAACTCATCCAGCATGTCATCCAACCTTGGAATTGGATACCGGTATTTGATTGTGATTTTGTTGATAGCCCTGCTATCCACACACATACGCATGGTTCCATCTTTCTTTGGCACCAATAAAGCTAGTACAGAATAAGGACTCGTAGACTCCCGCACATGCCCCTTTTCAAGTAACTCATTTACTTGTCTCTGCATCTCTTTTGCTTCTTCTGGATTCATTCTATAGGTTGGTTTATTCGGTAAGGCAGCCCCTGGAATAAGATCAATTTGGTGCTCAATCCCCCTAATTGGTGGCAACCCCTTTGGCAATTCTTCTGGAAAGACATCTTCATACTCCTTTAATAGTGATTGAATTTGTGGGGGTAATGATCCCACAATGTCTGGCTGCACTTCCTTCAACAACAACAAAAAGATAAGGTCTGACTTAAATAAGGCTTTTGTAATCTCGCCCTTCGTTGCAAGTAAGTTAGTCTTGTTCTCCCTTTTTGCCAAAGTTGATCTCTTTGCATCTGTTGAGGACTAAGGGGTACAAGGACAATCTTTTGGCCATCCTTCTCAAAAGCATATGTATTTTTAAATCCATCATGCACAACTCTCCTATCGTACTGCCATGGCCTTCCCAACAACAAATGACTTGCATTCATTGGGACTACATCACATAAAATCTCATCTTTGTAGGATTTTCCAATGGAAAATGGAACTACCACCTGTTTAGTGACTTTTATTTCTCCCACATCATTCAGCCATTGCAACTTGTATGGGTGAGGATGTTTATTTGTGGCCAAATTCAGTTTTTCCACTAAAGTAGTGGAAGCCACATTAGTACAGCTCCCTCCATCAATGATTACTCCACACACCTTATTCCCAATTGTGCACCTAGTGTGAAATATATTTTCCCGCTGCTCATCCTCCAATTTTGCTTGCAAGTTTAATACACGCCTAATTATAAGCATTTCTCCTTCATCAGCATACTCCACACTCTCTTCTCCTAAATATTCATCACCTTCCTCTTCAAATTCTTCATCTTCACTCTCCACCTCACCTTGTGCCCCTTTTATAATCATTGCCCTTCGATTTGGACATTCAGAAGCAATGTGTCCATGGCCAAGGCATTTGAAGCATTTGATATCCCTACTTCTTTTAGGTGGATTAGAATCAACTGCTTTCCCTTTCGATAAAGTAGTGGATGATCCGGCAGCCTCCTTATTGCTAAGCTTCTTATTCTCCCATGGCGTAGACGAGTTGGCTATTTTATTACCAACTTGCCTAGTCACATGTTGCTTGGTTGAAACCCGCTTCCTTTGTCTTTCCACCTTCACAGCCAATTTGATCACATCCTCCAAGAATGCATAAGTTTGTAACTCCACCAAATCTGCAATCTCCCTATTCAACCCACCCAAGAACCTTGCAATGGTTTGTTCTTCAGGTTCTTGCAACTCACATCTAATTTTCAATATTTCAAACTCCTTCACATAATCTTCCACACACATACCTCCTTGTCTCAAGCCTTGCAATTTGATATAAAGTTCCTGTTTGTAATAGTCAGGAACAAAACGCCGTTGCATCAACCTCTTCATTAATCTCCAACTTCTAACCTCCTCTTCTCCATCCCTCCTACGTTGAGCCTTTAGATTCTCCCACCATAAATTTGCATAGTCAATGAACTCAAGGGCAGCTAGTTGACATTTTCTTGCCTCTGAGTATTCATGACATTCAAATACTTTTTCGACTCTCTGCACCCACTCCAAATATTCCTCCAGTGAACTAATGCCTTTGAATGGCGGAATTCTCATCTTAATATTGCTTGTTGATTCTATTTGTTGCCTCCTTTGCCTTGGTTGTCTCTCCTCTTCTTCAGCACCAGAATCTCCACCTCCATTACCTCCATTTGGCTCACGATCTCCATTTGGGTTCAACCTTTCAATTGCTTCAGTCAATCGATTAAGCCGTCGCGTCATCTCCTCATAGTTAAGTTGTAGTAGTTCTTGGCTTCGTTGAAGCCCTATGATTTGAGCTTGCTCCAAATTAGGCCTCTTGGAATTGAAGAATCTCCAAACATGGTGTTTATGGTTGTGGTTTCACTCTCTCACAAGGGTAGGTCACTCTCTAAAGTGTTTACACTCAAGTTAAAAAAAATAGTGTAGATTGGCTGGAAGATGAACCAGGCTCTGATACCAACTGATAGGATTACGAAAATTAAAAAAAGAAAGTAATTTTGGAAAACTTTAGATTGATAAGTTTGACACGCCACAACCTAAAGAGAACCAGGTGAATTTGCCACACTCTAGGAAAGAGAAGAGAATGAGAGTGATAAGAATTCAATTAATTCGCCACTAAGTAAGAGATCATACTTAGATAAGAATAGAATTGCAAAGGGCAATCTGAACAAACTTCTCAATTAACTTGAAAATGTGAATACATAGCTTTTTAATAGAATTTAAGCTCATAAATGCTCATTAAGTAATCATAAATTTCTACTTTCTAATGAAAGACTAAAGCGTTTGGGAAACTCCAAACATAAATGACATTAAAAACAATAAATAACATTAAAATGACATGACTAATTAATAAGAAAAACGTGCAGAAGATAGGTCTTCATATCTGCCCTTTAGAATTCCTTCAAAATGCTTCAATTTCAGCTTCAATTAGCTATTGGGCCCATGCATATACACTTAAGCCCAATTTCTTCAAGTTTCCTCATAGATCAACAATGTAATCCAGCCCACTTTAGTGTTTTCCTTCATTGAAATTAAAGACTCCATCCTTTTGGCTCTTGCACGAGTTATTGGGCCAATTGGATTATTGGGTTGGTCTTGCACCTCTTGGTCAAGATCCATGATCTCATCAAATACCAATCTTGACAGTATTAAAATGAAAATCCCATCATTCCAAGGAAGAAATGATCCAGAAGCTTATTTTGAATGGGAAAAGAAGATGGAATTGATATTTGATTGCCACAATTATTCTGAGGAAAAGAAGGTAAAGCTTGTTGTTACAGAATTCTCTGATTATGCGATTGTTTGATGAGATAAATTAATGATAGATGTAAGGAGAGAGAGGGAAAGACCCATTACAACTTGGGAAGACTTGAAGTTTGTCATGAAAAGAAGATTTATCCCTAGCTATTACCAAAGGGATTTGCATCAAAAATTGCAAAGTCTAATTCAAAGAGCTAAGAGTGTTGAGGACTATCACAAGGAAATGGAAATCACTATGACAAGAGCCAATGTGGAAGAAAGTCAAGAAGCAACTATGGCTAGATTTCTCCATGGATTGAATAGAGACATTGCTAATGTGGTGGAGTTACAACACTATGCATCCTTGGAGGAGTTGGTACAGTGGCTATGAAAGTGGAAAGGAAACTCAAAAGAAGGAACTCATCTAAATATAATTCACAATCAAGCTCTCCATCCGTCTTGGGATAAAAAGAGTGACAAGAAGGAGGAAAGAGGAAGCAAGTTCAAATCTGAATTCTCTTCAAAATCAAAAGATGAATCTTCTAAGGGCAAAAACAAAGTGAAGGAGAATCAGAAACATTCCAACATGAAGTGTTTCAAATGCTTGGGAAGAGGACATATTGCTAGTAATTGTCCAAACAAAAGGCTTATGGTGATAAAAGATAATAGGGAATGGGATTCTACAAGTGAAAGGGAACAAGCTATTTCATCCGATGAAGATAGTATGACTAGTGAGTATCCTTTTGATGGAGGTGCATTGGTGAGGAGGAGAGCCTTAAATGTGCAAATCAAGGAAGAGAGTGAGAATCAAAGAGAAAACCTTTTTTATACAAGGTGCAACATCTAAGGAAAGGCTTGCCAAGTTATCATTGATAGTGGGAGTTGTGCTAATGTGGCTAGCACTACCTTAGTTGAAAAGTTGAGTTTACCCACTTTACAGCACCCTACCCTTTACAAGCTATAATGGTTGAATGAAAATGGGGAGTTGAAAGTGAATAAAAAAGTGTTAGTCTCTTTTTCTATTGGAAGGTACCATGATGAGATTCTTTGTGATGTAGTTCCCCTACATGCTTGCCATCTTTTGCTTAGGAGGCCATGGCAATTTGATAGACAAGTTACTCATGATGGTGTTCTCAACAAATACAAGCTTGTCAAAGATGGAAAGAAGTTCTCCCTTAGACCTTTAACTCCAAAATAGGTTTATAAAGATTAAATGATGATGCAAAAAAAGAGAGAAGGGGAAGAAAAAGGGAAAAAGAGTGTAGACCAGAATGAGAAAGATAAAAAGAATAAGAGTGTCAATGAAAAGAAAGAGAGTACTTGTGAAAAAGAAGAGAGAAAACATGAGAGAGGAGAGTCATCAAAACAAAGAAAAGAAAAGTTAAGTGTGTTTGCAAAAACAAGTATTGTAAGGAATGCTTTATATGTTTGTAGACCAATTATTTTCGAATGATGTGGAATTGTTGGATCTTTCCCAAATCAGATGCAATCAAAGTAAAAAAAAGAATGATATTCCCGCCATGCTTCAGAAAAGAGGAAGAATTAGAACCAATAAGAGATATATTTGACGCCACAAAGGTTGAATGCCCTTTGATAAGTTTTCAAGTTCATACAAGAACCTAGGGAGGAAACCCTCATAAGCAATCAGCTTTTTCTCAAAATGTCTGAATGGTGATAGAAAAAGGAACAAACCTCCTTATTGACTCTCTAAAACCCTAATTGACAAATGGGCTCAAATAAAGCCTAAAATAGGTCCAAAATACTCTAAAGTGATGCAGTATAAAAATAATTACAAATTAAGAGCCCAAGTGCTGTAATAAAGCCCAAAACACCAAATAGAAAATGAGATGAGGTGGTGCTAATTAGGACTATGGCCGATGTGGTAATGATGTGGCATTATCTCCATGATGATGTGCCAATGACATGGATTATCGCTGATGTGGCGTTGATGTGGCTCCACCTCCTTAATGATGTGGCACAATTCAAATGCAGTTGATTAAGTTCTCCTCCTATCTTACTTCTTTATGATTGACTCCCTTTAAATTCACATCACCATGTTTTCCAAATATACGCAATTAACCATCTTGGGCTCTTTTAGCTCCAAATTGGGCCTACTTTCAAATAGGGCAGTAACAATCTTCTTTAGGTCTCCTTTTATCTTCTTTGCCTTTGCTCTTGTCATTAATCCTTGAAGCCCTTTCAACGCCTTCAGGCCTTTGTCTTTAATGGATCTTCTTCGATTCTCATCAAATGCTGCAAAAAAGATCTTAGGATAGTTTATGAATGGATAAAAATTATAGTATGCTTGTGTTTGTAACTCAAAATCCTCACAAACCCAAAAATTATGAGTTATTCACTCGTGTTTCACTCAACTTGGCTTTTTCCCTATGATAGTCTCACCACTCTTGCCTTTTACTACTCAACTTCACCTTATAAGCTCTTAAGTAAGAACCTTTGTTGTTGATTCTACACAATTAAGAAGCAGCAAGGAATTAGTGATAACTCCAGTGAGCAAGAACCAGCAAGAATATTAATAAAAAGGATGTGAAATAGAAAAAAATGGAAGAGATGTGAAATGAGTACAAAATCAATGAAAAGGATTGCCAATTCCAACAATGTAGGAGTATTGAATCCTTTCAGTTCACAATTTTTTTTACTATTGCACACTGCTGCCCAGAATTTTTTTTGCACAAATTTCACTTCTTCTTTTTTTTTTACCTTTTCTCTTTTTTTTTGAACGAATTTCACTTTTTTCACATTTTTTTCTAAATGAATTTCTTTTTTTTTTTAACAGACTTAAACAAGGAGATTAGAAATTAACGTAATCAGATGCAAATAAAAAAAAAGAGGCACGGAACATAGTTTCAGTATCGAAACAAGACACAAAGGAAGATGACTCAAGAATAAGGATAGGAAGGAGAATAGAACTCTGAAAATAAACAGATAAAAGGAGGATAGATATCACCTGATTTCAAGAGCCGAAGCTCTGTTACCAAATGATAAGATCAAATCTGCTCACGATGCAAGAGAACTAATTGGACCATCTTGAAAACAGGTAGAAGATAAGAGAAACTTGACCCTAACCGTGACCTGCCAATAAAACCAAAGTTATCAAGCAAAGCGTGACCCTAACCGCAACCTGCCAGGAGAACTAAAACTATAAAATTTAGTTCTTAACCCAAGAACAAAGGGGAAGCTCTCACAGTGGAGAAACACTCAAATTTTATTATTCATCCAAGTCTGCTTAGTATGAGGAACAAGCCTCCTTATATAGCTTCTTAAAACCTTAATTTAGAATAGGCTTTAATTAGCCCAAATCTAATTCAACAACTTAAACCTAATAAAAGACCTTCTAAATGACTTTAAGTAAAACATAATAAAATTCTCACAGTAACATGGTAAATATTTTAAAGTTAAAATGGGCTTAAACACATTTATACTAAACTAAAGTCCAAAATACTCCAAAATGACCCAATACATCAAATAATAAAAATAAAGACTATCTGAAGAAATTCAGCCCATAATTACCAATGAAAATTCAAATAAAAATAGGAAATTGGACTTATTCATTATCCAATCATGTCCAAACAAAATATAGCCCAATAAACTAAATAATTATAATAAACTAAACAATTGTAGCCCACAAGTGCATCCTGATCATGCGAATTGGGCTCTCCAAATTAAAGTCTTCAAGTTGGGCTCAAAGCATTCTCAAGTTGTAAAAAAGTGACCCATCTTGGTGTAGCCTCTATTCCAGGTTGATCTTTCTTTCCTTTGATATCCATAATTAGACTTGGCAAAGCTTGATTCATCCTCTTAGTTCTAGCTCTAGTCATGGGTCCTCCAATTCCATGTAAAGGATCTTTAGGTTGACTGGTTGGATATTTATCATGACCCCTTTTCAAGAAGGGGAGGATGATATGAACCTGAGCAGTACTTTGTGTAATCAAGCCCAAGTTGATATGATCCTGTCCAACACTTAATTTTAAGTAAAAGCCCAATGACAACAGGAAGGCTCAAAAGAATACAAGAAGCAATTGGAGTCCATGTGAATGCATTTTTGGCCCAAGGAGTGATATGAACTAATTCAACACTTTGCATGATCAAGCCCAAGTAGAGAAGGACTTAATTTTAAAAGAAGGTCCAATAACAAGAGGAAGGCTCAAAAGAATACAAGAAGCAATTGGAGCCTGTGTAAATGCGATTCTGGCCTAAGGAGCCCAAGTAGAAGAAACAAATAGAATTGAAGTGTTGCTCATCCAAGCCCAATAAATCTAAAGATAATTGAGGTGCAATGAATTTGACACATTTTCCCAATATGGAGCATTATAAATTAGGAGATAATTTCCTATTACGGAATGCAATGAATGTGGACATATTTTCCTAATATGGAGTGTAACAACTCTGAAAATATTCTCCAAATATAGAGTCAAATGAATTTGAACATATTTCTAATATGGCGTGCAGCAAATCTGAAGACATTTTCCTAATCGGGAGTGTAACAAATAAGAAAAATTTGAGAATAATTTTCATTTTTAATTTAATGTTAGTTAAAGCTTTGTGTTTTTCCAATTATGGCATTTACTATTTGTATTTTCCTAAGAGTAGTATAAATAGGAGGTAATGCAACTCAAAATTCAACAGTTTACGAATAATATACAAAATTGAGTGTTTCTTCTCTAAAGTGTGAGAATTATATCTTCTTTTGTTCTTTTGAAAGCTTGCTTTGTCAATCTTCCACTATAAGATTGATGATTCAAATTCATAAAAGCCCTTGATTTGTGCTTCAACCCAGGAGCATTGTTGTATGGATTGATTAATTCGTGTTTGTGGTTGGACAAGTGGTTTAAGTAGCAGGTCACGTTCTTGATAACGTTAGTTGGCTACTTGCATTCGTCAGGTCATTGAACCATTCAAATCAGAGTTTATTACTCCCAATTTCCTTTCTCAATTATGGAGTGTGGCACTTATATCATTCTTTTACATTGTTTTGATTTACTTTATCTACTTACGTCATGAAGATCGGGATACCCTATTGATATATATATATATATATATATATATATAAAGAAGTGTTAGAAAAATAAAAAAAAGAAAAAAATTTGTGCAAAAAAAAAAGAAAGCACAAAAAACAGAAGAAGAAAATCATAAAAAAATTAAAAAAATAGAAATGTGAAAAAAAAGAGCCATCACTATTCAGTTTCTTACAATTTGAAATTTCAGATTTGCTAGTTAAGATAAACATTGTTTTGTACACATATAAGGAATTTCTCTATTTTTATTAACAGAAGCTATCCCTTATTTTGTAACCTATTTTGACCATTTACATTCAAGTGCTTAGTTGAAGTCGAGAAATTGGCATTATTGAATCACTGACAAGGATTTAGGTTGTATAAGAGCTTAGGAAGGTATTGAGGGATTGAGAGTTAGTGAGATTATCAAGAGAGGAGTGAAAATACTTAATCGAGAGAATTATGAGATTAAATATTCTATGTTTTTTTTCACTAATATGGCAAGAAATCAAGAAGATATTCCACAAGCAAGATTAGCTCCTATCCAAATGCAAGCATTGGTGAGCCATCTCGAAAGGTTGTTTAATTAAAAGTTAGAAAGACTTCATGACCGGTTGGAACAAATGGAAAATCAAGTTATCACACAGTAGAACCTTCAAAACAATTGAAGGCAAGGTGAACAATCTCATGGAGATGTAGAGAGCCGAGATGAGGAGGATGAATTTGATGATTACCAAGTAAGAAGGAAAAGGCCTAATCAAGAAAAACCAAGGAGGCATAGACACAGAGAAGATGACCTTAGAGGAATCAAAATTAAAGTTCCTTCATTTCAAGGCAAAAATGATTCAGAGGCATATTTGGAGTGGGAGATGCGAGTTGAATAGATTTTCTCATGCCATAACTATTCCGAAAGGAAAAAGGTAAAACTTACAGCTCTTGAATTTACTGATTATGCTCTTGTTTGGTGGGATCAGATGCAAAAAGAGAAAGTGCGATATGGAGAACACCCAATTACCACATGGGAGGAGATGAAAACAATTATGAGGAGGCGATTCATTCCATCTTACTACCATAGAGAGTTTCACAACAAGCTGCAACGCCTCACACAAGGATCACAGAGTGTAGATGAATACCACAAAGAAATGGAGATTGCCATGATTAGAGCCAACATAGTGGAGGATTGAGAGGCAACAATGGCTCGTTTCTTGCATGGACTGAATCATGACATAGCTGATGTTGTGGAGATGTATCACCATGTAGAACTTCAAGAGATGGTACATCAAGCTATCAGGGTTGAACAACAACTAAAAAGAAGAAATATTGGTAAAAAGAACTCAAATTCAAATTCCTTTAATTTA
Source organism: Sindora glabra (assembly GCA_020226215.1). Lineage (NCBI taxonomy): Eukaryota > Viridiplantae > Streptophyta > Magnoliopsida > Fabales > Fabaceae > Sindora > Sindora glabra. The sequence continues at coordinate 22,192,228 of CM035233.1, read as the reverse complement.
TGGAAGAACAATTCAAAAAAAGACATCTCTTCTGCTTCAAATTCTAAAGAGGCTAGTTTAAAGAAAGCTAAAATACCAAAACCTAGGAAAGACCAAGTAGAACTTAACCCAACAAGAAACCGTGACATTAAGTACTTTAAGTGTCAAGGGAGAGGACATATTTCAAGTGAGTGCCCTAACAAATTAGGAGATCGAAGAAGAAACCACTGAGGAAGAAGAGGAGCTGTCAGATGATGATGGAGAAAGTGCAAAAGAAGGAGAACTCCTAGTGGTTAGAAGAGCACTCAGCATTCAAACAGTAGAGGAAGAGAATAACCAAAGAGAGAACTTATTCCACACATGCTGCCTAATTCAAGATAAGGTATCTAGTGTAATAATTGATGGAGGAAGTTGCAGCAATGTGGCAAGCATTGAATTAGTAGAGAAGCTGAACCTACTTACACTCAAACACAACTGTCTCTACAACCTCCAGTGGCTGAATGAGTGTGGTGAAATGAAGGTGACAAAACAAGTGAAAATTTTATTTTCTATTGGCAAATATAGAGATGAAATTGTATGTGATATTGTACCTATGAAAGCATGTTATCTTTTATTAGGTAGGCCTTGGCAGTATGATAGGAGAGTCACACATGATGAGTTTTCAAACCGTTATTTGTTTGTACTTTGGGGGGAACCTATAACCCTCCTTCCTATGTCACCAAAGCAAATATTGGAAGATCAAATCAAGAGAGAAAAGAAAAGAGAGAGTGAGAGTAAGAAAGAAAATCAAAAGCAAAAAGTGAAAATGAAAGTGAGAAAAAGTGAGCCAACTAAGAGAGAAGAAAGAAAGAAAAGAAAATTTGAGAAGAAAGAGAGAGAATGAGGAAAAAGGAGAGAAAAATTAGTAATGATAGGGAATTCAATGGGGGTGTCTGGATCTTCATGGCATAGACAGATAAAGTAAATTAAAACAATGTAAAAGAATGATATAAGCGCCACACTCCAAAATTGAGGAAGGAAATTAGGAGTGATGAGCTCTGATTTGAATGGTTCAATGACCTGACAAATGCAAGTAGCCAACCAACATTATCAAGAATGTGACTTGCTACTTAGACCATTTGTCCAACCACGAACATGAATTAACCAATCCACACAACAACGCACCTGGGTTGAAGCACAAATTGGAAGCTTTTATGAATTTGATTCACCAATCATAGTGGAAGATTGACAAAGCAAGGTTTCACAAGAGCAAAAGAAGAAATAATTCTCACACTTTGGAGAAGAAACACTCAATTTTGTATATTATTCATGAACTACTGAATTCTGAGTTACATTGCCTCCTATTTATACTACTCTTTGGAAAATACAAATAGTAAATGCCATAATTGAAAAAATACAAAGCTTTGACTAACATTAAATTAAAAATAGAAATTACTCTCAGATTTTCCTTATTTGTTACACTCCTAATTAGGAAAATGTCTTCGAATTTGCTGCACTCCAGATTAGAAATATATCCAGATTCATTTGACTCTATATTTGGAGAATATTTTCAGACTTGTTGCACTCCATATTAGAAAAATATGTCCACATTCATTGCATTCCGTAATAAGAAATTATCTCTTAATTTATAACGCTCCATATTGGGACAATGTGTCCAGATTTGTTGCACCTCAATTATCTTTAGATTTCTTGGGCTTGGATGAGCAGCGCTTCAATTCTACTTGGGCTCCTTAGGCCAGAATCGCATTTACACAGGCTCCAATTACTTCTTGTATTCTTTTGAGCCTTTCTCTTGTCATTGGGCCTTCTTTTAAAATTAAGTCATTCTCTACTTAGGTTTGATCATGCAAAGTGTTGAACTGGTTCATATCAAGGAGCCCAAGTAGAAGAAGCAAATAGAACTGAAGTGTTGCTTATCCAAGTCCACGAAATCTGATGATATTTGGAGTACAATGAATCTGGACATATTTCCCAATATGGAGCGCTATAAATTAGGAGATAATTTCCTAACGAATGTGGACATACTTTCCTAATATGGAGTGCAACAAATCTAAAGATAATTTCCAAGTATAGGATACAATAAATCTAGACATATTTCCAATATGGAGCGCAGTAAAATAAAGTAATATTTTCCTAATTGAGAATGTAACAAATAAGGAAAATCTAAGGATAATTTTCATTTTTAATTTAATGATAGTCAAAGCTTTGTATTTTTCCAATTATAGCATTTACTATTTGTATTTTCATAAGAGTAATATAAATAGGATTCAATGTAACTCAAAATTGAATAGTTCATGAATAATACACAAAATTGAGCGTTTCTTCTCCAAAGTGTGAGAATTGTTTCTTCTTTTGCTCTTGCGAAACCTTGCTTTGTCAATCTTCCATTATAAGATTGGTAATTCAAATTCATAAAAGCCCCCAATTTGTGCTTCAACCCAGGTGCGTTGTTATGTGGATTGGTTAACTCGTGTTTCGTGGTTAGACAAGTGGTTTAAGTAGCAAGTCGCATTCCTCATAGTATTGGTTGGTTGTTTGCATTCGTCAGGTTATTGAACCACTCCAATTCCAATGCTTATCACTCCCAATTCCCTTCCTCAATTCTGGAGTGTGGCGCTCATATCCTTATTTAAATTTTTTTTATTTACTTTATCTGCCTACGCCATGAAGATTGAGCCACCCCCCTTGAATTCCCCATCAAGTTTTGTGTGTTTTCAAAAATTAATTTGAAACAAGGGTATTATCAAATAAGAATGAAATAAGATGATGAATGGAAAACTACTTTTAAAACAAAATATGGTTTATATGAGTGGCTTGTAATGCCCATTTGGTTTGTCTAATGCATCGAGCACTTTTATGAGATTGATTAACCATGTTTTATGCCCTTTCATTGGAAAATTTGTGGTTGTATATTTTGATGATATCCTTATATATAGCAAGAGTGTGGATGAACATGTGTTACTTTTAAAATCTGTTTTACAAGTTTTGAAAGATGAAAAATTGCATGCAAACATGGAAAAATGTTCATTCTCTTTGGAAAAAATTATATTCCTGGGTTATGTTGTTAGTGGTGAGGGAATTGAGATGGATCAAGAAAAATTGAGAGCAATTAAGGAATAGCCTACCCCTAAGAGTACAAGTGAGGTGAGAAGTTTTCATGGGTTAGCTAATTTTTATAGAAGATTTGTGAAAGACTTTGGTACTATAGCTGCCCCCTTGAATGAGTTAATAAAAAAGAATGTTGAGTTTCATTAGTGAGAAGAGCAAGAAAGTGCATTTAACATGTTGAAAGATAGATTGAGTTCAACCTTTTACTTACTCTTCCAAATTTTACTAAAACATTTGAAATTGAATGTGATGCCTTTAGTGTGGGTTTTGGAGTTGTTTTGATGCAAGAAAAGAAGTCCATTGCTTACTTTAGTGGGAAGATAATGTTGGTGTGTGTCCTAGAACTAATCATATAGATGATTGAAGTTATACACAATGTATTATATTTTATTTTAAGCAATTTAATTATTATATTTTATTTTTATAATTTTATTATTATTATGCGCAATTTATAACTTAATATAATAATTATCTTTGGAATAGCTTCGCTATTCCTAAAATGCTCCTAGTCAAGTATTATTACGAAAAGGATAGTGATAATACATCGAGACTAGCATGTATAGTGACTAATGATTACGAATCATGGATATATGATATCAAGTCAATACATGAGTACATTGCTAGTAAACAATGTACTGGACTGACCCACTATGAGAATATTGCATGGATAGATGTGTCATAAGTTATTCTTATATGATCACAAATACACATAAACCTTTGACCTGAAGTCACTACGGTTCCCTACATGAGGAATTACTTACTTTAATATTATCCTATGTCACCTTTAATCAGGATGACAAGTAGTGTTAGGAATTCGGATTATCATATGTAGCGAAAATTCAAAAATTTGATCCGAATTCTACTTAGGATCTATGCAAAAGACATAAATCAATTATTAGAATTTTACCTATTGGGCACTCATGTTTCTACTGATCAAAACTTGAGAGCGGATGAATCAAACACCGGTCGGAAGGTTCGGTGTCTCTACGGTATCCACACGGAGTGAACAACGACCTCTCACCCTCCACGAATCTGCTAAGATGCGTTTTTCTCTCTAAGAATTAGGATTAGATGTTTTCTAATTGATTTAGGGTTTGTATGGAAGCTTTGAGCGTGTTATTAAAGTGCTGCCCTCAAGTCTCTTTTTATAGAACTTAGGCAAGCTATAATCCTAGTCCTACTAGGATAATGCTTCCAAAATCCTAATCACACTTAACAACTCATCTTATCCTTATCCTAGAGATAATAGGGAGAGATAGGACTTATCTATTAATTATCTAATATTAGATAATAATATTATCTCATAATATAGATATCTTAATATTAGATAATTGTATATAGTTATCAAATATCAAAATAATATTATCTCATAATATATTTATCTAATATCTGTTAACGTAATTATTTGATATTATTTTAATATCACATAATATATATATATTACGTGAATTTATTATTTTTAATAATATATATATGCACGAAAATAAATCCAATTAATTGGATATTAATATAATTAAAGTCCAATTAATTATTGTCTTATTCCTACTCCTTTTGTGTGACCCTGTAAGTTCTTACTACGTTGACAATGACTCATTATTGAGCCATAAACAGTAAGCGGTATCTAGCAATACATCACTGCCAGTCAAGTAGTAAGAATGTATGTGATTCGACTTCTACCTAATACATGATCAACGTTTTGCATTATAACCCTTTTGTAATAATATCCAAATTTAACTAGAGGCATGGAATGTGTCATCCTCGTCAATGTTCAATTTATATTTCTTGATACTGAGTAGACTTGAAATAAATGATTAATATCACATATTAATTCAATTGAGCATGGCCATGCATTTCTAAGTCTCACTCAATCAAGGGGCCCAAGGATATTTCTCTTTTATACAAGAGTAACAAAATTCCATCTACATCACTCATTTCCCTCTGCACAATTTATGACACACCCAATCAATGCCCTACTTATCATCCTGATTAAAGGTGACATAGGACAATATTAAAGTGAGTAATTCCTTATGTAAGGAACCGTAGTGACTTCAGGTCAAAGGTTTATGTGTATTTGTGATCATATGAGAATAACTTATGACACGTCTATCCATGCAATATTCTCATAGTAGGTCCGTCCAGTACATTGTTCACTAGCAATGTACTCATATATTTACTTGATATCATATATCCATGATTCGTAATCATCAGTCACTATACATGCTAGTCTCGATATATTATTACTATCATTTTGGTAATAATACTTGACTAGGAGCATTTTAGGAATAACGAAGCTATTCCAAGGATAATTATTATATTAAGTTATAAATTGCGCATAATAATAATAAAATTATAAAAATAAAATATAATAATTAAATTAGCTAAAATAAAACATAATACATTGTGTATAACTTCAATCATCTACATGATTGGTTCTAGGACATACACCAACAAGTAGGGCATTGATTGGGTGTGTCATAAATCGTGCAGAGGGAAGTGAGTGATGTAGATGGAATTTCATTACTCTTGTATAAAAGAGAAATATCCTTGGGCCCCTTGATTGAGTGAGACTTAGAAATGCATGGCCATGCTTAATTGAATTAATATGTGATATTAATCATTTATTTCAAGTCTACTCAGTATCAAGAAATATAAATTGAACATTGACGAGGATGACACATTCCATGCCTCTAGTTCAATTTGGATATTATTACAAAAGGGTTATGATGCAAGACGTTGATCATGTATTAGGCGGATGTCGAATCACAGACATTCTTACTACTTGACTGGCAGTGATGTATTGCTAGACACCGCTTACTGTCTATGGCTCAATAATGAGTCATTGTCAATGTAGTAAGAACCTACAGGGTCACACAAAAGGAGTAGGAATAAGACAATAATTAATTGGACTTTAATTATATTAATATCCAATTAATTAGACTTATTTTTATGCATATATATATTATTAAGAATAATAAATTCACGTAATATATATATATATATTATGTGATATTATTTGATATTAAAGTAATATCAAATATTTACATTATCAGATATTAGATAAATATATTATGAGATAATATTATTTTATTATTTAATAACTATATGCAATTATCTAATATTAAGATATCTATATTATGAGATAATATTATCTAATGTTAGATAATTAATAGATAAGTCATATCTTTCCTCATTATCACTAGGATAAGGATAAAATGAGTTGTTAAGTGTGATTAGGATTTTGAAAGCATTATCCTAGTAGGACTAGGATTGTGGCTTGTCTAAATTCTATAAAAGGGAGCTTGAGGGCAGCATATTAAAGACACACTCATAGACCTCCTAAAACCCTAAATCACTCATAAAACATCAAAATCCTAATTCCTAGAGAGAGAAATGCATCCTAGCAGATTCGTGGAGGGCGAGAGGTTGTTGTTTACTCTGTGTGGATACTGTAGAGATGCTGTACCTTCTGGCTGGCATTTGATTCATCCGCTCTCAAGTTTTAATCAGTAGAAATACGAGTGCCCAATAGGTAAAACCCTAATCATTGATTTATGCTTTTTGCATGGATCCTAGGTAGAATTCGGATCAAAATTTTGAATTTCTGCTGCATATGATAATCCGAATTCCTAATAGATAAGTGGAGTAGCTCTTGATTATCCCACTTATGACAAGGAGCTTTATGCTTTAGTTCGTGCTTTGGAGACTTGGCAACATTATTTGTGGCCAAAAGAGTTTGTGATTCGCATGGCTCATGAATCCTTGAAATACTTAAAGAGCCAAGGAAAGCTAAATAGGAGGCACACAAGGTGAATTGAATTTATCGAAACATTCCCATATGTCGTTCAATACAAGCACGGTAAAGATAATATGGTTGCTAATGCATTATCACGGAGGTATCTTCTTATCTCTACTTTGTAATCCAAGTTGTTAGGTTTTGAACACATTAAAGATTTGTATAGGAATGATCCTGATTTTGCCACTATTTTTTAAGCTTGTGAAAAGAAATCCCTTAAGAAATTTTATAAGCATGAAGGTTTCTTGTTTAAAGAGAATAAACTATGTATGCCTAGAGGATCTCCTAGGAAATTGCTTGTGAGAGAGATCCATGGTGGAGGTCTTTTGGGGCATTTTGGGATAAGGAAAACTTTGGACATATTGAGTGAGCATTTCTTTTGGCCTAGCATGAAACATGATGTAGAAAAATGTTGTGCTAATTGTATTACATGTAAAAAGGCTAAATCTAGAGTTTTACCTTATGGTCTTTATACTCCACTTCCTATTTCTAGTGAACCTTGGAAAGGGGGGATGATGTGAATTCCAAAAGCGAAGAAGCACTTCCACATTTATTGGAGAGTCCAATGACAAGAGCTAAGGCTAAGAAGATCGAGAAAGGATTTCAAGGGCTTATGGAAAGAGTTTGGATGCTTGAAGAAGCCAGATTAGAAGAGAACAACAAAATCATAAGGTGCATTACAGCTAATCAGCCTTAAGTGATATGAATTCCAAGGAATAGTCTCATGCGAACCCAGGAAGGTATAAAACCTATGAACCCACAACCAATCTAAATATACTCACCCCAAGAATGCTAAGAATCAAGCTTGGTGATCCACTTGAACCCTTGAGTACAGAAAATAAGGACCCAAAGTGTTGATGATGCCACAAGGTTGATCAAGCCTTAATAAGTCAAAGGTTCAATGAAGAACCACAGAGAAAACTCCTCTCAAATCTAGAAAAGGATAACTTTCATTCAGCAAAAGTTTAATTACAAAAGATGTAGAGATGCGGTATTTATAACCCACTTAGCTTAGGAAAAGAAAAACCTAGAAATATAACTAATTGGCCCAGCCCATTACAAAAATAAAAAAACATATTGCCTAACATAACTAAAATTCGTGCAGTTACATCAGCTAATTATAAACCACTATTTTCAACCCAAAACAAAATAATTCAGCCCAATTTGAGTGTACTCATGCATAGTCCTTTGTCCAAGCTCCTTAATTTGTATTGTTCTAGCCTAAAATTCCTTTAGCAACTCCATTTCCAGCCCAAATAATGTTGAGGATGTGATTGGTATTAAGATCAAGTTGGGGTGAATTTTGTTTGGGCCAAATGTCTTGAATAAGCCCATTTAAAGCTTCTTTGGTCCTTGTAGCCTGTGCTCTTGTAATAGGCCCACTTGGAATTTGTAATGGATCCATTGGGATACTTGAATTAGCTTGTTCCATCCCTTGAGTAGCATCATTCCCTCTCTCTTCAAAAGGATTCGTCCTCAAATCTTCACCTGTATCATAAGGAGATAAATCAGAAACATTAAATGTAACACTAATATTATACTCTCCAGGCAAGTCTATTTTGTAAGCATTGTCATTTATTCTTTCAAGGACTTGAAACGATCCTTCCCCCTGTTAGTGGATATGCCCTAAAACCAATCATATTGGTGATTGTAATTTTGAATTAAGTTATTTTAATGGCAATCTCAATTATTATATTTATATATATTATCTGCGTAATATATTCAATTATGATAATAACCTTAGAATGATTGTATTCTTAAATGTCCCTAGTCATGTATCATTGTGGATTAGGTTGCTTTGATATGTTAAGACTAGCATGTGTGAAGACTTATATGGGATATTAAGTTTACACATGAGTACAAGTTAGAGAACTTGTATACTGGACCGACTCATATTAAGAACACTACATGGATCGTTATATAAGTGTCATAAGTGGTTCTTAGTGATCATTATTAATATGGTCCTTTGACCTGAGATCACCAAGGTTCCCTACATGTGAGTTTCATATTTTAATACTATTCTATGTCACTAATGGTTGAGTGAATGCAAGGGTAGATATTGGATATGTCACATATCATGCGGAGGGGTTTGTGTGATCAAGATGGGATTTGTCCCTCCTATATAACAGGAGCAACATCTATGGGCCCCTTGATTAAGTAAAGCTGAGAAAATGCATGGCTATGCTCAGATGAATTGACATGGGATGTCGATTACATTTGTTTCAGTCAGCTTACTTAGGAATTAAGAAACCTTAAGATTGGGCTATACGAGAAGGACACGGTCCATGTCTCGTGCTCAATCTAGATGTATAGGACAAAAGGACATAGGTGATGATCACGTGTAAAGGTTTAGTCAAATTACTGACTTTCTCATTTAAGTCATTTTTATGTGCTGAAAGGTTGGATATTGCTAGAGAATTTAAAGCATTGGAAAGATTGTGTGCCATCTCTTGTTGAAATTCTTGTGTATGGCAAAGTTGTGGAGGAGCATTTTGAATCTTTGAAATCTGTTTGCAAAATTTTAAGAAATTAAAAGTTGCACGATAATTTTGAAGAATGTTTATTATGCATGAATTGTGTTAAATATTTGAAATATATTGTGTGTGACAATGCAATGGAAGTGATCAAAGAAAAAGCAATTAAACAATGGCTGCCACCTATGTTTGTTAGTGAAATTGAGAGCTTTCATGGTTTGATTAACTTCTGCGGGAAACTTATAAAGAATCATGTTCGATGTGCTTCCAATGATAAACTTATCACTATTGTTAATTTTGTATGCTTGCATGAGATTATTGACTCTTATTTTGTATTTGATCCGGGTAATTGCTTATTGATGGTATGAGTGGAAAAGGAAGTGTTTCCAATCCAATGGAATCCTAGCTACATCTATGTGGAAGTGGTTCACACCAAGTCATGAAAAAACAATAGTTATTTTTTTTAATTTAAATTCTCATGGTGAGTTGGATGTGAGTACTTCATTTAGTGATTCTAATCTTTCTCCCTTTGATGTAGGTTTTGAAGATTTGGAGACGAATCTTTTTGAAAAGAGGGGGAATGATGTGAATTTAAAGGGAGTCAATCATAAGGAAGTAAGATAGGAGGAGAGCTTAATCAAGTGCATTTGAATTGTGTCACATCATCAAGGAGGTGGAGCCATATCACTGTCATAATCCATGTCACTGCCACATCATCAGAGGTGAAGCCACATCATCGCCACATCAGCCACAATCCATGTCACTGCCACTTCATTTTGGAGATGGTGCCACATCATTGCCATATCAGCCATAGTCCTAATTGGCGCCACCTCATCTCATTTTCTATTATTCGGTGTTTTGGGCTTTATTATAGCACTTGGGCTCTTAATTTGTAATTATTGTGCTGCATCACTTTAGAGTATTTTGGATCTATTTTAGGCTTTATTTGAGCCCATTTGTCAATTAGGGTTTTAGAAAGTCAATAAGGAAGCTTGTTCCTTATTCTATTACCATTCAGACATTTTGAGAAAAAATTGATTGCTTATGAGGGTTTCCTCTCTAGGTTCTTGTTTGAACTTGAAGACTTATCAAAGGGTTTTCAACCTTTGTGGCGTCAAATATCTCTTATTGCTTCTAATTCTTCCTCTTTTCTGAAGCGTGGCGAGAATATCATTCTTTTTTTTTTTACTTTGATTGCATCTGATTTGGGAAAGATCCAACAATTTCACATCACATTGGCTTTTATCATGGCAACTTCAATTTCTTTGTAATAGTCATCAACTTCCACCTTACCTCAAGCCTTGAAGCTTTGTATGAAGCTCCTTATTGTAGTATGTAGGAACAAATTTCTTGCACATTAAGTTCTTCATTTCAATCCATGTGACTATGGGTTCCTCATCATATCTCCTTCGCTCCCTTTGAATTTGATCCCACCACACCAAGGCATAGTCATGGAACTCTAGGGAAGCTACCTTCACTTTCTTTTTCTCACTATAGTCATGGTATGAGAATACTTGCTCTATCTTTAACTCCCACTCTAAGTATGCTTCAATATCATTCCTTCCATGAAAACTAGGAATCTTTATTTTAACTTCACCAATTATCTTATTTTCTCTCACTCTTCCATCTTCTTCTCTCCTCCTCCTATCATTCCTCCTCTCTCTATTATCTCTCTTATCTCTCCTCCTATCATAGCTCCTCTCTCCATCATCTCTCCTATCTCTTCTTCTTTCTTTTGGACAACTACTAGAATCTCCATGGTTATGTGGAGAACAGTCATGTGGCTACCTTTTTGCATTATTTGCCACCATTTCATGAATATTCCTTATGGCTTCATTCTGCCTCTAAAATATTCTTTCAAATCTTTGTGCAAGTCCTTCAATTTACAATTTATTAGCCAAGGACTTAGGTGAGGGGGGGATGCTCTCCCTACTTCATCCTCCTTCATGAGACATATCAAGAAATGAGGAAACCCTTAACTACATGAACAGTGCGATGCAAATGGAGGAAATAAGAAATAAGCACACTAAAAAAAAAGAAACAGAATGCAAACAAGACAAGAACGGAGGAATTAGAGAAGATTATGTAACGTTAAATAATAGTTAAGTTATTCCTAAAATTTTTTAATATGGAATCAATTATAAACTAAGCATAAGCAAGCTGAAAATTGTAAGAAAGTAGCGTCTAAGAAGCACTTTTGTATGCTGTAGATTTTTTTTTTTTGCACAATAGTTATACCCCTTTTCAAATTGAGTCACACAATTTTCAATTAGCCACTAATGATGAACTTGCAAGAACAAGCAAGAATATGAGAATGTTCATATTTGAGACAGCAAAAATTCAATCCAATTGAACTAGAATTTTGAAAAGAAACAATAAACAAGGAATTAGAATTGATTGTATTCATAATTCCTGTCAAATCAAGCTATTATTTAACATCAAACACTAAACTAATAGAATTTCACAAGATTGGATAGATTCAAAATCAAGAACATGTGATGAATAGTTGATGAACACGAAGAACACAAGTGTAGAAAATTAACAATTAGCTATGAATTTACCCATTCTAATCACCAAGAAACAAGAATCCAGCAATAAAACAAGTGTTGCAATAAGATTTAGGGAATATTGTAACAAGAAATAATGAAATCCTTAACTGCATGAATAGTGCGATGCAAGAACAGTACTACATGAATAATATTGGATGAATAATATTGTAAATTGTGCGCGATGAATAGTGTTGCACGAACAGTGCACGATGAACAATGCTCTTCAAATCCAACTCCAACCAAAGCTCATGATACCAATTGATGACAAAAATGAATCATGAATTGGATTTCAAAACAACAAAAATAGAATAGGTGGAGGATGCCACCATAATCACAAGATTGATAAGCCAAAGCAACGATCGCCACAAGAGTCTTAACCTTATGATCAAAGATAATCGGCTCACTTAAGAACCTAAGAGTCACATGCTCTCACAAGTGTGTTGAATCTCAAATTGCATTCAAAATTAAATAAAAATCTTTTTACAAGAGCTTATATATGTCCACTCATAAGCCATCATGTGCAAACCCTAATGGGCTTTTTGTATTAACAAGCTCAATTCTAATTAAACCAAATAAAAAAAATAAGTCTTCATGCCAAAATAAATTAAGAAATAAGCCTCAGCCCACATGGCCCATTTATTACAAAAATACTAAACTAACTAAATTAACTAAATGCTAATGGATTCCATTGGAGCCCATGTGATGTGAATTTAAAGAGAGTCAATCATAAGGAAGTAAGATAGGAGGAGAACTTAATCAACTGCATTTGAATTGTGCCACATCATCATCAAATTGGTGCCACATCATCAAAGAGGTGGAGCCACATCAGCACCACATCAACCACAATCCATATCATTGCCACATCATCATGGAGATGATGCTACATCATTGTCACATCAGCCATAGTCCTAATTGGCACCACTTCATCTTATTTTCTATTATTTGATGTTTTGGGCTTTAAAATAGCATTTGAGCTTTTAATTTGTACTTATTTTGTGCTGCATCACTTTAGAGTATTTTGGACTTATTTTGGGCTTTATTTGAGCCCATTTGTCAATTAGGGTTTTAGAGAGTCAATAAGGAGGCTTGTTCCTTATTCTATCACCATTCAGACATTTTGAGAAAAAGCTGATTGCTTATAAGGGTTTCCTCTCTAGGTTCTTGTATGAACTTGAAGACTTATTAAAGGGCATTCAACCTTTGTAGCGTCAAATATATCTCTTATTGCTTCCAATTCTTCCTCTTTTCTGAAACATGGTGGGAATATCATTCTTTTTTTCTACTTTAATTGCATCTGATTTGGGAAAGATCCAACAATTCCACATCATTTGGTATTCAGAGCAAGGTTCCCAAATTCAGGTTTCATTTCTCTTTTTAATTTCCGTACTATTCACGCCACAATCATTGTTCATCGTACTCTTCTTCGCACTGTTCATAATACTGTTCACCACATTTTATATCCTAAATCTTCATTTCCTTCTTGTTTTGATTTGGTTTTTGCATTCATTTCATTTCTGAATAGGTTTGTGTCAAATTTTTGTGTTTTGATTTACCATTATGTCAAATCTGTGTTGTTCTTCATTTCTGCCTTCCATGTGTTTGATAAGTCATCCAAGTCAATTGTAGGTTTGAATTTGCTTTGATAGTTAGTCACCTTCTTCATTTTTATGTTGTTTACTATTGTTGAACTCAAAATTTGGTCTAAATATTTATGCTGGTATAGTAAATGAAAAGTGCATTGAACATGTTTGTTAAAAGTTCAAAGTGAAGAAGTTCAGCTTGCAATAGCCAATTGCCATATTCTAATAGCACAACATCAAAGTGCTACATTTGAATATAGTGATTGATTAAAGCAAAGCAAATAATACCAAGTTTGTGTTGTGAGATAACTCTTTCAATCAGCATATGTAGTGCTGCATGGGGAACTTATGTTTGAAGTAAAAACAAATGCAAGAACAAAATGAAGAATGGTACTGAGTAGTTGTGAGTTAGATAGCAAAAACAATTGATAAAAAAATAGCAAGAAAAAAAAGAGAAAAGCCAAGTTAGTGAATCAAAAGACAAACTACAAAGTAGAGGCAAGAAAAATAAAGTGCTGAATTGTTGAAAATAAATTGGAATACATTCAAAAGAAAAGAAGTTGTTTGCTTGTACTTATTGTTGATTCTTGACATGCTCTAATTACACTTGAACTTCTCATTTTGACATTAATTGTTCATTGTCTCTTTCAATTACTTGAATTCTTAAATCAGCACCTCTTGTTACTCTGAGTTATTGCTTCTCATTATTTGTGTCCTTAAATCTTTGTTTTTATTTTTCCTTTCTTCCTAGAGTTCAATTGTATTAATTCCATGTTGCCATGTTGTTATTATGCTGTCACCTTTTGTTGGCATTTAATTTGAGATAGTGATAGCCACAATTGTTGGATTTCTGCTGGTTGTGTCATTTTTGTTCCAAAAAAACCACAAGAGAGGAAAAGAAAGGAGTGGGAAAAGGTAAGAGTGTGTGAGATCATTTGAGGATAAAAGCCTAAATTACAGTGCAAACATAAGTGCGAGTGCCGCTCAATCAAGTGAGAAGTGTGATTTTGTGAGGTCCTTTTTTTTATCTAACCTTTTCTTGCAGGTTTAATCATTAACAATGTTGGGAGGAGGTGATAACAATAGTTTCCTGTAAAGGTTTAGTCAAATCACCGACTTTCTCATTGCTTGGGTAACAATGATGTGTTGCTAGACACCAATCAATGTTTATGATCATTAATATGATTAATGGTCATTGCCAACGTAATGAGAGCCTATAGGGTCGCACACTTAGAGCCTAGTGAATTTAGAATTAATAGACGAAATTGTTTGGGCTTAATATTTGGGAATTCATGTTATAATTATAAGGCCCAATAGTAAGCCTATAATTGTACATGGAATAAAGCCCAAATAGGTTAGGTTTTTTCTAGGCACCTATTTAGATAGGCCTGTTGGGTAATAATAGTATGATTATCATTATTCACGCACCCCAAAAAGGCATAGAAAAACCCTAGCACCTTTCCTTGACCAAAACCCCTGAAGAGGCATAGCTAGCACTACGAGGTGAAAGGAGATCAATTCCAACCGGTGTTTGTGTGAACATACATCGGTGATTCACGGGTTCGTGTGGATACCATAGAGGTGCAGCCACATTAAACATTGCACTGGTGATATGATCTTCTAGTTTCTATCCCGGTTCGTGATTTGGAGAGCAGATTGGATTGGAAAACGGACAAAAGCAGATCAGATTTGCTGTGTAGCGGACAGAAAATTTTTGGCTGAAAGGTATAAACCCTAATCCCTAATCTATGGCGTTCTAAATTCGCATGTATCCTTGGTGGAAATCGTGCAAAATTTTTATTCCGCTGTGCATGTATGATGCGCGATTTCCAGCAGTGGTATCAGAGCCGCTTGCGAATCCATAGATTAGTTTTTTGTGTTATGTGTTTAAATTTGGATAATTCATTTTTAATCAGATCATGCATGATGCAATTAGGGTTCTGGATCAATATAATTCTGTATGTTGATGAATCGATTTTGATTAGATTAAAACTAGATTGAAACATACATAATTAATGATTCAGTTTTAATGATATTAAAATTCGAACAGAAACATGTCTGATCATATACATGTGATGTATGCATTCTGTTTCGTTTAATGAGATTAAATTAAACAAAAACATAGGCTAATGTTTGAGTCAATATGGCGGAACATCAAGAAGTAGGATTTTGGAACAGTTCTGGAATTAGGGTTCTTGATAAATTCTAATTTTGGCCGATTGTTTTAATGGTTAATACAGAAACTGAAACATTCAAATTTTTCTGGATTTTTCCTGAAAGTCTTCAAAATTTTGAATGTAAGATGCATAAAATTTTTTGATAAGGGGGCTCTGCTCCCTCACCCCCGCGAGGGGCAGCCTCCCCTCGACCCTGCCCGCTAACCAGCTAGCGAGACCGCCGTACTAACTCTGTGTAGCGCAATAATTGATAGCTTAAATCTAAGCTGCGTTTCAAAATCAATCTTTTCATAACCTTCTAATTTTAAACAAGTTAAAATTGGAAACAAGATCAATTTCAATGAATACCTATGGTTGTTTGTATGCTTACATGTGATGTTTGCTGCATGATGCATAGTTATGGCCCTTACACCATAATGTATGGTTATCTTTCATTTATTAGTTTTGGTTTTATTATAATTAAATACGGCCTGCGTGACGTGCCTTTCTTTATAAATTCTAGTTGTACATTCTTTCTCTCACCTTACTCCCCTCGAATGTAACTCGAGTTTTCTCCTTCATTATGTATTGTAAAGCTAGAATAGTTTCCTTTCAAATGTACAACATGTTTAAGCCTGGAGCTTGCTGCCATGGAGACAAGGAGCCAAAATTAATATGAGGACAACCGTGGAAGATGCTTAAAGAAGATATCTTTACCCTAGGTTGACCTTTTGGTTTTCTCATTGGCTTGGGAAAACCAATGTAGTTGGGCCATAACTATGCACATTTATTTTATGCTTTATTGCATGCTTTATATTAATGTATATGATATGTTAGATATAGGCATGTATGGATGGCAAATAATGGTGAGATCTAAAATAGACATTTAAATCCCTCAATGCAAATATTAAGTCAGTAATAAAAGTGATGCCTTCCAATGAATGGCACTTGTCAAGGCCTTGATCAACATAAGGTAGGTTTGCCAAAGCAAAGTGCCTAGTTTATCTTGGTGAGATATGATAGGATAATAGTGATGTCCAAATGCCAATAATTGAATTTTTGACTTAACTAGGCCATCTCAATAGGATTGGGGGTCTAGAGGCATGGAGTTGGACTTAAGTCCATGAGATGGATTTGAACAAGTATTATTCACCCAACTATCTAAGAGTTGCATAAGATGTAATTGGCAAGGAGTTGCCTACCTAAATAGCCAAAACTTGAGTGATCAGTCAAAGTTGACTTAAGTCTAGGTGAAATATGGATCTTGGCCCACTAGAAAATCTTAAACGCTACGATTTTCTGAAATAATAGTGAGGGCTATTATTTTGAGAAAAATAGTGGGAGTATTATTTAATAAAAGACCTTATTAAATATATAAAATACATGATTCTCATTTTGCATATTTTTCTATTATAGATAACTATGGCATCAAATGCATCAAATTTATCACTGCGATCTATCCTTGAGAAAGATAAATTGAATGGGACGAATTTTTTCGATTGGTATCAAAACTTAAGGATTGTCCTCAAGCATGAGAAAAAATAGTATATCCTAGAGCAACCTACTCTAGATGAGCCTGCTGCTAATGCTCCTCGAGCAGAAAAGGATGCTTATAAGAAGCATCTAGAAGATGCTCTGGATGTCAGTTGTCTCATGCTTGCTGTAATATCCCAAATTTTTAATTCTATTATTTGGATCTCTAAATTTTGAGGCTGTAGAAATGAAGAGCACGTTTGAATTAGCTTGGTGGGTGAATATTAAGTTGAAAGGAATTAAGTGTAAAGGTAATCGAAATTTTGAAGGAAAATGGATAGTAGGGAAAAGAATTTATTTTCATAAGCAGTATAAATGATCAGAGGAGGTTAGAAAACCCTAAAAGGGGAAGTTTTCTAAGTCTGACAGTGTAAGAAATTTTAAACAGACAGAGACCCTATGGACTAAATTGCAAAAGTGCGTAATCAGGTGTGGTTAAAGTGAAATAACCAAGAATTTGGGATCTAATATGAATAACTAAGATTTTTGGGTGTAATATGTGATTTTTATTTAGTGTGGCCATTAGACACATGACAAGTGTCATTATTAAAAGAAAATGGACAAGTGTCATTATTTGAAGAAATGGCAAGAATAGCCTTATTAAGTGGTGAAAAAGGACTAAATTACCCTTGGAATTGTCAAAAATGGCAAGAATACCCTTGAAGCTTCATGAAAAGTCTTCTTCCTTCTCCTTTCTTCTCAAAAGCTGTGGAAGACTCCATGAAAGCTGCAAAAACGTGCAAGAGAGAGAAGGAAGAGAGAGAAATCTTCTTTTGAGTTTTTCACCCAAAAATAGTGAGATTTAGGCTTGGGGGTAGAAGGGAAAGTTGCTCTTCTCATCAAGCTCTATCCATTGGTGTGTTTAGATTGAAGAGAATCTCAAGTTTGATCAAGTTTGGTGTGCTCTAAGTAAGGATTCTCAAGTTACATTAAGAGGTAAAAATGTTCTCCTCTAAGAGCTCTTTAATGTACTCTTCTTAGTTTCTTGAAATCTTGATGTTGGTATGGTCAAAGGTGGTTGACCATGGAGTTTTGGATTATTTGAACATGTTTAATGGTATTTTAGATGTTGTTATGTTGATCTATGGCTTTGGTTTGGTGTAAAAATAGCAAAAAACCATGATGTACACAGTCTAGGATTTTAGAGGCATAATGGTGCATGTGTGGATTTGGCATGATTTGTTTGGAATTTAGTTAAATTGATAAAATTAGGATAATTCTTATGAGTTATGAAGCCTAAGGAAGATGAAATTTTGAGTTATGAAAGTGTGTATGAAACTTCCCTTTTGAGAAGTCAAGGGGAGAAGGAGGTTTAGCCATGTAAATTGTGTTTTTGGAAGATCAGTAATGTACACGGGGTAGAACACGGCCCATGTTCACCCCCGTGTTCTTCAACGAAGGCAGATCAGTAATGTACATGGGGTAAAACACGGCCCATGTTGTACCCCATGTTCTGAACACGGGGTAGAACACGGCCCATGTTCACCCCCGTGTTCTTTGTCAAGTGAACATTTTGGCTTTAATTCTTCACGTTTTGCATGGTTTTACTTCCGGATCCTTTTCTAATGTTCATATGTATCATTTCAAGGCCTGAAAACAAGATATAGAGCATCTAAGTATGCATTTATTTAAGTGGAGGAAGTAAAGAATATATGAGGTTTAAGGAAAGTGATGATGTTCTAATAAGAACTATGATGTGTATTTGTATAGACTAAAAAGTGACAAGTTGGAAAGGCAAGGGGAAATTGTAAAGAAGTTTTAAGTGAGGGCAAAAGAGACATCACCATTGGAAGCTTATAAAAGGTAGCTAGCTTTATCCTTAAGCTCTGTTTTCTATTTACATGATTTTCGGTATATTTTGCCATTATATGGAATGTGTATGAAATAGCTGTGTGTACACCTCGGGAAGACAGTGTGATACTGTGTGAGTAAGGCCTATGGCCCGAGTTATCCCCGGGATGGTAATGAAATTACTGTGTGCACACCCCGGGAAGACAGTCAAATACTGTGTGTGTAAGGCCTATGGCCCGAGTTATCCCCGGGATGGTAATGAAAATTGCTATGTGCGGTACCTATGGCCAGACACCTCGGGAAGACAGTGTGATACTGTGTGAGTAAGGCCTATGGCCCGAGTTATCCCCGGGAAGACAGTGAATTACTGTATGAGGCCTAGGTACGATTATCTGTGGTGGCTATCTAGATAATTATATAAGTCCTTGAATGGGCTTGATGATTGCTATGTGTGATGCACATTTCCTACAATGGTATGGAATGAGATGACATACGATTAATTGTTTTGAAATACACGTTCTATTTGCTTAAAGATCTGCAATGGCTCAATATATTTTTACAGTGATGGCTAGCTACTGAGAAACTCTGTTTCTTATGTTTTCTGTGTTATACTAATCATTCCAGCTGATGCTTCTAGAGACCCTCTTGACAAGGGAGAATAGAGATTTGAAGATGTATTAAGAATGATTGTATAGTTGTTAATTTTGTAAGTGATGGATGTAAAGTTGAACTTGTTGTATAATTACATAACCTTTGCCTATATTATTTGAGATACAGAAAGTGGTGGTCTTGTGAGCTAGTTCAAAGTAGAAGGCAAATTAGTATGCATTAGTTATCTATTTAATGAGGATTAAGGTGTTAATAAGTAAGGGAGTTTACACTTGCTACCATGAACTCTGAGCTTCAGAAGTAACATGAGAATATGGAGGCGTTCAATATGATTGATCACCTTAAACGGCTCTACCAAGAGCAAGCAAGACATGAGAGATATGATGTATCTAAAGCATTGTTTTAGTGTAAGATGACTGAAGGAACACCCGTTGCTACACATGTGCTTAAAATGATTGGGTACATCAATAGCCTTGAAAGATTGGGTTTTCCTTTGCAGCAAGAATTGGCCACTGATATAGTTCTACAATCATTGCCTGAGAGTTATAGTCAATTCGTCATAAATTACAACATGAACAAAATTGATAAGACTTTGCCTGAACTGCTTAACATGTTGAGAACTGTTGAGCAGAACTTGAAAAAGTCCAAGCCCAATTCCATTATGATGGTTCAAAAGGGCAAAGGAAAGGGCAAGTCTAAAGCTAAGAATAAAAAGAAAAAGGACAAGACTAATGGAAAGTCCAAGTCAAGTTCCTTTGCACTGAAGCCCAAAGGTGGCGTGGCCAAGGAAGGGCAATGCTTCCATTGTAAAGAACCAGGACATTGGAAGTGAAATTGCAAGATTTACCTAGAAGAGCTTAAGAAGCAAAAGGAAAGTGGGACTTCTAACTCAGGTATTTATGTTATAGAGGTTAATTTATCTACTTCTACATCTTGGGTATTAGATACTGGATGTGGTACTCACATTTGTGTAAATGTGCAGTATCTTAAAGAAAGTAGATCATTGGCCAAAGGTGAAGTGGACCTGGGCGTTGGAAATGGAGCAAGAGTTGCTGCATTAGCTGTAGGGACTTATTATTTATCTTTACCTAGTGGATTAGTTTTAGAATTGGACAATTGTTATTTTGTGCCTACTGTTAGTAGAAATTTGATTTCTGTTTCTTGTTTAGACAAGAAAGTTTTTCATTTATAATAAAGGACAAATGTTACTTTATTAAATGAAATTTTTTATGGCAGTGCACAATTAATGAATGGTCTTTATGTTCTGGACCTTGAAAATCCAATCTATAACATAAACATGAAGAAGGTCAAAACTAATGATTTAAATCCAACCTATCTTTGGCATTGTCGTTTAGGCCATATAAATGAGACACGCATCTCCAAACTTCATAAGGATGGATTTTTGGGCTCATTTGATTTCGAATCATATGGGGTATGTGAGTCATGTTTATTAGGTAAGATGACTAAAGCCCCTTTTACTGGGAAAGGTGAAAGGGCTAGTGATTTATTGGGCCTTATACATAGTGATGTATGTGGACCTTTAAACACACAAGCTAGAGGAGGTTATCAGTACTTTATTACTTTTACTAATGATTTCAGTAGATATGGTTACGTGTTTCTTATGAAACACAAGTCTGAATCTTTTGAAAAGTTCAAAGAGTTCAAAAATGAAGTATAAAACTAACTTGGTAAAAGTATTAAAGCACTTCGATCAGATCGAGGTGGTGAATACTTAGACCGAGAGTTCCTTAATCATCTAAAGGAGTGTGGCATTATATCACAACTCACTCCACCAGGAACACCTCAATGGAATGGTGTTTCTGAAAGGAGGAATCGAACTTTGTTAGACATGGTTCGGTCAATGATGAGTCAGGCTGACCTTCCAAATTCCTTCTGGGGACATGCTCTAGAGACTGCAACTTTCACACTAAACCGTGTTCCGTCAAAATCGGTTCAAAAGACACCATATGAGATATGGACTGGGAAACGTCCTAGTTTGTCTTTTATGAAGATTTGGGGCTGCGAAGCTTACGTAAGACATCAGGCTTCTGATAAACTTAGACCCAAATCTGATAAATGTTTTTTCATTAAATATCCTAAGGAAACAAAAGGATATTATTTCTATAATCCAACCGAGCAAAAAGTGTTTATTGCTCGAACTGGTATTTTTCTAGAGAGAGAATTTATCTCTAAAAGAATCGGTGGGAGAAGAATAGAACTTGAAGAAATTTAAAATCAACGAGAAAACATTGAACTTGAGATGGAACCTGAGCCGGTTCCACAAACAGTTGTGGAAGAACCTGCTCATGTAACACAGAACCCAGGTAGATCTAGTAGGATACGTCGTGAGCCTGAGAGATATGGTTTTCTCGTGACTCATCACGGTGATGTGTTGCTCATGGACCAAGATGAGCCCACAACCTACCAAGAGGCTATGATGGGCTCAGATTCTGAGAAATGGCTAGAAGTTATGAAATTAGAGATGGACTCCATGTATTCAAACCAAGTTTGGACTTTGGTTGATCCACTTGAAGGGGTAAAACCCATTGGGTGCAAATGGGTTTTCAAAAAGAAAACTGACATGGATGGTAATGTGTGTACCTTTAAAGGATGATTGGTTGCAAAAGGTTTCAAACAAATCCATGGTATTGACTATGATGAGACTTTTTCTCCAGTTGTCATGCTTAAATCCATCAGGATTCTTCTAGCTATAGCAGCATATTATGATTATGAAATCTGGCAAATGGATGTCAAAACTGCTTTCCTTAATGGAAATCTTCTTGAGGATGTGTACATGACACAACCTGAAGGTTTTCTAATCCTGAAAATGCTGGAAAAGTTTGCAAATTGCAACGATCCATTTATGGGTTGAAGCAAGCTTCTCGGAGTTGGAATCTTCGTTTCGATGATGCGATCAAAGAGTTTGGTTTCATCAAAAATGAAGATGAACCCTGTGTGTACAAGAAGGTTAGTGGGAGCACAATAGCATTTCTGGTGTTGTATGTAGATGACATATTACTCATTGGAAATGACATTCCTACACTACAGTCTATAAAAACTTGGTTAGGAAATTGTTTTTCTATTAAAGACTTAGGTGAGGCCTCCTATGTATTAGGTATCAAGATCCATAGAGATAGATCGAGAAAATTGCTTGGCCTAAGTCAGAGTACATACATCGACAAGGTGCTAAAAAGGTTTAGCATGCAAGATTCTAAAAAGGGATTCTTGTCGATGTCACATGGCATAAGTCTCTCAAGAACTCAATGTCCTTCTACAGAGTATGAGAGACAGCGCATGAGTAAGATCCCTTATGCATCTGCGATTGGGTCTATCATGTATGCCATGTTATGTACTCGTCCTGATGTCTCGTATGCTTTAAGCATGACGAGCAGATACCAATCAGATCCTGGTGAAAGTCACCGGACAGCTGTCAAGAATATTCTTAAGTACTTAAGAAGAACTAAAGACATGTTTTTTATTTATGGAGGTGAGGAAGAGCTCATTGTAAATGGTTACACTGATGCTAGCTTTCAAACTGATAAAGATGACTTCAGGTCGCAGTCAGGTTATGTATTTTGCCTTAATGGTAGCGCTATGACCTTGAAAAGGTCAAAGCAAGGGACAGTGGCTGATTCTACAATAGAAGCTGAATACATTGCAGCATCAGATACCGCAAAAGAGGCTGTTTGGATTAAGAAGTTCATCAATGAACTTGGAGTTGTTCCTAGCATTGCTGACCCAGTAGAGCTCTATTGTGACAATAATGGAGCCATTGCGCAAGCCAAGGAACCTAGATCTCACCAAAAATCCAAACATATACTCCGGCATTATCATCTCATAAGAGATATTGTTGACAGAAATGATGTCAGGATATGCAGAATACCGACTGACGATAATGTCGCCGATCTACTGACAAAAGCTCTAACGCAGCAAAAACATGATAGTCATATGAAATCCATAGGTATACATGGATGATTAGCTTTAGTGCAAGTGGGAGATTGTTAGTGTATATACCCTAAAACTAATCATATTGGTGATTGTAATTTTGAATCATGTTATTTTAATAGCAATTCCAATTATTATATTTATATATATTGTCTGCGTAATATATTCAATTATGATAATAACCTTAGAATAATTGTATTCTTAAATGTCCCTAGTCATGTATCATTGTGGATTAGGTTGCTTTGATATGTTAAGACTAGCATGTGTGAAGACTTATATGGGATATTAAGTTTACACATGAGTACAAGTTAGAGAACTTGTATACTGGACCGACCCATATTAAGAACACTACATGGATCATTATATGAGTGTCATAAGTGGTTCTTAGTGATCATTATTAATATGGTCCTTTGACCTGAGATCACCAAGGTTCCCTACATGTGAGTTTCATATTTTGATACTATTCTATGTCACTAATGGTTAAGTGAATGCAAGGGTAGATATTGGATATGTCACATATCATGCGGAGGGGTTTGTGTGATCAAGATGGGATTTGTCCCTCCTATATAACAGGAGTAACATCTACGGGCCCTTGATTAAGTAAAGCTGAGAAAATGCATGGCCATGCTCAGATGAATTAACATGAGATGTCGATTACATTTGTTTTAGTCAGCTTACTTAGGAGTCAAGAAACCTTAAGATTGGGCTATACGGGAATGACACGGTCCATGTCTCGTGCTCAATCTAGATGTATAGGACAAAAGGACATAAGTGATGATCATGTGTAAAGGTTTAGTCAAATCACTTACTTTCTCATTACTTGGGTAATATTGATGTGTTGCTAGACACCAATCATTGTTTATGATCATTAATATGATTAATGGTCATTGCCAACGTAATGAGAGCCTGTAGGGTCGCACACTTAGAGCTTAGTGAATTTGGAATTAATTGACCAAATTGTTTGGGCTTAATATTTGGGAATTCATGTTATAACTATAAGGCCCAATAGTAAGCCTATAATTATACATGGAATAAAGCCCAAATAGGTTAGGTTTTTCTATGCACCTATTTAAATAGGCTTATTGGGTAATAATAGGATTACTATTATTATTCACGCACCCCAAGCAAAAAGCATAGAAAACCCTAGCACCTCTCCTTGACCAAAATCTTTGAAGAGGCGTTGCTAGCACTACGAGGTGTAAGGAGATCAATTCCAATCGGTGTGTGTAGCGGACATTCATCGGTGATTCATGGGTTCGTGTGGATACCAAAAGGTGCAGCCACATAAACGTTGTACTGGTGATCTGATTTACTGGTTTCCATTCCGATTCGTGATTTGGAAGCAGATTGGATTTGCTGAAGCGGTCAGAAGATTTTTTTGCCGAAAGGTATAAACCCTAATCCCTAATCTATGGCGTTCTAAATTCGCATGGATCCTTGGTGGAAATCGTGCAAAATTTTATT
The DNA here is from genome assembly GCA_020226215.1 of Sindora glabra. Classification (NCBI taxonomy): domain Eukaryota; kingdom Viridiplantae; phylum Streptophyta; class Magnoliopsida; order Fabales; family Fabaceae; genus Sindora; species Sindora glabra. The sequence goes on along the minus strand of CM035233.1, from coordinate 22,167,247 downwards.
CCGCTGTGCATGTATGATGCACGATTTCCAGCACCCTACATGTGAGTTTCATATTTTGATACTACTCTATGTCACTTATAGTTGAGTGAATACAAGGGTAATTATTGGATATGTCACATATCATGCGGAGGGATTTGTATGATCAAGATGGAATTTGTTCCTCCTATATAACAGGAGAGACATCTATGGGCCCCTTGATTAAGTAAAGCTGAGAAAACGCATAGCCATACTCAATTCAATTGACATGGGATGTCAATTGCAATTGCTTCAGTCAGCTTACTTAGGAATCAAGAAACCTTCGGATTGGGCCATACGGGAATAACAGGGTCCATGTCTTGTGCTCAATTTAGATCTCTAGGATAAAAGAACATAGATAATGATCACATGTAAAGGTTCAGTCAAATCACCAATTTTCTCATTACTTAGGTAATAATAATATGTTACTAGACACCGCTCATTGTTTATGATCATTAATATGATTAATGATCATTGTCAATGTAATGAGAGCCTGAAAGGTCACATATTTAAAGCTTAGTGGATTTGGAATTAATAGATCAAATTATTTAGGCCTAATATTTGAGAATTCTATGTTATAATTATAAGGCCCAATAATAAGCCTATAATTATACATGGACCAAAGCTTAAATTAGTTAGGATTTTCTATGTTCCTATTTAAATAGGTTTGTTGGGTAATAATAATAGTTGATTCATTATTCACGCATCCTCATACAACATAGACAAACCTTAGCACCTCTCCTTAACCATAATCCTTGAAGAGGCGTAGAGGCTAAAGGGACAAATTCTAACCAATGATCGTAAGAACGTTTATTGGTGATCTGCTGGTTCATGTGGATACCTCAGTGTAATGTCCCGAATTTTCAATTCTATTATTTGAATCTCTAAATTCTAAGGTCATAGAAGCAAAGAGCACGTTTGAGTTAGCTTGGTGGGTGAAACTTAAGTTGAAAGGAATTAAGTGTAAGGTAAACGAAATTTTGAAGGAAAAGGATAGTAGGAAAAGAATTAATTTTCCTAAACAGTATGGATGATCAGAGAAGGTTAGAAAACCCTAAAAAGGGAAGTTGTCTAAGTCTGACAGTGTAAGGAATTTTAAACAGACAGAAACCCTAATGACTAAATTGCAAAAGTGCAAAATCGAGTGTGGTTAAAGTGAAATAACCAAGAATTTGGGAACTAATATGAATAACCAAGATTTTTAGGGTGCAATATGTGATTTTATTTAGTGTGGCCAATAGACATATGACAAGTGTCATTATTAGAAAAATAATGGCAAGAATAGCCTTACTAATTGGTGAAAAATGACTAAAATACCCTTGAAAATTTCAAAAAGGACCAAAATGCCCCTAGAAGCTTTATGAAAACTCTACCTTCTTCTTCATTTCTCCAAAAGCTGCAGAAATCCCCATGAGAGCAAGCTTGGACGTATGAGAGAGAGAAGGAAGAGAGAGAAAGTTTCTCTTAGCTTTTTCACCCAAAAATACCAAGATTTAAGCTAAGGTGTAGAAGGGAAAGTTGCTCTTCTCATCAAGTTCTATCCATTGGTGTGCTTAGATTGAAGAAAAGCTCAAGCTTGATTAAGTTTTGGGAGCTCCAAGTGAGGATTTTCAAGTTGCACCAAGAGGTAAAAATGTTCTCCTCTAAGAGCTCTTTAATGTACTCTTTGTAGTTTCTTGAAATCTTGAGGTTGGTGTGGTCAAGGGTGATTGAACATGGAGTTTAGGATGATTTGAATATATTTAATGGTGTTTTGGATGTTGTTATGTTAAGCTATAGCTTTGGTTTGGTGTAAAAATAGCAAGAAACCATGATGTACACACTTGAGTTTTAAAGACATAATGGTGCATGTGCAGAATTGGTATGATATGTTTGGAACTTGGCTAAATTGATGAAGTTAGAATAATTTTTATGAATTATAAAGCCTATGGAAGATGAAATTTTGAATTATGAAAGTGTTTGTGTGCATGTTCCCTTTTGAGAAGCCAAAACTATGAATATGGAAAAGAAGGAAGGAAGGAGTTTTAGCTGTTTAATGTGCTTTTGGAGGATCAGTAATGTACACGGGGTAGAACACGGCCCGTGTCGTACCCCGTTGATGAAAATCAAAGAAAGCCCATTGAAGACAATGGACTAAAGGTGTTGAAAGGGCTTCATGGATCAATGTCAAGGGTTTGGCAAAGGGGATGAAGGGAGACCTAGAGAAGATGATTGCTCCCCTATTTGAGAAAAGGCACAATTTGGAGCTAAAAGAGTCCAAGATGCTCAATTGCGTGTATTTGGAAGACTTGGGCTCCAATGAATCCATTAGCATTTAGTTAGTTTAGCATTTTTGTAATAAATGGGCCTTATGGGCCAAGACTTGTTTTTAGATTTATTTTAGCATGAAAACTTGTTATTTTATTTGGGTCACTTAGAATTGGGCTTGTTAGTGTACAAGGCCCATTAGGGTTTGCTTATGGGGGCTGGTCATATATAAGCTCTTGTAAACATATTTTTATTCAGTTTTGAATACAATTTGAGATTTGAGAGCTTATGACTCTTAGGTTCTTGAGTGAGCCAATTATCCTTGATCTTATCAAGAGGCCTCCTCTTGTGGCGATCGTTCATCCAGCTTATCAATCCGTGATTGTGGCGCCCATCCTCCATCTTTTTCCATTTTAATTGTTTCAAATCCAATTCAAGATCCGTATTAATTTTCATCAATTGGTATTAGAGCTTTGGTTGGAATTGGATTTGAGGTACTGTTCATCGATTCCGCTCATCCGTACTGTTTTACGCACTGTTCATCGTTTCCATTTTCTGCAATCGGTACTATTCACGCGTCTGTACTATCACGCCGTCACTGTTCATGCATTAGGGTTTCATCATTTCTTGGTACAATCTTTCCTAAATCTTGCAACACTTGTTTTATTGCTTGATTCTTATTTCTTGATGATTAGAATGGCCAAATTCATAATCAATTGTTAGTTTTCTGCAATTGTGTTCTTCGTGTTCATTAATTGTTCATCACATGTTCTTGATTTGAATCTGTCCAATCTTCTAAAATTCTGTCAGTTTGGTATTTGATGTTAAGTAATAGCTTGATTTGAAGGGAATTGTGAATACAATCAATTCTAATTCCTTGTTTACTGCTTCTTTCTAAATTTCTAGTTCAATTGGATTGAATTTTTGTTGTCTCAAAAATGAACATTCCATATTTTTGCTTGTTCTTGCAAGTTTTTCAGTAGTGGCTAATTGAAAATTGTGTGATTCAATTTGAAAAGGGATACAACTATTGTGCAAAAAAAAAAAAAGAAGAAAAAAAAATCTGCAGCAAAAAAAAACAAAAAAAAAAGAGGCAAAAAAAAAAAAATTTGCAGCACACAAAAGTGCTTCTTGAATGTCACTTTCTTGCAATTTCCAGCTTGCTTTTGCTTAGTTTTTGATTTATTCCATACCAGAAATTTTTGGGAACAACTTAGCTATTATTTAACATTACATAGTCTTGTCTAATTTCTCCATTCTTGTCTTCTTTGCATTCTTCTCTAATTTGCTTTTTGTTTGCTTTCTTGTCTCCATTCTTGTCTTGTTTGCATTCTATTTTCCTTAGTGTGCTTATTTCTTGTTTAGTTTTTCTTAATTGTCTTTGTTGGCTTCCTTAGTTTTTGTCTTAGAGTTTTCTTTTGTTGGCTTCACTTGTGTCTTGCTGATTGATTGTCACTTGGTTGTGGTTGATTGTGTGGATTGGAGGTTGACTTCCTTAAGAACTTTTGAGAGCACTTGAGAGGAAAAAGGCAAGAGAGAAATCCTTACACAAAAGCTAATTTTGAGTGAAACACGAGTAAACATCTTTTGAGTGAAACACTTAGCGAGTGGAGAGGACCTTTTATTACATTAATATTTCTGTTTTGTAGACATGTCTCATGAAGGTGGATCAAGTGGTGAAAGCACTCCTCCCTCACTTAAGCCCTTAGCTATTAGAAGACAAATTGAAGGACTTGCACAAAGATTTGAAAGAATGTTTGAGAGGCAGAATGAAACCATAAGAAATATTCAAGAAACCATGGCAAATAATGCAAGAAGGCAACCACGTGACCATTCTCCACATGCTTATGAAGATTCTAGTAGTTCTCTTGGAGATGATGAAGAGAGGAGGTATGATAGAAGAAGAGATAGGAGAGATGAAAAAGAAAGAGGAGGTAGAAGACAACATGAGAGATGTATTGAAGAAAAAGGAGTTGAAAATAAAAATGAAACGAGTAAAACAGAAAGAGTGTATCATGATGATGTAAAAAGAGATAAAAGAAGAGATGATAGGAGTGGTGGAGATAGACAAAGAAGTGGTGGAATAGCTTCAAACTTTCAAAGTGGCAAAATGAAATTTCCTTTGTTTCAAGGAAAGAATGATCCTCAAGCTTACTTAGAGTGGGAAAAGAAGATGGAATCAATCTATGCTTGTCACCATTATTCAGAAGAGACAAAAGTGAGGCTTGCTACCTATCAATTTAATGATTATGCTAATATTTGGTGGGATCAACTTGATTCAGCTAGAAGAAGAAAGGGTGCAAGGCCTATTGCTACTTGGGAAGAGATGAAAGCTATTATGAGGGAAAAATTTATTCATGACTGCCACTATAGTTCTTCATGTAAATCTTGGGAGAGGAATGTTGAAAAGAAGGAAGACAAAGTATTTCCATGCAAGTCTGAATCATCTTCAAGAATTAAAGGAGAATCATCATCAAAGTCTAAGGAAGAAGTGTCTAAGAGGAAAGTCAAAGTTGAAAAGCATCAAAAGCATTTCGAGGACAAATGTTTCAAATGCTTAAAGCATGGTCATCATGCCATTGATTGTCCACTTAAGAGAGCACTAAAGATTCAAAAAGTCTTGGGAGAACAAGCAAAGGAAGAAAGTGAAGATCAAAGAGAGAACATCTTCCACACTAGATTCAACATTAAGGGTAAAATGTGCAATGTGATCATAGATAGTGGAAGTTGTGCTAATGTTGCTAGTAACTACATGGTAGAGAAGTTGAATTTGCCTACTTTACCACATCCTACTCCATACAAGTTGCAATGGTTGAATGATAGTGATGGAATAGAGGTGACAAAGCAAGTGTTGGTTTCTTTTATCCTTGGCAAATACCATGATGAGGTGTTATGTGATGTTGCTCCTATGAATGCTTGTCATTTATTGCTTGGAAGACCATGGCAATTTGATAGGAAGGTTACACATGATGGTGTCCTCAACACATATAGCTTCGAAGTGAATGGGAGAAAAATAAAACTCAATCCTTTAACTCCAAAACAAGTGTATGAGGATCAATTGAGGATGCAAAAGAAAAGAGAGGAAGAAAAGAAAAAGAGAGAAGAAGATGAGAAAAGAACAAAAATGAAAAAGAGAGAAGAATATGAGAGAAAAAAGGAAGAAAATAATAGAGAGGAGAAGAGAGTAGAAAAGAGTGAGAGTCATGAGAAGAAAAAAAGTGAGAGAAAAATTCAGTTTAGAGAAAAAGAGAGTGATTGTGTGGAAAAAGAAAGAAAAGAAAATTTGAGAGTTATTAGAAAAGCAAGTGAGATAAAGAGTGTTTTCTATATTTCTAAGCCAATTGTCTTGTACAAGAAAGCTTATAAAAATACTAACAATCTTGAAATTGTTTTGTCAAATACTTGTGATGCTGTTTTGAAGAAATTCCAAGAAGTGCTTCCAAAACAATCATCCAAAGAGCTACCATGTGTGAGAAGGGAAATGCCCCAATTGGAGCAAGGTAACATTATTGTGATGGTTGATATGTTGTCTTGGAGGTACACTCTCATCTCTAATTTGCATAAAAATGTGTTAGGTGTTGGAAACATTGGGATTTTGTATCTAAATGATTATGGTTTTCCTAGTTCTTCACTTGATGTTGTTATTCCTTTAATTGATTTTGCTACTCTTCTATCTAGTGAAGGTGTTTCAAATGTTGATACTTGTGAGAAAATGGTTTTTGGAGACAATTTTATTCATGATAGATTTTTATGTGGGAAGAACAACATGTATGTGCCCAAGAGTTCTATAAGAAATCTGTTTGGTAAAGAAGCCTATGGATATAAATTGATAAAACATTTTCATATTAAGGGTACTCTTGATATTATGCTTTATGTATTGCTGGATCCTTATGTGTTTTCCAAGCATGGTTTCATGGGAGGATTTTATCCACTTTGCTTTGGAATAAGGAATGCATGGAAAAACATCTTCAAAACAAAGCATGGTTTATATGAATGGTTGGCTATGATACTTGGTTTGTCTAATGCACCAAGTACTTCCTTGAGTTTAATGAATCATGTTATAAATGTTTTCATTGATAAATTTTCTTGTGTTTATTTCCATTGTTTTGATGAGTTTAAAGGTGGGATCTTGTTGCTGTTTAAGGAATTAAAGAATTGGAAAGATTGCTTGCCACTTCTTGATGACATTCTTGTGGATAGTAAAATAATAGTTGAGCATAATGAACTTTTGAAATGTGTCTTGCAAATTTTGAAGAATGAGAAGTTGCATGCTAATTTTAAGAAAGGTTCATGTTGTATGAGAAGTATTATAATTGTGGATGATATTGTATGTGGCATAGCAATAGAGATGAATGAAGAAAAGAAAATTGAAAAATGTTCACCACATCAATTTGTTGCTAAAATTGAAAGCTCTCTTGATTTCAATAACTTTTGTGCAAAGCTTTTGAAGAATCATGTTTTACCCGCTTTCTTTCATAAACTTGTTGCTATTGGTAATTTTATAAGCTTGCATGAGATTGATGACTCTTATTTTGTATTTGATCCGGGTGGTTGCATATTGATGATATGAGTGGAAAAGGTGGTGTCCCCCATGGCTACATCTAAGAGGAGATGGTTCATTTCAAGTCTTGAAGAGACAATAATTGTTCTCCTAATTTTGAATTCTCATGGTGAGTTTGATATAAATGCTTATTTTGGTGTTTCTAATCTTTCTCCTATTGATGTAGGTTTTGAAGATTTAAATTCGAGGGCGAATTCTCTTGAAGAAGGAGGGATTGATGAAAATCAAAGAAAGCCCATTGAAGACAATGGACTAAAGGTGTTGAAAGGGCTTCACGGATCAATGTCAAGGGTTTGGCAAAGGGGATGAAGGGAGACCTAGAGAAGATGATTGCTCCCCTATTTGAGAAAAGGCACAATTTGGAGCTAAAAGAGTCCAAGATGCTCAATTGCGTGTATTTGGAAGACTTGGGCTCCAATGAATCCATTAGCATTTAGTTAGTTTAGCATTTTTGTAATAAATGGGCCTTATGGGCCAAGACTTGTTTTTAGATTTATTTTAGCATGAAAACTTGTTATTTTATTTGGGTCACTTAGAATTGGGCTTGTTAGTGTACAAGGCCCATTAAGGTTTGCTTATGGGGGCTGGTCATATATAAACTCTTGTAAACATATTTTTATTCAGTTTTGAATACAATTTGAGATTTGAGAGCTTATGACTTTTAGGTTCTTGAGTGAGCCAATTATCCTTGATATTATCAAGAGGCCTCCTCTTGTGGCGATCGTTCATCCGGCTTATCAATCCGTGATTGTGGCGCCCATCCTCCATCTTTTTCCATTTTTATTGTTTCAAATCCAATTCAAGATCCGTATTATTTTTCATCAATTGACCAATTGATAAAAATAGACGGATCTTGAATTGGATTTGAAACAACAAAAGCAGAAAAAAGATGGAGGATGGGCGCCACAATCACGGATTGATAAGCCGGAGGAACGATCGCCACAAGAGGAGGCCTCTTGATAAGATCAAGGATAATTGGCTCACTCAAGAACCCAAGAGTCACAAGCTCTCAAATCTCAAATTGTATTCAAAACTCAATAAAAATATGTTTACAAGAGCTTATATATGACCAGCCCCCATAAGCAAACCCTAATGGGCCTTGTACACTAACAAGCCCAATTCTAAGTGACCCAAATAAAATAACAAGTTTTCATGCTAAAATAAATCTAAAAAATAAGTCTTGGCCCATAAGGCCCATTTATTACAAAAATGCTAAACTAACTAAATGCTAATGGATTCATTGGAGCCCAAGTCTTCCAAATACATGCAATTGAGCATCTTGGACTCTTTTAGTTCCAAATTGTGCCTTTTCTCAAATAGGGGAGCAATCATCTTCTCTAGGTCTCCCTTCATCCCCTTTGCCAAACCCTTGACATTGATCCATGAAGCCCTTTCAACACCTTTAGGTCTTTATCTTCAATAGGCTTTCTTTGATTTTCATCACCCGTGTACTTCGTCGAAGGCTGATCAGTATGCTACACGGGGTGCAACACTCCTCGTGTTTACTTCAGAACTGAAGGGCAGTAAGGTACACGGGGTAGAACACGGCCCGTGTTCACCCCTGTATTCTTCTCTGAATAAACCAGTGAAGCTTCGAAGCCATCCAGTAAGAAACACGGCCCTGAACACGGGGTATGGGACCCCCGTGTTCTTTGTCAAGGGAGCATTTTGGCTTTGATTCTTTAGGATTTGCATGGTTTTGCCTTTGGACCCTTTTCTAATGCTCATATATGTCATTTCAAAGTTTGAAAACAAAGTATAGAGCATCTAAGTATGCATGTGTGCATCTATCAATGTGGAGGAAGTAAAGCATATATGAGATTTAAGGAAAATGATGATGTTCTAATAAGAACTATGATATGTATTTATGTAGACTAAGGAGTGACAATTGGAAAGGCAAGGGGAGTTATAAAGGAGTTTTAGTGAGGGCAAAGGAAACATCACCTTGGAAGCTTGTAAAAGGTAGCTCGCTTTATCCTTAAGCTGTTTTCTATTTACATGATTTTCTGTATTTTATGCCATTGTATGGAATGTGTATGCAATTGTTGTGGCATAACCCGAGAAGACAGTAAAATACTATGTTTGGCCTATGGCTCGAGATCCTCGGGGATAATAGTGCAATTGTTGTGTGTGGTACCTATGGCCAGAAACCTCGGGAACACAGTGTGATACTGTGTTAGGCCTTTGGCTCGAGAACTCCGGGAAGACAGTGAATTACTGTATGAGGCCTAGGTACGATTATCTGTGATGGCCATCTAGATATTGATATAAGTCCTTGAATGGGCTTGATGATTGCTGTGTGCAGTGCATATTTCTTACAATGGTATGGTATTGAATATGATGATAAATGATTAATTGATTTCGAAATGTATGTTTTGTTTGCTTAAGGATCTGGAATGGCTTGATGTATTTTTATGGCAATAGCTAGCTACTGAGAAACTTTGTTTCTTATGCTTAAGTATTGTTACTAACCATTCCAGGTAATGCTTCCAAAGGCTCTCATGATAAAGTTCAATGATGTTTTGAAGTTGTAAATGTAAAAGAAAAAAAAATGGTTACATAGTTGGTGATATTGTATATGATGGATGTACGAATTGTAAGTTGAACTCTTTTTGTATAATCATATGACTCTTGCTCATGTTGTATGAAATACAGAAATTTGAGATATTCTGAATTGGTTTAGAGCAGATGGCAAATTAGTATGTAATAATTATCTATTAAATGAGGAATAAGGCGTTGATAAGTAAGGGAGTTACACTCAGAGTCTTTGGTCGAAAGGAAGTCGAAGAAGTGATCGACGAACAAAATCTGGAATCATCGAATGGTATAACCTGAATTTTACATTCTAATTTAACATTTTGCATGGATCCGTTGGCTGGGATTAGTTTATTTCATTGCGCTTGTATGACTCCCGATCCTAATAGCAACTTAGCCCATAAAACTTTCTAAAAGTAGCTCAAGAACTTGGTATCTCTATCTAAAATAATGCTCCTTGGCACTCCATGCAATCTCACAACTTCCTTGAAGAAAAGATTTGCCATGTTCATGGCATCCATCTTTTGACAAGGTATAAAATGGGCTATTTTTGAAAACCTATTAATAACAATAAACATAGAATCTTTGCCATTATTTATCCTTGGTAAACCTAGCACAAAGTCCAGGAATAGGAAGTAGAGTATAAAGACCATGAGGTAAAACTATTGATTTAGCCTCTTTACATGTAATATAATTAGCATAACATTTTTCTATATCATGTTTCATGCTAGGCCAAAAGAAATGCTCACTTAACATGTCTAGAGTTTTCCTAATCCTAAAATGCCCTATAAGACCTCTACTATGGACCTCTCTCATAAGCAATTCCCTAAGAGATCCTCCAGACACATAGTTTATTCTCTTTAAATAAGAAACATTCATGCTTATAAAATTTCTTAAGGGATTTCTTTTCACAAGCTTTAAAAATAGTGGCAAAATTAAGATCATTCCTATATAAATCTTTAATATGTTCAAAAGCTAACAACTTGGATTACAAAGTAGGGATAAGAAGATACCTTCATAATAATGCATTAGCAACCACATTATCTCCTTACTTGTATTGTATGACATATGGGAATATTTCAATAAATTCAATCCACCTTGCATGCCTCCTTTTTAGCTTTCCTTGGCTCTTTAAGTATTTCAAGAACTCATGATCTGTGTGAATCACAAACTTCTTTGGCCACAAATAGGGTTGCGAAGACTCCAAAGCATGAATTAAAGCATAAAACTCCTTGTCATAAGTGAGATAATTAAGAACTTCTCCACTTAACTTCTCACTAAAGTAAGTAGTGGGCTTCTCTTCTTGCATTAGAATAGCTCCAATACCCACACCAAAGGCATTACATTCAATTTCAAATATTTTAGTAAAATTTAGAAGAGCAAGTAAAGGGGCTAAACTTGATCTATCTTTCAACATGTTAAATATGTTAGTGTATATGCCCTAAAACTAATCATATTGGTAATTGTAATTTTGAATCATGTTATTTTAATGGCAATTTCAATTATTATATTTATATATATTATCTGCGTAATATATTTAATTATGATAATAACCTTAAAATAATTACATTCTTAAATGTCCCTAGTCATATATTATTGTGGATTAGGTTGCTTTGATATGTTAAGATTAGCATGTGTGATGACTTATATGGGATATTAAGTTTACACATGAGTACAAGTTACAGAACTTGTATACTTGACCGACTCATCCTAAGAACACTATATAGATTGTTATATGAGTGTCATGGGTGATTCTTAGTGATCATCATTAATATAGTCTTTTGACTTGAGATCACCAAGATTCCCTACATGTGAGTTTCATATTTTGATACTACTCTATGTCACTCATGATTGAGTGAATTCAAAGGTAATTATTGGATATGTCACATATCATGCGGAGGGATTTGTATGATCAAGATGGAATTTGTCCCTCCTATATAACAAGAGAGACATCTGTGGGCCCCTTGATTAAGTAAAGCTGAGAAAATGTATGGCTATGCTCAGATGAATTGACATGGGATGTCAATTGCATTTGCTTCAGTCAGCTTACTTAGGAATTAAGAAACCTTCAGATTGGGCCATACGAATATGATACGGTCTATGTCTCGTGCTCAATCTAGATGTTTAGGATAAAAGGACATAGATGACGAACACGTGTAAAGGTTTAGTCAAATCACCGACTTTCTCATTACTTTGGTAACAATAATGTGTTGCTAGACACCACTCATTGTTTATGATCATTAATATGATTAATGATAGCCAACGTGATGAGAGCATGTAGGGTCGAACATGTAGAGCCTAGTGGATTTGGAATTAATGGACTAAATTGTTTGGGCCTAATATTTGGGAATTCCATGTTATAATTATAAGGCCCATATGCCCATAATTTACATGGAACAAAGCCCAAATAGTTAGGATTTTCTATGCACCTATTTAAATAGACTTGTTAGCTAATAATAGAGATTATTATTCACGCATCCCAAGCATAGAAAAAACCTAGCACCTCTCCTTAACCAAAACCCTTGAAGAGGCGTAGCTAGCACTATGAGGTAAAGGAGAACAATTCCGATCGGTGTTCTTGTAGACATTCATCGGTGATTCACGGGTTCGTGTGGATACCTCGGAATCTTCAGCTAAAAAGGAAGCTAAAGAGGTGATCAACGACTGAGTTCTAGAGTCATCATTAAGGTATTGAATGAATCCTTATTCTGATTTAACGTTTTGCATGGATCCGTTGGCTGGGATCGGATTATTCCGCTGCGCTTGTATGGCTCCCGATCCCAACAAAATGCACTCTCTTGCTCTTCTCTCCAATGAAACTTAACATTCTTTTTTACTAACTCATTCAAGAGGGTAGCTATAGTACTAAAGTATTTCACAAATCTTTTATAAAAGCTAGTCAACTCATGAAAACTTCTCACCTCACTTGCACACTTAGGGGTAGGCCATTCCCTAATTGCTCTCATTTTTTATTGATCTATCTTAATTCCCTCACCACTAACAATATACCCTAAGAACATAATTTTTTCCAAACAGAATGAACATTTTTTCATGTTTGCATTCAATTTTTTATTTTTCAAAACTTGTAAAACAGATTTTAAATGTAACACATACTCATACGCTCTTGCTATATATAAGGATATCATCAAAATATACAATCATAAATTTCCTAATAAAAGGGCGTAAAACATTAACCTCACAAAAGTGCTCAAGGCATTAGATAAACCAAGGGGCATTACAAGCCACTCATATAAACCATGTTTTATTTTAAAAGCAGTTTTCCATTCATCACCTTGTTTCATCCTTATTTGATAATACCCTTATTTTAAATCAATTTTTGAAAACACACAAGACCCATGCAATTCATCAAGCATATCATGAAGTCTAGGGATAGGATATATATACTTGATAGTGATTTTATTAATTAGCCAGCAATTAACACACATTCTCCAAGTTCCATACTTCTTGGATACCCAACAAGACTAGTATAGCACATGGGCTCATGCTTTCCCTTATACCCCTTTGACATGAGTTCCTTCATTTGTTTTTGAATTTCTTTTTCTTCTTCCGGATTAGTCCTATAAGCAGGGTGGTTTGGAATTGAACCTCCCGAAATGAAATCAATTTGGTGCTTAATATCCCTCCTAAGTGGTAACTTTTTTAGACCCTCCTTTAGGAATACATCATCAAATTCCTGCAAAACAGATGAAATAGAACAAGGTAAAGCAAAGTTATTTTGGTTAGTGTTTACATTGGCTTCCTTGTACATGAGAAGGAATATTGGCTCAGAAGCATAATAAGCACTCTTCACATCACTTGCCTTAGCAAACACACTTAACTTTTCTTTTCCTTGTTTTGATAGCTCTCTTCTCTCATGTTTTCTCTCTTTCTTTTCACTCATAGTCTTGTTCTTTTTATCTTTCTCATTATGGTCTACACTTTTTTTCCTTTTTTTCTTCCTCTTCTCTCTTCTTTTACATCATCATTTAATCTTCATAAACTTGTTTTGGAGTTAAAGGTCTAAGGAAGAACTTCTTTCCATCTTTGACAAGCTTGTATTTATTGAGAACACTATTATGAGTAACTTGTCTATCAAATTGCCATAGCCTCCTAAGCAAAAGATGGCAAGCATGCATGGGAACCACATCATAAAGAATCTCATCATGGTACCTCCTAATAGAAAATAAAACCAGCACTTATTTATTCATTTTTAACTCCCCATTTTCATTCAACCATTGTAGCTTGTAAAGGATAGGATGCTGTAGAGTGGGTAAACTCAACTTTCAACAAGGTAGTGCTAGCCACATTAGTGTTAGTGTATATGCCCTAAAACCAATCATATTGGTGATTGTAATTTTGAATCATGTTATTTTAATGGCAATTCCAATTATTATATTTATATATATTGTCTGCGTAATATATTCAATTATAATAATAACCTTAGAATAATTGTATTCTTAAATGTCCCTAATCATATATCATTGTGGATTAGGTTGCTTTGATATGTTAAGACTAGCATGTGTGAAGACTTATATGGGATATTAAGTTTACACATGAGTACAAGTTAGAGAACTTGTATACTGGACCGACCTATATTAAGAACACTACATGGATCGTTATATGAGTGTCATAAGTGGTTCTCAGTGATCATTATTAATATGGTCCTTTGACCTAAGATCACTAAGGTTCCCTACATGTGAGTTTCATATTTTGATACTATTCTATGTCACTGATGGTTAAGTGAATGCAATGGTAGATATTGGATATGTCACATATCATGCGGAGGGGTTTATGTGATCAAGATGGGATTTGTCCCTCCTATATAATAGGAGTAACATCTATGGGGCCCCTTGATTAAGTAAAGCTGAGAAAATGCATGGCCATGCTCAAATGAATTGACATGAGATGTCAATTACATTTGTTTCAGTCAGCTTACTTAGGAGTTAAGAAACCTTAAGATTGGGCTATACGGGAATGACACGGTCCATGTCTCGTGCTCAATCTAGATGTATAGGATAAAAGGACATAAGTGATGATCATGTGTAAAGGTTTAGTCAAATCACCGACTTTCTCATTACTTGGGTAATAATGATGTGTTGCTAGACACCAATCATTGTTTATGATCATTGCCAACGTAATGAGAGCCTGTAGGGTCGCACACTTAGAGCCTAGTGAATTTGGAATTAATGGACCAAATTGTTTGGGCTTAATATTTGGGAATTCATGTTATAATTATAAGGCCCAATAGTAAGCTTATAATTATACATTGAATAAATCTCAAATAGGTTAGGTTTTTCTATGCACCTATTTAAATAGGCTTATTGGGTAATAATAGTATTACTATTATTATTCACGCACCCCAAGCAAAAGCATAGAAACCCTAGCATCTCTCCTTGACCAAAATCCCTAAAGAGACGTAGCTAGCACTACGAAGTGTAAGGAGATCAATTCCAATCGGTGTGTGTAGCGGACATTCATCGGTGATTCACGAGTTCGTGTGGATACCACAGAGGTGCAGCCACATAAACGTTGTACTGGTGATCTGATTTACTAGTTTCCATTCCCGTTCGTGATTTGGAAGCAGATCGGACTTGCTGTAGTGGTCAGAAGATTTTGCTGAAAGGTATAAACCCTAATCCCTAATCTATGGCATTCTAAATTCGCATGGGTTGGTGGAAATCGTGCAAAAATTTTATTCCGCTGTGCATGTATGATGCGCGATTTCCAGCAGTGGTATCAGAGCCACTTGCGAATCCATAGATTAGTTTTCTGTGTTATGCGTTTAAATCTAGATAATTCGTGTTTAATCAGATCATGCATGATGCAATTAGGGTTCTGGATCAATGTAATTTTGTATGTTGATGAATCGAATTTGATTAGATTAAAATTAGATTGAAACATACATAATTAATGATTCGGTTTTAATGAGATTAAAAAAAACTGGAAACGTAGCTGATGAAGTTTTCAATTTTAATGAGATTAAAATTCGAATAAAAACATGTCCGATCGCATACATGTGATGTATGCATTCTGTTTCGTTTAATGAGATTAAATTAAACAAAAACATGGACTAATGCTTAAGTTAATGTGGCGGAACATCAAGAAGTAGGATTTCAGAAGAGTTCTGGAATTAGGGTTCTTGATAAATTATAATTTTGGCCGATTGTTTTAATGGTTAAAACTGAAACTGATACGTTCAAAATTTTCTGGATTTTTGCCAGAAAGTCTTCAAAATTTTGAATGTAAGATGCATAAAAATTTTTGGGAAGGGGGCTCCGCCCCCTCACCCTGCGAGGGGCGGCCCCCCCTCAATCTCCGCCCGCTAACCAGCTAGCGGGACTGCCGTACTAACTCTACGTAGCGCAATAATTGATAGCCTAAATCTAAGCTGCGTTTTAAAATCAATCTTTTCATAACCTTCTAATTTTAAACAAGTTAAAATTGGAAACAAGATCAATTTCAATAAATACCTATGGTTGTTTGTATGCTTACATGTGATGTTTGCTGCATGACGCATAGTTATGGCCCTTACACCATAATGTATGGTTATATTTCATTTATTGGTTTTGGTTTTATTGTAATTAAATACGGCCTGCGTGTCGTGCCTTTCTCTATAAATTCTAGTTGTACATTCTTTCTCTCACCTTACTCCCCTCGAATGTAACTCGAGTTTTCTCCTTCATTATGTATTGTAAAGTTAGAATAGTTTACTTTCAAATATACAATATGTTTAAGCCTGGAGCTTGTTGCAATTGAGACAAGGAGCCAAAATCAATATGAGGACAACCATGGAAGATGCTTAAAGAAGATATCTTTACCCTAGGTTGACCTTTTGGTTTTCTCATTGGCTTGGGAAAATCAAAGTAGTTGGGCCATAACTATGCACATTTATTTTATGCTTGATTACATGCTTTATATTAATGTATATAATATGTTAGATATAGGCATGTATGGATGGCAAATAATGGTGAGATCTAAAATAGACATTTAAATCCTTCAATGCAAATATTAAGTCAGTAATGAAAGTGATGCCTTCCAATGAATGGCACTTGTCAAGGCCTTGATCAACATAAGGCAGGTTTGCCAAAGCAAAGTGCCTAGTTTATCTTGGTGAGACACGATAGGATAATAGTGATATCCAAATGTCAATAATTAGGTTTTGACTTAACTAGGCCATCTCAATAGGATTGGGGGCCTAGAGGCATGGAGTTGGGCTTAAGTCCATGAGATGGATTTGAACAAGTGTTGTTCACCCAACTATCCAAGAGTTACATAAGATGTAATTGGCAAGGAGTTGCCTATCTAAATAGTCAAAACTTGAGTGATCAGCCAAAGCTGACTAAGTCTAGGTGAAATATGGATCTTGGCCCACTAGAAAATCTCAAACGCTACGATTTTCTGAAATAATAGTGAGGGCTATTATTTTGAGAAAAAATAGTGGGAGTATTATTTAATAAAAGACCTTATTAAATAAATAAAATACATGATTCTCATTTTGCATATTTTTCTATTGTAGATAACCATGGCATCAAATGCATCAAATTTATCACTGCGATCTATCCTTGAGAAGGATAAGCTGAATGGGACGAATTTTCTTGATTGGTATCGAAACTTGAGGATTGTCCTCAAGCATGAGAAAAAGCAGTATATCCTAGAGCAACCTACTCCAAATGAGCCTGCTGCTAATGCTCCTCGAGCAGAAAAGGATGCTTATAAGAAGTATCTAGAAGATGCTCTGGATGTCAGTTGTCTCATGCTTGCTACCATGAACTCTGAGCTTCAGAAGCAACATGAGAACATGGAGGCGTTCAATATGATTGATCACCTTAAACAACTCTACCAAGAGTAAGCAAGACATGAGAGATATGATGTATCTAAAGCATTGTTTCAGTGTAAGATGACTGAAGGAACACCCGTTGCTACACATGTACTTAAAATGATTGGGTACATCAATAGCCTTGAAAGATTGGGTTTTCCTTTACAGCAAGAATTGGCTACTGATATAGTTCTGCAATCGTTACCTGAGAGCTATAGTCAATTCATCATGAATTACAACATGAACGAAATTGACAAGACTTTGCCTGAATTGCTTAATATGTTGAGAACTGCTGAGCAGAACTTAAAAAAGTCCAAGCCCAATTCCATTATGATGGTTCAAAAGGGCAAAGGAAAAGGCAAGTCTCAGGCCAAGAATAAAAAGAAAAAGGACAAGACTGATGGAAAGTCTAAGTCAAGTTCCTCTGCACTGAAGCCCAAAGGTGGCGTGGCCAAGGAAAGACAATGCTTCCATTGTAAAGAACCAGGACATTGGAAGCGAAATCACAAGATTTACTTGGAAGAGCTTAAGAAGCAAAAGGAAAGTGGGACTTCCAACTCAGGTATTTATGTTATAGAGGTTAATTTATCTACTTCTACATCTTGAGTATTAGATACTGGATGTGGTACTCACATTTGTGTAAATGTGCAGGATCTTAAAGAAAGTATATCATTAGCCAAAGGTGAAGTGGACCTGCGCGTTGGAAATGGAGCAAGAGTTGTTGCATTAGCTGTAGGGACTTATTATTTATCTTTACCTTGTGGATTAGTTTTAGAATTGGACAATTGTTATTTTGTGCCTACTGTTAGTAGAAATTTGATTTCTGTTTCTTGTTTAGACAAGAAAGGTTTTTCATTTATAATAAAGGACAAATGTTGCTCTATTTATTTAAATGAAACGTTTTATGGCAGTGCACAATTAATGAATGGTCTTTATGTTCTGGACCTTGAAAATCCAATCTATAACATAAACACGAAGAAGGTCAAAACTAATAATTCAAATCCAACCTATCTTTGGCATTGTCGTTTAGGCCATATAAATGAGACATGCATCTCCAAACTTCATAAGGATGGATTTTTGGACTCATTTGATTTCAAATCATATGAGGCATGTGAGTCATGTTTATTAGGTAAGATGACTAAAGCCCCTTTTACTGGGAAAGGTGAAAGGGCTAGTGATTTATTGGGCCTTATACATAGTGATGTATGTGGACCTTTAAACACACAAGCTAGAGGAGATTATCAGTACTTCATTACTTTTATTGATGATTTCAGTAGATATGGTTATGTGTTTCTTATGAAACACAAGTCTGAATCTTTTGAAAAGTTCAAAGAGTTCAAAAATGAAGTAGAAAACCAACTTGGTAAAAGTATTAAAGCACTTCGATCAGATCGAGGTGGTGAATACTTAGACCGAGAGTTCCTTAATCATCTAAAGGAGTGTGGCATTGTATCACAACTCACTCCACCAGGAACACCTTAATGGAATGGTGTTTCTGAAAGGAGGAATCGAACTTTGTTAGACATGGTTCGGTCAATGATGAGTCAGGCTGACCTTCCAAATTCCTTCTGGGGACATGCTCTAGAGACTGCAACTTTCACACTAAATCGTGTTCCGTCAAAATCAGTTCAAAAGACACCATATGAGATATGGACTGGGAAACGTCCTAATTTGTCTTTTATGAAGATTTGGGGCTGCGAAGCTTACGTAAGACGTCAGGCTTCTGATAAACTTGGACCCAAATCTGATAAATGTTTTTTCATTGGATATCCTAAGGAAACAAAAGGATATTATTTCTATAATCCAACCGAGCAAAAAGTGTTTATTGCTCGAACTGGTGTTTTTCTAGAGAGAGAATTTATCTCTAAAAGAATCAGTGGGAGAAGAATAGAACTTGAAGAAATTCAAGATCAACGAGAAAACATTGAACTTGAGATGGAACCTGAGCTGGTTCCACAAACAGTTGTGGAAGAACCTGCTCATGCAGAACCCATGTAGATCTAGTAGGATACGTCGTGAGCCCGAGAGATATGGTTTTCTCGTGACTCATCACGGTGATGTGTTGCTCATGGGCCAAGATGAGCCCACAACCTACCAAGAGGCTATGATGGGACCAGATTCTGAGAAATGGCTAGAAGCTATGAAATCAGAGATGGACTCCATGTATTCAAACCAAGTTTGGACTTTGGTTAATCCACCTGAAGGGGTAAAACCCATTGGGTGCAAATAGGTTTTCAAAAAGAAAACTAACATGGATGGTAATGTGTGTACCTTTAAGGGACGATTGGTTGCAAAAGGTTTCAAACAAATCCATGGTATTGATTATGATGAGACCTTTTCTCCAGTTGTCATGCTTAAATCCATCAGGATTCTTCTAGCTATAACAGCATATTATGATTATGAAATCTGGCAAATGGATGTCAAAACTGCTTTTCTTAATGGAAATCTTCTTGAGGATGTGTACATGACACAACCTGAAGGTTTTGTAAATCCTGAAAATGCTGGAAAAGTTTGCAAATTGCAACGATCCATTTATGGGTTGAAGCAAGCTTCTCGGAGTTGGAATCTTCGTTTCGATGATGCAATCAAAGAGTTTGGTTTCATCAAAAATTAAGATGAACCCTGTGTATACAAGAAGGTTAGTGGGAGCACAATAGTCTTTCTAGTGTTGTATGTAGATGACATATTACTCATTGGAAATGACATTCCTACACTACAGTCTGTAAAAACTTGGTTAGGAAATTATTTTTCTATGAAAGACTTAGGTGAGGCCTCCTATGTATTAGGTATCAAGATCTATAGAGATAGATCGAGAAAATTGCTTGGCCTAAGTCAGAGTACATACATCGACAAGGTGCTAAAAAGGTTTAGCATGCAAGATTCTAAAAAAGGATTCTTGCCGATGTCACATGGCATAAGTCTCTCAAGAACTCAATGTCCTTCCACAGAGTATGAGAGACAGCGCATGAGTAAGATCCCTTATGCATCTGCGATTGGATCTATCATGTATGCTATGTTATGTACTCGTCCTGATGTCTCATATGCTTTAAGCATGACGAGCAGATACCAATCAGATCCTGGTGAAAGTCACCGGACAGCTGTTAAGAACATTCTTAAGTACTTAAGAAGAACTAAAGACATGTTTTTTATTTATGGAGGTGAGGAAGAGCTCATTGTAAATGGTTACACTGATGCTAGCTTTCAAACCGATAAAGATGACTTCAGGTCGCAGTCAGGTTATGTATTTTGCCTTAATGGTGGCGCTGTGACCTGGAAGAGTTCAAAGCAAGGGACAGTGGTTGATTCTACAACAAAAGCTGAATACATTGCAGCATCAGATGCCGCAAAAGAGGCTGTTTGGATTAAGTATTTCATCAATGAACTTGGAGTTGTTCCTAGTATTGCTGACCCAGTAGAGCTCTATTGTGACAATAATGGAGCCATTGCGCAAGCCAAGGAACCTAGATCTCACCAGAAATCCAAACATATACTCCGGCGCTATCATCTCATAAGAGATATTGTTGACAGAAATGATGTCAGGATATGCAAAATACCGACTGACGATAATGTCGCTGATCCACTGACAAAAGCTCTAACGCAGCAAAAGCATGATAGTCATATGAGATCCATAGGTATTATATACATGAATGATTGGCTTTAGTGCAAGTGGGAGATTGTTAGTGTATATGCCCTAAAACCAATCATATTGGTGATTGTAATTTTGAATCATGTTATTTTAATGGCAATTCCAATTATTATATTTATATATATTGTCTGCGTAATTTATTCAATTATAATAATAACCTTAGAATAATTGTATTCTTAAATGTCCCTAGTCATATATCATTGTGGATTAGGTTGCTTTGATATGTTAAGACTAGCATGTGTGAAGACTTATATGGGATATTAAGTTTACACATGAGTACAAGTTAGAGAACTTGTATACTGGACCGACCCATATTAAAAACACTACATGGATCGTTATAGGAGTGTCATAAGTGGTTCTCAATGATCATTATTAATATGGTCCTTTGACCTGAGATCACCAAGGTTCCCTACATGTGAGTTTCATATTTTGATACTATTCTATGTCACTGATGGTTAAGTGAATGCAATGGTAGATATTGGATATGTCACATATCATGCGGAGGGGTTTGTGTGATCAAGATGGGATTTGTCCCTCCTATATAACAAGAGTAACATCTATGGGCCCCTTGATTAAGTAAAGCTGAGAAAATGCATGGCCATGCTCAAATGAATTGACATGAGATGTCAATTACATTTGTTTCAGTCAGCTTACTTAGGAGTCAAGAAATCTTAAGATTGGGCTATACGGGAATGACACGGTCCATGTCTCGTGCTCACTCTAGATGTATAGGACAAAAGGACATAAGTGATGATCACGTGTAAAGGTTTAGTCAAATCACCGACTTTCTCATTACTTGGGTAATAATGATGTGTTGCTAGACACCAATCATTGTTTATGATCATTAATATGATTAATGGTCATTGCCAACGTAATGAGAGCCTATAGGGTCGCACACTTAGAGCCTAGTGAATTTGGAATTAATTAACCAAATTGTTTGGGCTTAATATTTGGGAATTCATGTTATAATTATAAGGCCCAATAGTAAGCCTATAATATACATGGAATAAAGCCCAAATAGGTTAGGTTTTTCTATGCACCTATTTAAATAGGCTTATTGGGTAATAATAGTATTACTATTATTATTCACGCACCCCAAGCAAAAGTATAGAAACCTTAGCACCTCTCCTTGACCAAAATCCCTAAAGAGACGTAGCTAGCACTACGAGGTGTAAGGAGATCAATTCCAACCGGTGTGTGTAGCGGACATTCATCGGTGATTCACGGGTTCGTGTGGATACCACAGAGGTGCAGCCACATAAACGTTGTACTGGTGATCTAATTTACTGGTTTCCATTCCGGTTCGTGATTTGGAAGCAGATCGGACTTGTTGTAGCGGTCAGAAGATTTTGCCGAAAGGTATAAACCCTAATCCCTAATTTATGGCATTCTAAATTCACATGGATCCTTGGTGGAAATCGTGCAAAAATTTTATTCCGCTGTGCATGTATGATGCGCGATTTCCAGCAATTAGCACAATTCCCACTATCAATGATAACTTGGCAAGCCTTCCCTTGGATGTTACACCTTGCATGGAAAAGTTTTTCTCTTTGATTCTCACTCTCTTCCTTTATTTGCACATTTAAGGCTCTCCTACTCATCAATGCACTTCCATCAAAAGGATCCTCACTATTCACAATATCTTCATCGGATGAAGTAGTTTGTTCTTTTTCACTTATAGAATCCTATTCCTTATTGTCTTTAATGGCCATAAGCCTTTTGTTTGGACAATTACTAACAATATGTCCTCTTCCCAAGCATTTGGAACACTTTATGTTGGAATGTTTCTGATTCTCCTTCACTTTGTTTTTGTCTTTAGAAGATTCATCTTTTAATTTTGAAGAGAAATCAGATTTGAACTTGCTTCCTCTTTCTTCCTTCTTGTCACTCTTCTTGTCCCAAGGCTTCCATGGAGAACTTGATTATGAATTATATTTAGATGAGCTCTTTCTTTTGAGTTACCTTTCCACTTTCATAGCCAAGTGTACTAACTCTTCCAAGGATGTATAATGTTGTAACTCCACTTCATTAGCAATGTCTCTATTCAATCCATGGAGAAATCTAGCCATAGTTACTTCTTGACTTTCCTCCATATTAGCTCTAGTCATAGTGATTTCCTTTTCCTTATGATAATTTTAAACACTCTTGGCTCCTTGAATCAGACTTTGCAATTTTTGGTGTAAATCCCTTTAATTAGGGATAAATCTTCTTTTCATGACAAACTTCAAGTCTTCCTAAGTTGTAATGGGTCTTTCTTACTCTCTCCTTACATCATCATTAATTTATCCCACCAAGCAATGGCATAATTAGAGAATTTTATAACAACAAGCTTCACCTTCTTTTTGTTCGAATAATTGTGGCAATTGAATATCAACTCCATCTTCTTTTCCCACTGAAAGTAAGCTTCTGGATCAATTCTTCCTTAGAATGATGGGATTTTCATCTTAGTATTGTCAAGATTGG
This sequence comes from Sindora glabra, assembly GCA_020226215.1. Lineage (NCBI taxonomy): Eukaryota > Viridiplantae > Streptophyta > Magnoliopsida > Fabales > Fabaceae > Sindora > Sindora glabra. Next base: position 22,143,964 of record CM035233.1, on the reverse strand, counting down.
TATTTACTCTTCCTCTTTGCCTATCTCCTTCTCTTCTAACATGCCTCATTTCACCTTTTCTTCTCTTCCCCTCATTTGAGCCATCTGATCTCTCACTTCCACCCTCAAAATTTTCAACTCCTTCATCTTCCACATGCCTATCACTTTATCTTCTTTCTCTTTCCATCCCTCTAATCCTTTCATTCATGTTAGCAACTTGTGCATTTAGTCTCTCTAATCCTTTCATTCATGTTAGCACTTTGTGCATTCAATCTTTCAAAATGTTGAAACATAGCTCTCATAGCAAAATTTAAATTTTTAGGTAGTGTGTAGAGCTATTACTTCCACTCGTTATCCTTAATGTTTTAAACCTGTAAGAAATGTAGATAAAAAGAAAAGACCTCACAAAACCACACTTCTCACTTGATTTAATAGCATTCACACTCGTATTTACACTTTAATTTAGGCTTTTACCCTCAGATGACCTCTCAAACTCTTACTTTTTCCCACACCTTTCTTTTCCTCTCTTGTGGTTCTTTTGAAACTAAAATGACAAAACTAGTAGAAATCCAACAATTATGGCTATCAATATCTCAAATTGAATGTCAACACAAGGTGATAGACAATATCATAGCAGCATGGAATTAATACAATAGGACCTCAAGAAGGGAAATAACAAGGGCTTAATCACATAAAATAATGAAAAGGAGGAATAGGAAAAAAATAATAAATGATGCTGATTTGAAAACTCAAGAAATTGAAAAAGACAATGAACAATCAATTTCAAAATGATAAGTTTAAATATGACTAGAGTATATCAAGAACTAATAATAACTACAAGCAAATAACTTCTTCTCTTTTGATTTTGTTTCATTTTGTTTTCAACAATTCAACACTTTATTTTTCTTGCCTCTTCTTTGTAAGTTGCCTTTTGATTCACTAACTTGGCTTTTCTCCTTTTTTTTCTTGCTATTTTTTTCCTTGTTACTTGTTTTTGCTTTCTAACTCACAATTACTCAATACCATTCTTCATTTTGTTCTTTCATTTGTTTTTACTCCAAATACAAATTCATCATGCAGCACTATATATGTTGATTGCCAGAGTTTTTACATAATTCAAACTTGGTGCTCTTTGCTTTGCTTTAATCAATCATTATATTTAATTATAGCACTTTGATGTTGTGCTATTAGAATATGGCAATTGGTTATTGCAAGCTAAACTTCTTCACTTTGAACTTTTAACAAACTTGTTCAATGCACCTTTCATTCACTAGACTAGCATAAATATTTGGACCAAATTTTGCACTAAACAATAGGAAATAACATAAAACAAAGAAGGTGACTAAGTATTAAAATAAATTCTGACTTACAATTGACTTGGACAATTTATCAAACACATAGATGGTAGAACCAAAGTACAATTCAGACTTGACACAAGGATAAAATAAAACACGTGAATTTGATACAACTAAATCAAAAATGAAATTGATACAAAAACAAAATCAAAACAAGATAGAAACGAATAATTAAGACATGGATTGCGTGAACAGTACTGTAACAATAAGATGAATAGTATGCAAAACAATAACCAAAAATTGAAAAAAAAATAAACTTCAATTTGAGGACCTTGCTCTGATACAAAATAATGTGAAATTGTATTAAATTTATTCCAAATCAGATGTAATCAAAGAAAAAAAGGAATGATATTCTCGCCATGCTTCAGAAAAGAGGATGAAATTGGAAGTAATAAAAGATATATTTGACGCCACAAAAGTTGAATACCCTTTGATAAATCTTCAAGTTCATACAAGAACTTAGAAAGGAAACCCTCATAAGCAATCATCTTACATTCATGTTAAACATTCATGTTAAACATTTATGTTAAAAGTCTTACAAAAAAATTGCTAGAATAAAGAACAAGCCTCCTTATTGACTCTCTAAAACCCTAATTGAAAATTGGGCTCAAATAATACTAAATAGGCCTAAAATACTCTATAGTGATGTAGCACAAAATAAATATAAATTAAAAGCCTAAATGTTATATTAAAGCCCAAAACACTAAATAATAGAAAATGGGATGAGGTGATGCCAATTAGGACTATGACTGATGTGGCAATGATATGGCATTATCCTCTTGATGATACGGTAATGACATGGATTGTGGCTGATATAGCTCCACCTCATGATGATGTGGCAATAATGTGGGACCACTCCTTGGAATTCATATCACTTAAGGCTAATTAGCTATAATGCACTTTATAATTTTGTTATTTTCTTCTAATCTAGCTTATTCAAGCATCCAAACTTTTTCCATAAATCCTTGGAATCCTTTCTTGATCTTTTCAGTTTTAGCTCTTATCATTGGACCCTCTAATAAATGTGGAAGTGCCTCTTCACTTTTGGAATTTGCATCAATTTTGTTCTTGCATTTTTAAGCATAAATTCACCATGCAGCATTATATGCTGATTGCAAAAGTTTTCACACAATTCAAATTCAGTGCTTTTTGCTTTGCTTTAATCAATTACTATATTCAATTATAGCACTTTGATGTTGTGCTATTAGAATATGGCAATTGGTTATTGCAAGCTAAACTTCTTTACTTTGAACTTTTAACAAACATGTTCAATATACCTTTCATTCACTATACCAGCATAAATATTTGGACTAAATTTTGCACTAAATAATAGGAAGTAACACAAAAATAAAAAAGGTGACTAAGTATCAAAATAAATTCAGACTTACAATTGACTTGGATAACTTATCAAACACAAAAGGTAGAAATGAAGAGCAATTCAAATTTGACAAAAAATTGAATTAAAACACATGAATTTAAGACAAACCAAATAAAAAATGAAATAGATAATAAAACAAAATCAGAAGGGGTAGAAATAAAGAATTAGGATATAAATTTCGTGAACAGTACCGTAAACAGTGGGCAAACAGTAAACGTGAACAATAATCAAAAATTGAAAAAAGATTAAACATAAATTTAGGAACCTTGCTCTGAATACCAAATGATATGAAATTATATTGGATATCAGGTGCAATCAAAGAAAAAAAGAAATGATATTTTAAGTTACATAACTTCCTATTTATACTAGTATTATCTTCTAAAAGAAGTTACTCTGTAATTCTTTTGAAAAACCCTAAGAAGATTCTTAGTAAATTACAATAATAAACACCACACTTAGGAAAATACAAAACTTTGACTATTATGCAATTAAAATTGGAAAATATCTTCAAATTTCTTTATTTGTTGCACTTTATATCTAGAAAAAATCTCTAGATTTGTTGCACTCCATATTAGAAAAATATCTCTAAATTTACTTATTTGTTATGCTTTAAATATCTTTAAATTTCTTTATTTGTTGCACTCCATATTAGAAAAATATCTCCAAATTTACTCATTTGTTATGCTTTAAATATCTTCAAATTTCTTTATTTGTTGCACTCCATATTGGGAAAATATCTCCACATTTGTTGCACTCTATATCAAGAAAATATCTCTAGATTTGTTGCATTCCATACAAAGAAAATACCTTTAGATTTGTTGCACTCCATATCAAGAAAATATCTCCAAATTTACTTATTTGTTATGCTCTAAATATCTTTATATTTCTTTCTTTGTTGCACTCCATATTGGGTCATGATTTTCTTAGGCTTGAATAAGTAGAACTTTAGCCTTATTTGCCTATTCTATTTGGACTCTATTCCTTTAGGCCAGAATTGCATTCATATAGACCCCAATTACCTCTTGTATCCTTTTGATCCTTTCTCTTATCATTGGGCCTTCACTTAGAGTCAAGTCCTTCTTTACTTGAGCTTGATCATGCAAAGGGCTAGTCAGAGTTCATATCATCTAACCTTCTTCATCAACACTTATTCCTCTTGAATTAATAACAAAACCTGAAAACACAATAGATTCCATGCAAAATGAAAACTTCTTAAGATTTATATACAATTTATTTTCCCTTAAAACTTTAAACATAGAATGCAAGTGTTCAACATGTTCATCCAAATTTTTGTTATAAACTAAAATGTCATCAAATTAAACTACAACAAATTTCCTAATGAAAGAACACAAGACATGGTTCATTAATCTCATAAAAGTACTGGGTGCATTAGTAAAACCAAATGGCATCACTAACCACTCGCACATATTTTGTCTTGAAAGTAGTTTTCCATTCATCGCCTTCTTTCATGCGAATTTGATAGTAGCCATTTCTCAAATCAATTTTAGAAAACATACACGAACTATGCAATTCATTAAGCATATTATCTAATCTAGGGATAGGATATCTATACTTTAAAGTAATTTTATTAATGACTTGGCAGTCATCACATATGCGCTATGTCTAATCTTTCTTTAGAACCAAGATCATAGGTACAAAGCATGAACAAAGACTCTCCCTCACAAATCCTTTTTGCAATAATTCATCCACTTGCCTTTGAATTTCCTTTGTCTCCTCAAGATTTGTTCTATAAGCTAGCCTATTTAGGATGGAAGAACTAGGAATAAAGTCTATTTGATGCCCAATACCTCATAAAGGAGGTAATTGATGAGGATCAAAGAAGACCCATTGAAGACAAAGGCCTGAAGGCATTGGAAGAGCTTCAAGGACCAATGACAAAGGTAAAGGCAAAGAGGATAAAGGGAGACCTTAAGAAAATGGTTGCTACCTTATTTGAAAGAAGGCCTAATTTGGAGTTAGAAGAGTCCAAGAGATGCTACTACTCCTCCAGGGTAAGATGCGGTCAAGACCAATCAGTGGAAGACACACTCTAGAGGTAAGAGAGGGACAGAGAAAGAAGGAAAGACTACATCGAGAGGAAAAGATTTTCATTGGGAAGGCTTATTTTCCTTCCTAATTCCTCAACTCAACATTCTTCTCTGGGTCAAGCTAACTAGGCCGATTGCATATATTTTGAAAGACATGGGCTCTAATAGAATCCATTAGCATTTAGTTAGTTTAGTATTTTTGTAATAAATGGGCCATGTGAGCCGAGGCTTATTTTTGAAATTATTTTGGCATGAAAACTTGTTATTTTATTTAGTTTAATTAGAATTGGACTTATTAGTATAAGAGGCTCATTAGGGTTTGCACATGATGGCTTATAAGGGCTAGACCTATATAAGCTCTTGTAAATAAAATTTTATTCAATTTTGAATGCAATTGAGATTGAACACAGTTATGTGTCTCTTTGGTTCTTGAGTGAGCCAATTATCTTTGATCTTATCAAGAGGCCCCTCTTGATAAGATCGTTTCTTTGACTTATCAATCTTGTGATTGTGGTGCCATCCTCCATCTTTTTTATTTTTTTATTTTTGAAATCTAATTCAAGATCCGTTTTCTGTCATTAATTGGTATCATGAGCTTTGGTTGGAGTTGGATTTGAAGGGGGTATTGTTCATCATAATACTGTTCATTAACTAATTTTTTCATTTGACACTATTCATGATTACTATTGACAATACTATTCATCCAGTTTAGGGTTTCATGACACTATTCACACATCGCACTATTCATGCAGTTCAGGATTTTATCAATTTTTGGTACAATCTTCCCTAAATCTTGTTATAACACTTATTTTATTGCTAATTCTTGTTTCTTGGTGATTAGAACAGCTAAATTCATAGCCAATTGTTAATTTTCTGTACTTGTGTTCTTCGTGTTTTTCATATTCATCACATGTTCTTGATTTTGAATCTGTCCAATCTTATGAAATTCTATTAGTTTCGTGTTTGGGGTTAAATAATAGCTTAATTTGACAAGAATTGTGAATATAATCAATTCTAATTCATTGTTTATTGTTTCCTTCCAAAATTTTGGTTTAATTGGATTGAATTTCTGCTGTCTCATTTATGAACATTCTCATATTCTTGCTTATTCTTGCAAGTTCATCATTAGTGGCTAATTGAAAATTGTGTAACTTAATTTGAAAAGGGGGTACAACTATTGTGTGGTAAAAAAAATATACAACAAAAAAAAGAAAAAAATTTGCACTGCACAAAAGTGCTTCTTGGATGCCACTTTCTTGCAATTTTCAGCTTGTTTTTGCTTAGTTTATGATTGATTCCATACCAGAAAATTTTGGAAACAACTTAGCTATTATTTGACATTAGATAATCTTCTCTAATTTCTCCATTCTTATCTTGTTTGCATTCTATTTCTTTAGTGTGCTTATTTCTTGTTTAGTTTTTCTTGATTGTCTTTGTTGGCTTCCTTAGTTTTGTCATAGAGTTTTCTTTTATTGGGTTCACTTATGTCTTGTTAATTAATTGTCACTTGGTTGTGGTTTATTACATGGATTGGAGGTTGACTTCCTTAAGAACTCTTGAGAACATTTGAGGGGAAAAAGGCAAGAGAGAAATCCTTACACAAAAGCCAATTTTGAGTGAAACACGAGTGAACATCTATTGAGGGAAACACTTAGTGAGTGGAGAGGATCTTTTATTACATTAACCTTTTTTGTTTTGTAGATATGTCTCGTGAAAGAGGATCAAGTAGGGAGAGCACTATTCCCTCACCTAAGTCCTTAGTTGTTAGATTACAAATTGAAGGACTTGCACAAAGATTTGAAAGAATGTTTGAGAAGCAGAATGAAGCCATAAGAAATATTCAAGAAATGATGGCAAATAATGCAAGAAGGCAGGCACGTGACCATTCTCCACATACCTATGAAGATTCTAGTAGTTCTCCAAAAGAAAGAAGAAGAGATAAGAGGGATGATGAAGAAAGGAGGTATAATAGGAGGAGAGATAGGAGAGAAGATAGAGAAAGGAGGAAGAAAGGAGAAGATGGAAGAATAAGAGAATATAAGAAAATTGGTGGAGTTAAAATAAAGATTCCTAGTTTTCATGGAAGGAATGATATTGAAGCATACTTAGAGTGGAAGTTTATTCTCATACCATGACTACAGTGAGGAAAAGAAAGTAAAGGTAGCTTCCCTAGAGTTCCATGACTATGCCTTGGTGTGGTGGGATCAAATTCAAAGGGAGCGAAGGAGATATAATGAGGAACCTATAGTCACATGGATTGAAATGAAGAACTTAATGCGTAAGAGATTTGTTCCTACATACTACAATAGGGAGCTTCATACAAAGCTTCAAGGTTTGAGGCAAGGTGGAAAAAATATTGATGACTATTACAAAGAAATGGAAGTTACCATGATAAAAGCTAATGTAATTGAAGAAAGAGAAGTAACAATGGCCCGTTTCTTGAATAAGTTGAACCATGATATCCATGACATAGTGGAACTCCATCCCTATGTAGAACTTGAAGATTTGGTTCACCAAGCTATCAAAGTAGATGCACAACTTAAAAGAAAGGGGACTTTGAAGAAAGGCATTTCTTCCTATAACTCAAAAGGATGGAAGGAAGGAGTGAAAAAGGAAGGAATTTCAACTAAGGATGTGGTTGTCCAAGGTGGTAAATCCTCATCTAAAACTTCTTTTAATTCTACTAATGCTTCTGCTTCCTCTACTTCTCGGCATAGGGAAATCAAATGCTTCAAATGCCTTGGAAAAGGCCACATTGCATCCCAATGTCCAAACAAGAAGACCATGATTTTGAAAGAGAATGGTGAGATCTCAAGTGCGAATTCATCTCCATCATCACATACTCCAAGTGAAAAAGATAGTAAGTGTGAAGTTTTCTGTCACAAGAGAGACTTACTTATGGTGAGGCGTCTCTTAGGTAGTTTAGCCAAGGAGGATGACACTACACAAAGAGAAAATATTTTTCATTCAAGATACTTGGTACTTGGAAAGGTTTGTTCTCTTATTATTGATAGTGGTAGTTGTATCAATGTGGCTAGTGTTAGGTTTGTTGAGAAATTGTGTCTCATTACTACTCCTTATCCCAAACCCTATAAGGTACAATAGTTGAGTAATGAAGGGGAATTGGTTGTTAATAGGCAGGTTTTTATTACTTTTTCTATCGGCAAGTATGAGGATGAAGTATGGAAGCAAGTCATATCCTTTTGGGAAGACCTTGGCAGTTTGACAAGAAAGTTATTCATAATAGTCATTCCAACAAGTTCACATTTGTACATAAAGGGTGCAAAATCACTTTAGTACCCATGATTCCTAGTCAAGTGTATGAGGATCAAATAACTATGAGGTTGAAAAGAAAGTAAGAAAGAAAAGATGAGAGAAAGAATGAAAAGAAAAAGAGTGAGTTTGAGGGCAAACTTAAAAAGAAAGGGGAAAAAGTGATGACACTTACAAGTGAGAAAGACGAGAGTGAAGAAAAAAGTCATGTGAAATGAGAGAAAATTTATTTGTGAGAGAAAAAGAAGTGAGGAAAGCTTTGTTGGCATCTTGGCCTATGTATCTACTTTTCTATAAAGAAAGTCCTCATGATGAATTAATTGATCTTTTTGCTAACAATGCTTTGCCTAGTAGTGTTTCTTCTCTTTTGTAGGAATTTGAAGAAGTCTTCCTCAAGGAAATGCCTCACAGCCTACCTCCAATTAGAGGGATATAATATCAAAATAACTTGATTCCGACAGCAACATTGCCCAACTGGCTTGCATATAAAAGCAAATCTCAAGAAACTCTAGAGATCCACAAACAAGTAGAAAGATTGCTAGAGAAAGGATGGGTGAAGGAAAGCCTAAGCTTTTGTGTTGTACCAGTTATCCTAGTACCCAAGAAAGATGGAAGCTGGAGGATGTGCATTGATTGTCGTGCTATCAACAATATCACTATAAAGTATAGACACCCCATACCCCGTTTGGATGATTTACTTGATGAATTGTTTGGTGCTTGTTACTTTTCTAAGATTGATCTTAAGAGTGGATATCACCAAATAAGAATAAAGGAGGGGATGAATGGAAAACAACTTTTGAGACTAAATATAGGTTGTATGAATGGTTGGTTATGCCATTTGAGTGGACTAATGCACCTAGTATCTTCATGCGTTTAATGAATCATATGCTTAAAAACTTTTTAGGAAAATTTGTTGTTATTTACTTTGATAATATTTTTGGTGTGTGTCCTAAGAGCCAATCATAAAGATGATTGCAATATTACACAATGTATTACATTTCATTTTAGCAATATAATTATTATATTTTGTTTTGTTTTGCGTAAATTATAATTTAAATATAATAATTATTCTTGGAATAGCTTTGTTATTTCTAAAATACCCCTAGTCAAGTATTATTATAAAAAGGATAGTAATAGTACATCGAGACTAGCATGTATAGTGACTGATGATTATGAATCATGGATATGTGATATCAAGTCAATATATGAGTACATTGTTAGTGAATAAAGTATTGGACTGACCTACTGTAAGAATACTGCATTAATAAATGTGTCATTAGTTATTCTCATATGATCACAAATGTGCATAGTCTTTCGACCTGAAGTCACTACAGTTCCCTACATGAGGAGTTACTCACTTTGATATCGTCCTATGTTATCTTTAATCGGGATGACAAGTAGGACGTTGATTGGGTGTGTCACAAATCATGCAAAGGGAAGTAAGTGATGTAGATGAGATTTTGTTACTCTTGTATAAAAGAGAAATATCCTTAGGCCCCTTGATTGGTTGAGACTTAGAAATGCATGGTCATGCTCAATTGGATCAATATCTGATATTGATAATTTCTTTTGATTCTACTCAATATCAAGAAATATAAATTGAATATTAACGAGGATGAGACACTCCATGTCTCTAGTTTGATTTGGATATTGTTAGAAAAAGGATTATGATGGAAAATGTTAATCATATATTAGGTAGATGTCAAATCATAAACATTCTTACTACTTGAGTGGCAGTGATATATTGCTAAATACCGCTCACTGTTTATGACCCAAAATGAGTCATTATCAACGTAATAAGAACCTACAAGATCACAAAAGGAGTAGGAATGAGATAATAATTAATTAGATTTTAGTTAGACTATAATTCAATTAATTGGACTTATTTTTATGCATATATATATTATTAAGATAATATATATTTATGCACGTAATATATATATTATATATTATGTGATATTATTTGATATTAAAGTAATATCAAATAATTACGTTATTAGATATTAGATAATTATATTATAAGATAATATTATTATCTAATATAAGATAATTATATGCTAATTTAACATTAGATAATTATATTATGAGATAATATTATTATTATCTAATTTTAGATAATTAATAAATAAGTTCTATCTCTCCTCACTCTCTCTAAGATAAGGATAAGGTGATAATTATTTAGTGTGATTAAGATTTTTAAAGCATTATCCTAGTGGGATTAGGATTGTGATATGCCTTAGTTTTATAAAAGGACTTAAAGGCAGCATATTACAAAAACACACATTGGCTTCAATTAAACCCTAAATCACTCTAGAAAACGTCCAAACCTAATCCTAATAAGAGAAACAAATCCTAGCAGCTTCGTGAAGGAGAAAAGACATTATTCACTTCGTATGGATATCGTAGAGATATTGTACCTTCCGGCCGGCATTTGATTCATCTCGGTCTTTCAAGGATTCGTTCAAAAAGAACATGAACACAAATAAGGTAAAACCCTAATATTGATTTATGACTTTTGCATGGATCCTAGGAAGATTTTAGATCAAAATTTTAAAATTCTATTACGTATGTTGATCCAAATCCTAACAGATATCTTAGTTTACAATAAATCTTTTGATAAGCATGTGTTGCATTTAAGGTGTGTGCTAGAAGTCTTAAGGCATGAACAATTGTATTCAAATATTGAAAAATGTACATTTTATAAAGATCATGTAGTTTTTCTTAGCTTTGTGGTTAATTTGAAAGGTGTGCATGTAGATGAGGAAAAAGTTAAAATCATAAAAGATTGGCTAACCTTTAGGACCATGAGTGAAGTGAGGAGCTTCCATGGGTTAGCAAGCTTTTATAAGCAATTTGTGAGAGATTTTAGCACCATTGCTGCACCCTTAAATGAAGTTGTCAAGAAAAATGTAGGTTTTAAATGGGAAAAGGAACAACAAGAAGTTTTTGATACATTGAAGGATAAGCTTATACATGCACCCATACTTGCACTTCCTGATTTTGCTAAATCATTTGAATTGGAGTGTGATGCATCTAATATACTGATAGGGGCTGTTTTGATGCAAGAAGGGCATCCCATTGCTTACTTTAGTGAAAAGCTTAATAGATCATGTTTAAAGTATCCTACTTATGATGAAGAACTCTATGCTTTGATTAGGGCATTTCAAACATGGCAGCATTATCTTCTACCTAAAGAGTTTGTGATCCATAGTGACCATGAAACATTGAAGTATCTTAAGGGTCAAGGGAAATTAAATAAAAGGCATGCTAAGTGGGTAGAGTTCCTAGATCTAGGCATTATGCTTTGCTTTCTATGCTTGATGCAAAATTGCTTGGATTTGAACATGTAAAGGAACTTTATGTGGATGATGCTGACTTTGCTGGATTATATGTGTTATGTGAAAAGGGGCTCATGATGGGTTTTATAAGCATGAAGGGTATTTGTTTAAGGAGAATAAATTGTGTGTGCCTAAATGCTCAATTCGTGACTTGCCTGTGAAAAAGCCTATTAGGGTGGTTTGATAGGGCACTTTGGTGAACCTAAAACCTTAATAATCTTGGAAGAACACTTCTTTTGGCTTGGAATGAAACATAGTGTTTATCAATTTTGCAAAAAGTGTATTGTGTGCAAGAAGGCTAAATCCAAGGTACAACCCTATGGCCTTTATACTTTATTATCTATTTTGGATTACCTTTGGACTGATGTCTCTATGGATTTCATTGTAGGTTTGCCAAGGACAAAGAATGGTAAAGACTCCATATTTGTGGTTGTGGACCGCTTCTTAAAGATGGCTCATTTTGTTCCATGTAGGAAAGTAGATGATGCTACACATGTTACGGACCTGTACTTCAAGGAGATTGTGAGGTTGCATGGCTTGTTAAGAAGTATAGTTTCAGATAGAGACGCTAGATTTTTGAGTCACTTCTGGATGACCCTATGGCAAAAGCTTGGAACTAAACTTTTATTCTCTACCACACGTCACCCACAAATAGATGGATAAACAGAGGTGGTAAACTGTACTTTGACTACTCTTCTTAGGGTTATGGTAAGGAAGAATCTCAAATCATGGGAAGAATGTTTGCCTTACATTGAATTTGTATATAATAGAACATTTCATTTGACTACCATGCATTCACCATTTGAGGTTGTTTATGGATTTAATCCCTTCACCCCACTTGATTTGTTGTCATTGCCTAATGTTTCATCTTTAGTACATAAGGATGGTAATGCCAAAGCTGAATTTGTTAAGAAGTTGCATGAAAAGGTGAAGGCTCAAATTGAAAAGAAAGTAGAGCAACAAGTAAAATATGCCAACAAAGGAAGAAAGAAAGTGGTACTTGAACTTGAAGATTAGGTTTAGGTACATATGCACAAGGAAAGGTTTCCTATACAAAGGAAGTCAAAGCTTCAACCAAGAGGGGATGGGCCATTCCAAGTCTTATAGAGAATTAGGGATAATGCATACAAAGTGGACTTACCAAGTGAGTATGGTGTAAATGCTACTTTTAATGTATCTGATTTATCTCTCTTTAATATAGGTGATGAAGAGTCAAATTCGTGGGCAAATTCTCTTAAAGAAAGAGGGATTAATGAGGATTGAAGAAGACCTATTGAAGACAAAGGCTTGAAGGCATTAGAAAGGCTTCAAGGACCAATAACAAGGGCAAAGACAAAGAAGATAAAGGGAGACCTTAAGAAAATGGTTGCTGCTCTATTTGAAAAAAGGCCCAATTTGGAGCTAAAAGAATCCAAGATTGTCAATTGCGTATATTTGAAAGACATGGGCTCTAATGGAATCCATTAGTATTTGTTAGTTTAGTATTTTTGTAATAAAAAGACCATATGGATCGAAGCTTGTTTTTAGAATTATTTTAGCATGAAGACTTGTTATTTTATTTGGTTTAATTAGAATTAGGCTTGTTAGTAAAAGAGGCCCATTAGGGTTTACACATGATAGCTTATGAGGGCTAGACCTATATAAAATCTTGTAAACATATTTTTATTCAATTTTGAATGCAATTGAGATTGAACACACTTGTGTGTCTCTTTGGCTCTTGAGTAAGCTAATTATCTTTGATCTTATCAAGAAGCCTCCTGATAGGATTACGAAAATTAAAAAAAAAAGAAAGTAATTTTGGAAAACTTTAGATTGATAAGTTTGACACACCACAACCTAAAGAGAACCAGTTGAATTCGCCACACTCTAGGAAAGAGAAGAGAATGAGAGTGATAAGAATTCGATTAATTCGCCACTAAGTAAGAGATCATACTTAGATAAGAATAGAATTGCAAAGGGCAATCTGAACAAACTTCTCAATTAACTTGAAAATGTGAATACATAGCTTTTTAATACAATTTAAGCTCATAAATGCTCATTAAGTAATCATAAATTTCTACTTTCTAGTGAAAGACTAAAGGGTTTGGGAAACTCCAAACATAAATGACATTAAAAACAATAAATAACATTAAAATGACATGACTAATTAATAAGAAAAACGTGCAGAAGATAGGTCTTCATATCTGCCCTTTAGAATTCCTTCAAAATGCTTCAATTTCAGCTTCAATTAGCTATTGGGCCCATGCATATACACTTAAGCCCAATTTCTTCAAGTTTCCTCATAGATCAGCAATGTAATCCAGCCCACATTAGTGTTTTCCTTCATTGAAATTAAAGACTCCATCCTTTTGGCTCTTGCACGAGTTATTGGGCCAATTGGATTATTGGGTTGGTCTTGCACCTCTTGGTCAGGATCCATGATCTCATCATCTTCCCCTGGCTGAGGAGGATTTGCCCTCAAATCCAACTCCATGTTATCCTCCAAATAAGGAGACAAATCCCTTACATTGAAAGTAGCTGAAACTCCATAATCGCCCGGCAAATCAATCTTGTAGGCATTATTATTTACCTTAGCCAAGACTTTGAAAGGACCATCTGCTCTTGGCATAAGTTTAGACTTCCTCTTACTAGGAAATCTCTCCTTGAGAAGGTGAATCCACATAAGATCTCCTGGAACAAATTGAACTTGCTTTCTTCCTTTGTTGGCTGCCTTCTCAAAAACTGCATTCTTCTTCTCAATCTGCTTCTTGATATTTTCATGCATTTTTTTCATCATCTCAGCCTTCTTTTCACCATCCATGCAAAGTCTTTCATTGATAGGCAAAGGTGCTAAATCAAGAGGAGTTAATGGATTAAACCCATAAACCACCTCAAAAGGAGAAAGTTTAGTTGTGCTATGCACACTTCTATTATAAGCAAATTCCACATATGCTAAACAATCATCCTAAGACTTGAGATTCTTGTTAACAACAGTTCTAAGCAAGGAAGAAAGAGTTCGATTCACCACTTCAGTTTGGCCATCTGTTTGAGGATGACAAGCAGTGCTAAAGAGCAGTCTTGTTCCAAGCTTTTTCCACAACGTCTTCCAAAAGTAACTCAAAAATTTAGCATCTCGATCAGACACTATACTTTTAGGAATTCCATGCAAGCGTATAATCTCATGAAAGAATAAATCAGCCACATGAGAAGCATCATCAGTTTTTCTACAAGAAATGAAATGGGCCATTTTAGAGAATCTATCAACAACCACCATAATTGAATCCTTTCCCCTTGAAGTCCTTGGCAGCCCAAGCATAAAATCCATGCTCACATCAACCCATGGTTGGTCTGGTACAAGTAGTGGCATATATAAACCATGTGCAGCTTCTTTGCTTTTGGCTTTCTTGCAAGTGACACACCTCTCAATAATGCGATGAACATCTTTGATCAAATTTGGCCAATAAAAGTGCTCTTTGACCATCTCCAATGTCCTTTTCTCTCCAAAATGTCCAGCTAAGCCTCCACCATGTGCTTCTCTCACAAGAAGTTCTCTAATAGAGCAGTTAGGAATAACAAGCCTCCCAGATTTGAATTAGAAACCTTCATGTCTGTAAAACCCCTTAAAAGCCATCTTTTCACAAGCTACATAGATATCAGCAAGAACTGGATCATCTTTGTACTGCTCTTTAATGAGTTCAAATCCCATCAACTTAGCATTTAGTAATGAAATTAGAGAATACCTGCGAGAAAGTGCATCAGCCACCACATTTGAACTCCCTTTCTTGAATTTGATAATATAAGGAAAAGTCTCCAAGAACTCAACCCACTTGGCATGTCGTCGATTCAACTTTACTTGTCCCTTCAAGTGCTTTAAGGATTCATGATCTATATGAATAACAAACTCCTTAGGTAACAAATAATGCTGCCATGTTTCAAGGGCTCTAATTAAGGAATAGAACTCCTTGTCATAAGTGGAATAATTCAAACTTCCTCCATTGAGTTTCTCGCTGAAATAAGCAATAGGACGCTTGTCTTGCAGTAGAACAGCCCCTATTCCCACGCCTGAAGCATCGCATTCAAGCTCAAAGGTTTTAGAAAAATCAGGTAGAGCTAAGATTGGTGCTGAACATAGTTTCTCCTTGATCAATGCAAAACTCCTTTGTGCAGCTTCAGTCCACTTAAACTCTCCCTTCTTGATGCATTCAGTCAATGGTGCAAGTATGGTACTGAAATTCTTCACAAACCTCCTATATAAAGAGGCTAATCCATGAAAACTCCTTACCTCTGAAATGCTTTTTGGAACAGGCCATTCTTTGATAGCTTTCACCTTTTCTTCATCTACTTCAACTCCTTGCTGTGAAATAACAAAACCAAGAAAGACAACTCGATCTTGGTAGAATTGGCACTTCTTGATATTGCCATATAATTTTTCTTCTCGTAGTATTTGAAAGACCTTTCTCAAATGATCTATATGTTCAACATGGCTCTTGCTATAAATTAAGATGTCATCAAAATATACCACAACAAAATCACCAATATACTTACGCAGCACATGATTCATTAGTCGCATGAAAGTGCTTGGAGCGTTAGATAATCCAAAAGGCATGACCATCCATTCAAATAACCCATGCTTGGTTTTGAAAGCTGTCTTCCATTCGTCTCCTTCTTTCATCCTGATTTGATTATAACCACTCCTTAAATCAATTTTTGAAAACACCTTAGAGCCATACAACTCATCCAGCATGTCATCCAACCTTGGAATTGGATACCGGTATTTGATTGTGATTTTGTTGATAGCCCTGCTATCCACACACATACGCATGGTTCCATCTTTCTTTGGCACCAATAAAGCTGGTATAGAACAAGGACTCATAGACTCCCGCACATGCCCCTTTTCAAGTAACTCATTTACTTGTCTCTGCATCTCTTTTGCTTCTTCTGGATTCATTCTATAGGCTGGTTTATTTGGTAAGGCAGCCCCTGGAATAAGATCAATTTGGTGCTCAATCCCCCTAATTGGTGGCAACCCCTTTGGCAATTCTTCTGGAAAGACATCTTCATACTCCTTTAATAGTGATTGAATTTGTGGGGGTAATGATCCCACAATGTCTGGCTGCACTTCCTTTAACAACAACAAAAAGATAAGGTCTGACTTAAATAAGGCTTTTGTAATCTCGCCCTTCGTTGCAAGTAAGTTAGTCATGTTCTCCCTTTTTGCCAATAGTTGATCTCTTTGCATCTGTTGAGGACTAAGGGGTACGAGGACAATCTTTTGGCCATCCTTCTCAAAAGCATATGTATTTTTAAATCCATCATGCACAACTCTCCTATCGTACTGCCATGGCCTTCCCAACAACAAATGACTTGCATTCATTGGGACTACATCACATAAAATCTCATCTTTGTAGGATTTTCCAATGGAAAATGGAACTACCACCTGTTTAGTGACTTTTACTTCTCCCACATCATTCAGCCATTGCAACTTGTATGGGTGAGGATGTTTATTTGGGGCCAAATTCAGTTTTTCCACTAAAGTAGTGGAAGCCACATTAGTACAGCTCCCTCCATCAATGATTACTCCACACACCTTATTCCCAATTGTGCACCTAGTGTGAAATATATTTTCCCGCTGCTCATCCTCCAATTTTGCTTGCAAGTTTAATACACGCCTAATTATAAGCATTTCTCCTTCATCAGCATACTCCACACTCTCTTCTCCTAAATTATTCATCACCTTTCTCTTCAAATTCTTCATCTTCACTCTCCACCTCACCTTGTGCCCCCTTTATAATCATTGCCCTTCGATTTGGACATTCAGAAGCAATGTGTCCATGGCCAAGGCATTTGAAGCATTTGATATCCCTACTTCTTTTAGGTGGATTAGAATCAACTGCTTTCCCTTTCGACAAAGTAGTGGATGATCCGGCAGCCTCCTTATTGCTAAGCTTCTTATTCTCCCATGGCGTAGACGAGTTGGCTATTTTATTACCAACTTGCCTAGTCACATGTTGCTTGGTTGAAACCCGCTTCCTTTGTCTTTCCACCTTCACAGCCAATTTGATCACATCCTCCAAGAATTCATAAGTTTGTAACTCCACCAAATCTGCAATCTCCCTATTCAACCCACCCAAGAATCTTGCAATGGTTTGTTCTTCAGGTTCTTGCAACTCACATCTAATTTTCAACATTTCAAACTCCTTCACATAATCTTCCACACACATACCTCCTTATCTCAAGCCTTGCAATTTGATATAAAGTTCCTGCTTGTAATAGTCAGGAACAAAACGCCGCTGCATCAACCTCTTCATTAATCTCCAACTTCTAACCTCCTCTTCTCCATCCCTCCTACGTTGAGCCTTTAGATTCTCCCACCATAAATTTGCATAGTCAGTGAACTCAAGGGTAGCTAGTTGACATTTTCTTGCCTCTGAGTATTCATGACATTCAAATACTTTTTCGACTCTCTGCACCCACTCCAAATATTCCTCCGGTGAACTAGTGCCTTTGAATGGCGGAATTCTCATCTTAATATTGCTTGTTGATTCTATTTGTTGCCTCCTTTGCCTTGGTTGTCTCTCCTCTTCTTCAGCACCAGAATCTCCACCTCCATTACCTCCATTTGGCTCACGATCTCCATTTGGGTTCAGCCTTTCAATTGCTTCAGTCAATCGATTAAGCCATCGCGTCATCTCCTCATAGTTAAGTTGTAGTAGTTCTTGGCTTCGTTGAAGCCCTATGATTTGAGCTTGCTCCAAATTAAGGCCTCTTGGAATTGAAGAATCTCCAGACATGGTGTTTATGGTTGTGGTTTCACTCTCTCACAAGGGTAGGTCACTCTCTAAAGTGTTTACACTCAAGTTAAAAAAAATAGTGTAGATTGGCTGGAAGATGAACCAGGCTCTGATACCAACTGATAGGATTACGAAAATTAAAAAAAAAGAAAGTAATTTTGGAAAACTTTAGATTGATAAGTTTGACACACCACAACCTAAAGAGAACCAGTTGAATTCGCCACACTCTAGGAAAGAGAAGAGAATGAGAGTGATAAGAATTCGATTAATTCGCCACTAAGTAAGAGATCATACTTAGATAAGAATAGAATTGCAAAGGGCAATCTGAACAAACTTCTCAATTAACTTGAAAATGTGAATACATAGCTTTTTAATACAATTTAAGCTCATAAATGCTCATTAAGTAATCATAAATTTCTACTTTCTAGTGAAAGACTAAAGGGTTTGGGAAACTCCAAACATAAATGACATTAAAAATAATAAATAACATTAAAATGACATGACTAATTAATAAGAAAAACGTGCAGAAGATAGGTCTTCATATCTGCCCTTTAGAATTCCTTCAAAATGCTTCAATTTCAGCTTCAATTAGCTATTGGGCCCATGCATATACACTTAAGCCCAATTTCTTCAAGTTTCCTCATAGATCAGCAATGTAATCCAGCCCACATTAGTGTTTTCCTTCATTGAAATTAAAGACTCCATCCTTTTGGCTCTTGCACGAGTTATTGGGCCAATTGGATTATTGGGTTGGTCTTGCACCTCTTGGTTAGGATCCATGATCTCATCACCTCCTTTTGTGGTGATCGTTCCTTTGGCTTATCAATCTTCTGATTATGGCACCATCCTCCATCTTTTCTATTTTTTTTTGTTGTTTGAAATCCAATTCAAAATCCGTTTTCTGTCATTAGTAATCCATGTGGTATTTCTTCTAGAAAAATATCAATAAATTCCTATAATAAAGAATCAACCACACTAGGCAAAGAAGAATTGAGATCGTTAGTGAAATAGACATCCTTGTAGATGAGTATAAGTAATTACTCTCGTGCTATCAAAACACTCTCAACCTTACATTTTCTTGCAAATGCATTAACTTTCTTATTTTTCTCTTTATTTTTTCACTACTCTTTGAATTTTTCTCCTTACTACTCACCATTTTATTTTTCTCTTTTAGCTCAAACTCATTTTTCTTATCTTTCCTCTCTTTCTCTTGAATGCTTAATTGTTCTTCTCTCAATTTACATTTTTGCAATTTTACTTTTCAAATACAATACTTAAAGATTAAAATCAAATTTATTTATTTATTTAATTTTTATTAATAATTTTTTGATATCAAGTTCTAGGTACTATATGTCAAATTAAATACATATCAATTAAGATTTTACTAAAGTTTTATCTTTCATGTACTATTTTTCATTTTTTTTTTATTTTCACTTAAAATTTAAATACTATTGAGTAATATAAATTTATCACAATATAATTTTTTAACATAAAAATATTTTAAATGAAAAATGCAAATAACCCCACCAACTTAAGGGTGGTTGGATTTTGCCTTCATGAACTATGGAAACAAGAAAATGATGTGAATCCAAGGGAGGTCAATCATAAAGAAGTGAGATAGGATGAGAGCTTAATCAAGTGTATTAGAATTATACCGCATCATGATCAAAGAGATGGTGCCACATCAGCCATGATCCACATCCCTGCCACATCATCATAGAGATGGCACCACATCATGGCCACATCAATCATTATCCCAGTTGGCATCACTTCAGCCTATTTTCACTATTATTTGATGTTTTAGACTTTGACTTAGTATTTGGACTTTTAGTTTATGTTTATTTTGTGTTATATCATTTTAAACTTTTTTGGGCTTCAATTTAGGATAAATGTGTTAACCCCATTTTACTTTAAAACATTCACCATATTTCTATCGGTAACTATGTTACTTATAGTTATTTAGAGGCCCATTTATTGGGTTTAGGTTAATGGATTAGTTTAGGCCAATATACTATCATTTAAGCCTATTTTCAATTAAGGTTTTAGAAAGTTATATAAGGAGGCTTGTTCCTTATACAAATCAGTTTTTAGATTTGATATTTTGAGTTAGAGAATTTGGCTGAGTGCCTCTCTTGAGTTCATGAATGAACTTGTGACTTATTAAAGGGATTCACCCTTTGTGGCATTGATTATCACTAATCAAAGATTCTTCCTTATGGTATGTTTTTCTTCTTCACTTATTGAAGGATTTACATCCTTTGTGGCATGTTCATCATCACTTATCGCTCCCCTTCTTCGTCTTTTGGAGTGTGGCGTGAATACCCTTCTATTTTTTATTTTGCATTTGCTGCATTTGGGATAGATCCAACACAATTTCACATCATTTTGTATTCAGAGCAAGGTTCCTAAATTCAGGTTTCACTTTTCCTTAATTTTCATACTGTTCATTTTACTGTTTATCGCACTGTTACGCTACTATTTATGCAATTCATATCATAATTCTTCATTTCTACCTATTTGGATTTCTTTTTCTTTGTATCCATTTCATTTCTGATTAGGTTTGTGTCAAATTTATGTGTTTTGATTCATCATTGTGTGAAATCTAGATTATTCTTCAATTTTGCCCTCTATGTATTTGATAAGTTGTCTAAGTCAATTGTAGGTCTGAATTTGCTTTGATACTTGGTCACCTTTTTTATTTTGTATTATTTCTTATTGTTTAGCTCAAAATTTACTCCAAATATTTGTGCTAGTATATTGAATGAAAGGTGTATTGAACATGTTTGTCAAAAGTTCAAAGTGAAGAAGTTCAACTTGCAATAACCAATTGCTATATTCTAATAGCATAACATCAAGGTTCTATAATTGAATATAATAATTGATTAAAGCAAAGTAAAGAGCACCAAGTTTGAATTATGTGATATCCTTGCAATCAACAAAACTAGTATTGAATTGATATTAATTGTATTGAGTTACAAAGGAAAAACATGTGATAAGAAAAAAAAGAACAAAAACAACAAAAAAATAAAGGAGAAAAGCCAAGTTAGTGAATAAAAAGGCAAATTACAAAAAAGAGGTAAGAAAAACAAAGTGTTGAATTGTTGAAAATAAAGTGAAATAAAATCAAAAGAGAAGAAGTTATTTGCTTGTAGTTATTGTTAGTTCTTGATATGCTCTAGTCACATTTGAACTTTTCATTTTGAAATTGATTGTTCATTGTCTCTTTCAATTTTTGGAGTACATAAATCAGCATATCTTGTTAGCTCATATTGTTCCTTCCCATTATTTTGAGTCCTAATTAATTTTGATTCTTAGAATTTTCATTTCTTGTTCCCTAATTATCTTGTTTGATTCCTTAAATTATGTGAACCTTGATTGGTGATATTGATTGCCACATTTGTTGAATTTTATTTAGTTATGTCTCCTAGTTCTCAAAAAATCACGAGAGAAAGAGTGATAGAGTGGAAAAAGGCAAGAGTGTGTGACCTCATTTGAGGGTAAAAACCTATAAAGAGTGCAAACATGAGTGTAAGTGTTCCAAAACAAGGGAGTTGTGAGCTCTTTTTGTGAGGTCCTTTCTTTATCTAACCTTTCTTGCAGGTTTATCATTTAAAGATGTTATGAGGCAATGGGAAAAATATTGATAGGTGCACATGGGAGGATTTGCTAGGAGCAAAAAAAAAATTGATGAAATGCTTAAAAGGCTTAAAAGTAGACAATCTCAAAAGAGTCAAGATGGCGAGAGCGGTAAAAAAGAAAAAGGAGATAGAAGACAAAATGAGAGATATATTAAGGAAGAAAGAGTTGAAAATAAAAATGAAACGAGTAAAAGAGAAAGAATGTATCATGATGATGTAAAAAAAGATGAAAGAAGAAATAATAGGAGTGGAGGAGATAGGCAAGAAAGTGGTGGAATGGCTTCAAACCTTCAAAGTGGCAAAAAGAAATTTCCTTTGTTTCAAGGAAAGAATAATCCTTAAGCTTATTTAGAGTGAAAAAAGAAGATGGAATTAATCTATGCTTGTCACCATTATTCAGAAGAGACAAAAGTAGGGCTTGCTACCTATGAATTTAGTGATTATGCTAATATTTGGTGGGATCAACTTAATTCAACTAAAAAAAGAAAGGGTGCAAAGCCTAATGCTACTTAAGAAGAGATGAAGGCTATTATGAGGGAAAATTTCATTCATAACTGCCACTATAGTTTATGTAAATCTTGGGAGAGGATTATTGAAAAGAATGAAGATAAAGTAGTTCCATGTAAGTTTGAATGCTCTTCAAGAATTAAGGGAGAATTATCACCAAAACCTAAGAAAAAAGTGTCTAAAAGGAAAGTTAAAGTTGAAAGCATCAAAAGCATTCCAAGGACAAGTATTTCAAATGCTTAAAGTATGGTCATCATGCCATTAATTGTTCACTCAAGAGAGCATTAAAGATTCAAAAAGCCTTGGGACGATTAGCAAAGGAAGAAAGTGAAGATCAAAAGGAGAACATCTTCCATACTAGATTCAACATTAAAGGTAAGATGTGCAATATGATTATTGATAGTGAAAGTTGTACTAATGTTGCTAGTACTTACATGGTAGAGAAGTTGAATTTGCCTACTTTGTCATATCTCAATCCATACAAGTTACAAGGGTTGAATGATAATAATGGAATAAAGGTGATAAAGCAAGTGTTGATTTCTTTTATCCTTGGCAAATACCATGATGAGTTGCTGTGTGATGTTGCTCCTATGAATGCTTGCCATTTATTACTTAGAAGACCATGGCAATTTAATAGGAAAGTTACACATAATGGAGTCCTCAACACATATAGCTTTGAAATAAATGGGAGAAAAATAAAAATTAATTATTTAACCCTAAAACAAGTGTATGAGGATCAATTAAGAATATAAAAGAAAAGAGAGGAAGAAGAAGAAAAGAAAAAGAGAGAAGATAAGAATAGAGAAGAAATGAAAAAGAGAGAAGAAAATGAGAGAAAAAGGGTAGAAAAAAAAGGTAAAAAAAAATAGAGAGGAGAAGAGAGTAGAAAAGAGTAAGAGCAATGAGAAGAAAAAGAGTGATTATGAAAAAGAGAGTGAAAGAAAAATTATGTTGAGAGAAAGAGAAAAAGAGAGGGATTCTGTAGAAAAAAAGGGAAAATAAAATTTGAGAGTTATTAGAAAAGCAAGTGGGATAAAGAGTATTTTGTATATTTCTAGGCCAATTGTCTTGTAAAAGAAAGCTTATGAAAATACTAACAATCTTGAAATTATTTTATCAAATATTTGTGATGCTATTTTGAAAGAATTCCAAGTAGTGTTTCCAAAAGAATCTTTCAAAGAGCTATCATGTGTGAAAAGGAAAATGCCCCAATTAGAGCAAGGTAACTTTATTGTGATGGTTGATATGTTATCTTGGAAGTATACTCTCATCTCCACTTTGCATAAAAATTTATTGGGTGTTGAAAATATTAGAATTTTGCATGTAAATGATTATGGTCTTCCTAGTTCTTCACTTAATATTGTTATTCCTTTAGTTGATTTTGCTACTATTATATTTATTGATGCTGTTTCAAATGTTGATGCTTGTAAGGAAATGGTTTTTGGATACATTTTTATGTATGATAGATTTTTGTGTGGAAAGAACAACATGTGTGTGCCTAAGAGTTCTCATAAAAATCTGTTTAGTAGGGAAGCCCGTGGACATGATTTGATAAAATATTTTGGCATTAAGGATCTCCTTGATATTGTACTTAATGTGTTGCATGGCCCTTTTGTGTTCTCTAAACATTATTTGAAATGGAGATATCATCAAATGTCCTTGATATTGTACCTTTGCTTCTTGGTTTGTCTAATGCACCAAGTATTTTTGTGAGCTCAATGAATCATGTTTGGCATACTTTTTTAAATAAATTTGTTAAGGTTTATTCAGATAAAATTCTAGTGATGAGTTTATGTATTTTTACTTGCAAGTTTTTTTATGAGTTTCTTTTACTTTTATGTTTTAAGTATTTTTAAGAATAAGTTTGTTAGTGTTGGTTTTCATTGTTATCATGAACCCAAGGGATGATTCTTCTTGTTTGAAAACTTAAAGAGTTAGAAAGAGCTGCCACATCTACATGATCATGATGAATTGTATGCTTAATGTGTGAAATGCTTATTTTACAAGGAAAGAATTGCTTGTTTGAATCATACTATGAGTGGCATAGGAATAAAGATCAATGAAGTAAAAGTGAAAATAATTAGAAAATGGTCTCCACCTAAGTTTGTTAGTGAAATTAAGAGCTTTCATGATTTGATTAATTTTGATGGAAAACTTATAAGGAACCATGTTCTATGCGCTTCCAATGACAAACTTATTACTATTGATAATTTGGTATGCTTGCATGAGATTATTGATTCTTATTTTGTATTTGATCCAGGTGGTTGCTTATTAAGGGTATGAATGGAAAATGAGGTGTTCCAAATCCAAGGAATCCTTATTACATCTAGATGGAGATGGTTCACTCCAAGTCTTGAAGAGACTAATTATTTTCCTAATTTGAATTCTTATAGTGAGTTTGATGTGAGTGCTTCTTTTGTTGATTCTAATCTTTCTCCTTTTAATGTAGGTTTTAAAGATTCGGGGATGAATTTTTTTGAAGAGAGGGGGAATGATGTAAATCTAAGGGAGGTTAATATAAAGAAGTGAGATAGGATGAGAGTTTAATCAAGTGTATTAAAATTGTGCCACATCATCATCAAGAAGATGGCACCACATCAGCTATGATCCACATCCCTGCCACATCATCATGGAAATGGCACCACATCATTGCCACATCAGTCATTACCCTAGTTGGTGTCACTTCAGTCTATTTTCACTATTATTTGATGTTTTAGACTTTGACTTAGTATTTAGACCTTTAGTTTGTATTTATTTTGTGTTATGTCATTTTAAACCTTTTTGGGCTTCAATTTAGGCTGAATGTGTTAGCCCCATTTTACTTTAAAACATTCGCCATGTTTTTATAGGTAACTATGTTACTTATAGTCATTTAGAGGCCCATTTATTGGGTTTAGGTTAGTGGATTAATTTAAGCCAATATACTATTATTTAAACCCATTTTCAATTAGGATTTTAAAAAGCTATATAAGGAGGCTGATTCCTTATACAAATCAGTTTTTATATTTGATATTTTGAGTTAGAGAATTTGGCTAAGTGCCTCTCTTAAGTTCATGAATAAACTTGTGACTTATCAAAGGGATTCATCCTTTGTGGCATTGATCATCACTAATCAAGGATTCTTCCTTGTGGCGTGTTTTTCTTCTTCACTTATCGAAGGATTTACATCCTTTGTGGCGTATTTATCATCACTTATTGCTCTCCTTCTTCGTCTTCTGGAGTGTGGCGTGAATACCCTTCTATTTTTGATTTTGCATTTACTGAATTTAGGATAGATTCAACACAATTTCACATCAAAAAATTACTCCGTTAAATAATACAAAACTTGGAAAAAGGCCCCCATCATCTATAAAACTGACAACATATATTAGTCATATGCATCGCACATGATTTTTTTAACAAATGCTTTTCTCTAATTGGCTAATTCCATGTTAGTATTACACTCATCCAATTATTCTAGGTTAACATTATAATTATTCCAAGTTATTTCTCTCTATTTACAATTTTTTTATGTTGAGGGTTTAAAATTATATTATATTAATTTTTTAGTCTTTGTACTTTTCAATAAACGTAGAAAACAATGAGACAAGTGAACAAGATCCATTAGCTATTCCAAATATTCATGTGTTAGGGCTTAGAGTTCTTTATGGCATTCCAAAAGTAATTGAAGGATTTTACTGCATAATTAGAGTATAACTTGAATGAAATGAAAGGAAGGGATTTTAGTGCATAATTAGAGGACAACTAAAACTAATTTCCCAGTAAGTTTAAGTATGGAAAAATTCCCTATGAAATTCATTTACATTTTAAGGTTAGATTAAAGTATTTACTTAGACGTGATGTTCTTTTCAATTGCTAATTGCATAAGATAGAAGAGAGAAGCCAAAATTTGGAAATAATGGAGTTAAATCTTATTTTGTTATGATAGAGCCACTTAAAAAGGAGAAAACCAAGATTTGTTATGTGGTCTAATCTCATTTTATATTCTAAAATCATGTTTTGTTATGATAGTGGATACAACCACTTAATAGTCTATTCTCATTTTATATTCTAAAATCATGTTGTTTTCATGATGAATTGGTTTATTCTCAGTGGATAAACCCTGTTTTGTGTGATATGTATGATGCAGCATTCTATTCAATTGATGTTGAAATACGTCATAATGGTGAGTTAACAAAGGAACCAGAATTGGAGTATAAGGGTGGGGAACTAGGAAGTGGCATAATATAGACATGGATAACAACATTAAATTTGTTAGAGAGGCAAAGGATTTGAACTACTAAAATATTATTGCATTATGGTGCAGAATTGATGAACAAGAACATCAAGGCATAATTAAGATAGGAAATGACGCTAATTTATTAAAGATTGAGTAGAAAATGTCAAAAGAGGGACACAGGGTGTTAAAGGTTTATTTTGATCATGGTATTAATAAAGACTTCGGCTCAAATTGGAATAAACTACTTCTCATAGGACTAACTTTATCTAATACAAGTGGAGCCTAACTTACATCACCTAGTGCACATGCTATAAAAATCGTGAATCCAAAGCAAAATCCAAGGAAAAGGCAAAGGCTAAGAAAAAGGACTGCACCTACTACCAATGAGCTATAAGCTACAGAAATATTATTACTATCTTCTCTTGATTTTGGTGCTGTGATGCAGTAAGGATATATTCATTTTTAAAAATTAAATGTTTTTTTGTTACTAGATTACATGTAGCAAGGATATCTTCTCTTGATTATGAAGTAAACAATGGCTGCAAATATCAAGTTTTGATATTCGTTGTTATAGAACAATTGATAAAGTGCTATCATAGATAATAGAAATTGTCATATTTGTTAACAATGGTTGCATAATGCTTATTTTATCATATATTTTTATTTATTAATGTGGCTAAATATAAAATTTATCCGTATGCCACTTATTCAACATGAAAGCAAGTTATGTTTGTTTTCGTACTACAGATTGTCAATTTCGTACTTAACACCTCAACTAATGAATTGAAAGTTGCTTGCAATAATAAGAGAATAAGATTCCATGCTTAAATTGACTCTCAAAGCTACTGGTTAAGGATAGTTAAATAAATGATTATTGTAGACACATTTTTTAGTTTAAGTTTGCATAATGAAATCGACACACAACCATTTAAGGAAAAGGATTCTACAAATACTTGTGAACATCTTTTTAAAAGCCTAAACATTACAATTAAGCAGTATGATGCATTACAATTATGCAGTAAAATTATTGCATAATTATTTCTACGTATATTTTAATTATTGTCTCTCCTTGTAAGGCTACATAATTGTACTTCATTAAGTTGCATAATTGGCTACCATTGATTTGCATCATTGCCATTATAAAATGTCTTAACTTTCGTATCATCCTAATGCAGTTATATTGCTAGAGAAATCAAAAAACACAAATTTTCATTTAACAAACTTCAAATTTTCATTCATTGTCAATTTCAAGTTATAACTATATTAGCAACTTTATATTTAGTTAAACCTATAACCCTACCCTCATTACATGATTAAGCATAACATTTCTCAAACCTTTCAATCTCATAATAGGTACTTACCTCTCACCATATTACAATAAAAAAAATAATAGAAGACTATTAGCACACAAATCAACCATAAGGCTACCATGAATTTACACATAGAATGTTGTTTTGCATTAAATTGATAGTTGGCATGCCTCAACATCTTTTGGCTTTCTAGTAGTCCATCATAGTAGATTTCTCATTCATATTGTTGTAATCGTCAGCCCACCAAAAGAAATCACAAAGCACAAGTTCCTTCCATCTTGGACGACCCAAAAAATGCCTTCCAAAGTTAGCCTCCATCTTTGATGTTCGAAGAGATGCCTGTAATCCACAATCACAATAATGAAAAGGTTTCTACCTCCCACTTGACCAAACTAAAGAACCCATTGAATCCATGATAACTTACAACAAAATAACAAAATGGAAGAAAGCAAATGTTTGAGTTGCTTCACTCTACAAATCGCACAAAGGAAGCAAACAATGGTACAACTAGGAATTTTACTTTAGTTAATTTTGAGGTTTCAATAAACCCAACTTTGACAAAAAAATGTATTTTCTCAAATGGAAATTTTTTTTACTTACATGAAAAATGCATCCATATAGGTAAATTAAGCCATTAGGAAACAAACGTGTAAAAAAAATCATCTATGATGCACATGACTAATGTCCGTTGTAAGTTTACAAATAATGGGGTTTTTTTTCTAAGTTTTAGATTATTTAAGGAGGTAATTTGTTGTTTCCATAACTCATAAAGGGCAAAATCCACTACCCCTAAGTTGGTGGGGATTATTTGTATTTTTTCCTATTTTAAATATTTTATTTTATTAAATTAATTTATTTTTCTATCTAAATATTTTAAAATTTTATTTTAAATATCTTTCATGTACTATTTATTAATTTTTTTAATATCAAAGTTCAAATTTAATTTTTATTTTTAAGTCATGGGCAAAGTTTTGAAAAGAAATTTCAAAATAAAGCTTTTAAGAGAAACTTTGCTTTTTGTATTTCATAACTGATATGCCTTTTTCTATTCTTTTATTAATTTTATTATTGCTATAATTTTTGTTCCTAGAGATGAGTTATTAATATATCTACGTTCATAACTGTAACTTCCTTTTTATGTTTTTATTATGTAACATGTTATGGTTGCAATATTCTTATATTTAAATTTAAATATAAATGTAAGTCATACTTAGTTATATTATATATTTATCTAATAAGTTATAAGCAAATATTATACTTTAAATTTTTAAATACTCAATTTATGAAAAAAAAGAAAATTTTAACAAATTTCTTTTATTAAATATGAAGTAAGTGATTTAAAATTACAATTATTTTTTATCATATACAATTTTTTATAAAATAGAAAGTCATTAAAATAATATACACCAATATTTATATTATAGCCTTTCTACATATATTGGGAGGAAATTCTTTAAATTAATTTCCTCGTCAACTGTGATTTAAAAATAATAGATAAAGAGTAAGATGAGTTGTGAGAGTTTCTATTTATTTAATTTTCATTTACTCTCTATTAGATCTCCTTTTATATTAAAGATTTTTAATTTAACAATGGATTCATATTATAGACAATTTATAAAAATTACTATACTTGTACTTTTATTTTATAGAAAGTAATCAAATTCAAAATGTTTTATTTTAAAAATTAATGTATAATTATATAATAAATTTAATTTTAATATTTTTATAATAAAAATTATTTAAATTTTATTTATATGATTATATATTTAATTAAGATGAAAGTAAATTTATAATCCTTGTATTGTATGTGTTCTTAATTAGTTATATTAAGAAAAAAAGGTTTTTTAACCCTTTTTTTTTTAGACAAGTGTTAGGCTATGGGAAAATCCTTTTCCCTCCTAACACTATCCAAGATTTTTCTTTTATTTTTATGCTCTTTTTTGCCTTTTTATTTATATTATTATAATATAATTTAAATATTATTAAATATTATAAATTAAAATTAATATAATTTTTTAGAACAAAATATCTTAAATAATTTAAAGTTTTTATTAAATTAAATTAATCTATTTTATTATACATTTTATTTTTTAATTTTATTGTTTAATAATTTAAGTATTATTTCTCTTTTTCTTATTTGTTCTATTTTATATTTTTTTATTTTTATGTCCATTTTATTGTTTTTAATTCAAATATTAATATTACTAAATAATACATATATAATATTATATAATTTATATTTAAATTAATATAAATATTTTAAAAAAATTAAAATTAGTATACAAATTATTAAATAAATAAATTAATCACATATTCTATTTTTTAAATAAAATTTTTTAATATTAAGATCAAATTAATTTATATAACTTTGTTAATATTTTTTTGATACCAAGTTTATGAGTTACATATCAAATCAAATTAATTACGTATTCTATTTTTTAAATACAATTTTTGAATATTAAAATCAAATTTATTTATATAACTTTGTTAATATTTTTCTTATACTAAGTTTATGAGTTATGAGTTACATATCAAATTATATATATATATATATATATATATATCAATTAAGATTAAGATTTTGGCAAAGCTTTAAACTTTATGTGTTTTCATATTTTTTTCTTCTCACTTATATTATTTATAACTCAAATACTATTGAATAATGTAAATTTATTACAATATTATTTTTTATGATAAAAATATTTTAAATAAATTAAGGTTATGAAAATTATTAATTTTTTAATATTAGATTTTATGTACAATATTTCAAATTAAATACATATCAATAAAATTTAAAGAAGAATATTTTCAAGGAATCTTGTTATTATTAAAGGAGAATTGATAGGGAATTCAATGGGAGATGACCTAATCTTCATGACGTAGGTAGATTAAGTAAATCAAAATCAAGTGAAAAAAAGGATATGAATGCCACACTCTAGAATTAAGGAAGGAAAATTGGGAGCGATAAACTCTGAATTTAGATGGTTCGATGACCTAATGAATGCAAGTAACTAACCAACGCTATAAGGAACGCAACCGGCTACTTAGACCACTTGTCTAACCATGAACACAAGTTAATCAATCCATATAACAACACACCTAGGTTGAAGCATAAATTAGGGGCTTTTATGAATTTGAATCTCTGATCTTATAAAAGAAGATTGATAAAGTAAGGTTTCACAAGAGTAAAAAAAGATAATATTATCACACTTTAGAGAAGAAACACTCAAATTGGTATTATATTCATCAACTGTTGAATTCTAAGTTACATAGATTCCTATTTATACTACTTTTAGGAAAATACAAATAGTAATTGTTATACTTAGGAAAATACAAAGCTTTGACTATCATTAAATTAAAAAATGAAAATTATCCTCAAATTTTCCATATAACACACTTCCGATTAGGAAAAATGGCTCCGGATTTGTTGCACTCCATATTGAAAATATATCCAGATTCATTAAACTCTATATTTAGAGAACATCTTCAAATTTGTTATGCTCCATATTAGAAAAATATGTCCACATTTGTTGCACTCTATAATAGGAAATTATATCCTAGTTTGTAGCGCTCCATATTAGGAAAATGTGTCCAGATTCGTTGTACTTCAAATTTCTTTAAATTTCTTAGGCTTGGATAAGCAGTACTTCAACTCTATTTGTTTCTTTTACTTAGGCTCCTTAGGCCAGAATTATATTTACATAGGCTCCAATTGCTTCTTGTATTTTTTTTAGTCTTCCTTTTATTATTGGGCCTCAACTTAGAGTTAAGTTCTTCTCTACTTGAGCTTGATCATGCAAAGTGCTGGACTAGTTTGTATCAGGAGTTTTATCAAATTAGGGTGTATATATATACACCCATAAGTGTTGGGTTAAGGTTCCCACGAAATATTACTTTAATATTTCTTTTTTTTATTTTTTATGTTTTTAAATTTCTTTTCACTTATACTATTTACAATTCAAATATTATTAAGTATTATAATTTAGATATTATTTCTCATTTTTATTTGAATCGTTTCATGTCTATTTAATTTTTATATTCACTTATATTATTTATAACTTAAATATTAATATTAATAAATAGTATAAATATAATATTAATATTTTATTTTCATTTTGAATTCTTTACAAAGTTATGGAAAAAATTTTATTTTATTTTATTTTATTTTATTTTCTTTCTCACTCTTATTTTTATTATCATACTAAATATGACATATTTTTATGCTCTTTCTCAATCTTATTTCTTTCATTTTTATCTTTTTTTATTATCACATATTTATATAATTAAGTTATTTATAATAAAATTTAAAATAATAAAAAATATCTAATTTATATTTTAAAATTTATTTTTATATATTAAATAATATATTTCAATATATGATGTGAATCTAATGAGAGTCAATCATGTAAAAGTAAGATAGGAGAAGAGCTTAATCAAGTGCATTACAATTATATTACATCATCATTGAGTTAGTGCTATATCACTGTCACATCATTAAGGAGATTGCACCACATCAATGTCGCATCAGTCATTATCCTAATTAGCGCCACTTCAGCCTTTATTTTCAATTATTTGATGTTTTAGGCTTTAATTTAGCTTTTAGGCCTTTAGTTCATGTTTATTTTGTTTTGAGTCATTTTAAAGCAATTTGGGCTTTAGTATTAATGAATGTATTTAAGCCTATTTTACTTTAAAGCACTGACCATGTTATTATGAGTAGTTTATCATGTCACTTAGAGTTATTTAAGGGGCCTTTTATTAGGTTTAGGTTAGTGGATTAGTTTTGGGCTAATATGCTATCTTTTGAACCCATTTTCAATTAAGGTTTTAGAGAGTTATATTAGGAGGCTTGTTCCTTATATAAATCAAATTTGAGATTTGAGACTTGAGATGTGGGAGTTAGAAAATTTGGCTGAGTGCCTCTCTTGAGTTCATGAATGAACTTATAACTTATCAAAGGGATTCACCCCTTGTGGCATTAATCATCACTAATCAAAGATTCATTCTTGTGGCGTGTTTTTTTTTCTTCACTTATTGAAGGAGTTACATCCTTTGTGGCATGTTTATCATCACTTATCACTCCTCTTCTAGAGTGTGGAGTGAATAACCTTCTATTTTTATTTTCGGATTTGCTGAATTTTAGGACAATCCAATGCAATATTCACATCATTTGGTATTCAGAGCAAGGTTCCCAAATTCAGGTTTCACTTTTCCTTAAAATTTCATCACTATTCATTTTACTATTCATCGCACACTTTCTACAGCATCGTTCATGAATTTATGGATTTATTCTTCATTTCTACCCTTTTAATTTTGTTTTTGTATCTATTTCTTTGCTAACTTTGGTTGTTTTAAATTCATGTGTTTTGATTAAGTTTTCTATTAAATCTAAATTGCTCTTCATTTCTGTCTTCTATGTGTTTGATAAATTGTTCAAGTCAATTGTATGTCTAAATTTACTTTGATACTTAATCACTTTCTTTATTTTTGTGTTGTTTGCTGTTGTTGAGCTCAAATTTTGGTTCAAATCTAGTGAATGAAAGTTGCATTAAACATATTTGTTAAAAGTTCAAAGCGAAGAAGTACAAATTGCATTAACTAATTGCCATATTCTAATGACACAACATTATAGTACTATAATTGAATATAGTAATTAATTAAAGTAAAGCAAATAGCACCAAGTTTGGATTGTATGAAAACTCTTACAATCAACATATATAGTATTGCATGGTAAATTTTTTATTAAGAGAAAAAATGCAAAAACAAAATGAAGATTGGTACTGATTAGTAATGAGTTAGAAAGTAAAAACATTTAACAAGAAAAAAATAGCAAGAAAAAAGGAGAAAAAGCCAAGTGAATAAAAGGCAACTTACAAAGAAGAGGTAAGAAAAATAAAGTGTTGAATTGTTGAAAACAAATTAAAACACATTCAAAAGAAAAGAAGTTGTTTGCTTTTAGTTATTCTAGGTTCTTGATATGCTCTAATCATGCTTGAACTTCTCATTTTGAAATTGATTGTTCATTGTCTCTTTCAATTTCTTTGAGTACTTAAATCAATACCTCTTATTATCTTATATTGTTCCTTCCCATTATTTTAAGTCCTAGTTAATTCTTTCCTTTTGAATTCTCATTATTGAGTTTTTAAGTCTTGTTTATCTTCTTTTTTTTAATTATCTGATTTTAAATATTTGAGTCCTAGTTATTTTTTATTCCTAAAATTCTCACTCCTTGTTTTCTTGATAGGAAATTCAATGGGGTGGCCTGATCTTCATGATATAGGCAGATAAAGTAAATCAAACAAATTTAAAAGAAGGATATGAGCGCTATACTCCAAAATTGAGGAAGGGAATTAGGAGTGATAAGCTCTGAATTTAGGGTGGTTCAATGACTTGACGAATGCAAATAGCCAACCAATGTTATGAGAAATGCGACCTGCTACTTAGACTACTTGTCTAACCACAAACACGAATTGACTAATCCACACAACAATGCACCTAGGTTGAAGCACAAATTGGAGGCTTTTATGAATTTGAATTACCAATCTTATAAAGGAATATTAACAAAGCAAGATTTTATAAGAGTAAAAGAAAATAAATTTCTCACACTTTGGAAAAGAAACACTCAATTTTGTATTGTATTCATGAACTACTAAATTTTGAATTACATAGATTCCTATTTATACTACTTTTAGGAAAATACAAATAGTAAATACTATACTTAGGAAAATACAAAGTTTTGACTATTATTAAATTAAAAAATTGAAATTATCCTCAGATTTTTCTTATTTTTTACACTCCTGATTAGGAAAAATGTCTCATGATTTGCTGCACTCTATATTGGAAATATATCCAAATTCATTGAATTCTATATTTGGAAAATATCTCCTAATTTGTTGCGCTCCATATTAGGAAAATATTTTCAAATTCATTGCATTCCATATTAGAAAATTATCTCCTAATTTGATACGCTCCATATTGGGAAAATGTGTCTAGATTCATTGCACTCCAAATACCTCCAGATTTCTTAGGCTTGGATGAGCAGCACTTCAGCTTTATTTATTTCTTCTACTTGGGCTCCTTGGGCCAAATTGCATTTACATAGGCTCCAATTACTTCTTGTATTCTTTTGAGTCTTCCTCTTGTCATTGAGCCTTTGCATAGAGTCAATTTCTTCTTTACTTGAACTGGATCATGCAAAGTGATGGACTGGTTCATATTAGGAAGCTCATAAGGAATCAAGTTATATGTGCTTTCATTGACAAATTTGTTACAATTGATAATTTTATATGCTTGCATGAGTTGTTGACTATTATTTTGTATTTGATCCGGGTGATCATGTGAATGGAAAAGGAAGCGTTCCAAATCTAATGGAATCCTAACTACATCCAAGTGGAGATGATTCACCTAAGTCATGAAGAGATAATAGTTGTTTTCCTAATTTGAATTCTCATTATGACTTTAATGTGAGTGCTTTCTTTGGTGATTCTAATTTTTCTCCTTTTGATGTGGGTTTTGAATATTCAAGGACGAATCTTTTGGAAGATAGGGGGAATGATATGAATATAAGGGAAATCAATCATGTGGAAGTGAGATAGAAGGAGAGCTTAATCAAGTGCATTACAATTTTGTCACATCATCACTAAATTGGTGCTATGTCATTACCACATCATCAAGGAGATGTTGCCACATCAATGCTACATTAGCCATTATCATAATCGGCATCACTTTAGCCTTTATTTTCAATTATTTAATATTTTGGGTTTTAATTTAGCATTTAGGCCTTTAGTTCATGTTTATTTTGTTCTGGGTCATTTTAAAGCATTTTGGGCTTTAGTATTGATGAATGTATTTAAGCCTATTTTGCTTTAAAATATTGACCATGTTATCATGAGTAGTTTATCATGTCAGTTAGAGTTATTTAGGGGGCCTTTTATTAGGTTTAGGTTAGTCGATTAGTTTTGGGCTAGTA
The DNA here is from genome assembly GCA_020226215.1 of Sindora glabra. Lineage (NCBI taxonomy): Eukaryota > Viridiplantae > Streptophyta > Magnoliopsida > Fabales > Fabaceae > Sindora > Sindora glabra. Next base: position 22,108,180 of record CM035233.1, on the reverse strand, counting down.
TGCTATCTTTTAAGCTCATTTTCAATTAGGGTTTTAAAGAGTTATAAAAGGAAGCTTGTTCCTTATACAAATCAGATTTGAGATTTAAGAGTTAGAGAATTTGGATGAGTGCCTCTTTTGAGTTTTTGAATAAACTTGTGACTTATCAAAGGGATTCACCCTTTATGGTGCTTATCATCACTAATTAAGGATTAATTCTTGTGACGTGTTTTTCTTATTCACTTATCAAAGGATTTACATCCTTTGTGGCGTGTTAATCATTACTTATCGCTCCTATTCTTCATCTTCTATAGTGTGGTGTGAATAACCTTTTATTTTTGTTTTCAAATTTGCTAAATTTTGAGACGATCCAACACAATTTTACATCAATATATAAATAAATTATTATATATTTCAAAAAACTAATTTTTTTTAATTAATGAGTTCAAAAACTAATTTAGTTGAAAGGAAATAGCATTTTTATAGGAAATAAATTCTTAATTAGACGTGTTAAAATAGGTTGAATTTAACAAATTGGCCTAAAACTGATTTAATTTACTTGACTCATGGTTGGAACTGGTTTAAAAAATGATAACAGTAGTCTGACTTAGTAAAAGAGGACTGGAAAATGTTAACCTATCATATTATTAGGTCAGGGCAGGTAATAGTAATAAATAATAAATAATTAATTTATTATTATATTTTTATATATATTAAAATAATAAAATTAATATATTAAAATTATTCTTTAATATATATAATATTAAAATTATATATGAGTAATATTAAATAATTTTTAATATTAAAATTGATAAATTTATTTATTTAATATTGTCAACAAATATTATATAAGTTTATCAAAATAAATAATTACATTAAAATTAAAAAATAAAAAAATCTAAGAAATTCAATTTATCATAATCACCATAAAACCTAGAAAATAATAAAAAATAATTACACAAAGTAATTATTATAACTAAATTACATAAAATATTATCATAACTAGATAAATATATTAATTAAAGTAATAAATTATTATTAGTATAGTAAAATGGTAATATATTTATATATATGTGTATTATGAATTTTGTTAACAAAATATTTGTATCTATTTTAATTAATATTAAATTATTTTAGTTTAGGTGCCATAGTTTTTAATTACTTTTCTAATTGGAGATTTTCCATATTAAAAAGTATTATGCTTTGATTTATTTTTACTATTTTCTATATCCATTAATAATGATCAGAATAATAAATTTTTAAATAATAATTAATTTTAATTAACTAATAATATAAAATTAAAAATAAATAAATAAGTGATATAGTAGTAGTAGTAGTAGTAATAATAATAATAATAATAATAATAATAATAATAATAATAATAATAAGGTATAATGAGTTGCAAAACTCATCTGAAATTAACTAATAAAAGTCAATCTGGGATTGAGAATGAGAATAAAATTGGTATTGTAGGAATCCAACCTAAGCTGATTTGATGAAAAAGTAGTTCAGTTTGAGACTAACTTGACATACAATTTTTGCTTGTTCACCTAGTAAAGTTGGATTAATACATTTTGACAACTTTATTCTTAATATGTTAACAAGTGGCAGCATAAAAAGTTATAATTAGTCTCACATATAAGTTAGGATAAGATACAATATTATATGAATGTTAATGGGAAACTATCTTTTTAATATTGTTTAAAATTTGTTTTAATTTTTCATGTTTTTCATGTTTAGTGCGTGGTTTACCAATTTTATATTTTTAAGGGGCTTATAAACTCGTGTGCAAAAAAAAAAAAAAAGGGAATTACATTTTAAATGTAGAAGAAGATATAAAATCTTTTAAAAATATCAAATGTCAGGAAATGAATAAGCAAGGAGTGTAAGGAAAATATTTAGGAAAAGTGTCTCATGCACTTTTCTTTAATAGATGAGGTCAACTCCCAAGTTACGTTATTCCTTTTTTAGTCAAAATTAATTATCATATATATATGTTTCATATTTTATAAATAAATATTATCAAGAAATTATAATAAAGTTGATACAATTTATAGAATTAAAAATTACAACTAAAAATATAAAGATATACACATATTTATATACATACATATTCTTCTTCTTCTCTACTATAAAAATAATTTTTTATAAAAAAATTTAATGTAAGATACTAAAATTAGTGATCAAATAAAAAATTAATGTTTAAGAGATCAAATACTCAATTTCATCAAATTTACATATTTCAAAATTAACCTAAAAATATAATAGTTACTCTTTTTACCAATAAACATATTATAATTTATTATGCATGAACACTATAACAATTTATAATATGATCATATATAAATAATTCATTAAGAAAATAAAATATATTTAAATAAAAAATAATTATTTTTACATTACATAAATATTCTATCTAGAAATAATTCTAAATTTAATGTATTTGAAACATCAACTAATAAGATGTTAGTGAAACTATAAAAAATAATTATTAAAACTTTAATATAATTCAAAATATATTGAGATGTAATAATTATAAAACTTAACTCACAGTATGAAAGGATAATATTGTAAATAAAATATTTTAAACATGTATTTATAATATAATCATAAATTAAATTAATTTTTGTAAATAAAGTGATAAAAATATAAAATATATGCTTGTATAAGCATTATAATTATAATAATATTAGATAAACATGTAAGAGTACTATAATAATTTATAATATAGACATATATAAATATTTTATTAAGAATATAGAATATATTTGAATAAAAAATGAATAATTATAAAATTTTTAAGATAAATATTAAATATAGTTTATTAAAAGATTGCAAATATTTTTTGATTTAAAAGGAGGATAGATATTAAATTTAAAAATAAAATAAATTAATTTAATAAAATATAAAAATGGAAAACATTTAATTAAATTCTTTCTAATACTAATTTTTTTATAGGTCATTTTTCAAAAGATATTTTTTATTTTAAGAGAAAAATTTATGGATGGAAGAGTTTAAACAAAAAGGATAATCTAGATTTTTAAGATTCTTGATATTAGTCTTTTAAGATTTTTAAGATTCTTAAATACCTTAAAAAATTATTTTTTATCCAATATTTTTATAAGAGTTTTAAGATTCTTGATATTAGCATTTTAGAAAAATAAAAATAAGTTTTACAAATATAAAGTGATATATCAAATAATTATTCAGGTAAAAAATATAAAGTAATATATCATTGATTCCTTCCTCATTTCATTTTCTATGCATATCTTTTTTTAGAATATTTTTAAAATAAATATTAAAATTAGTTTAAAAATAATTATAAATTTTATAAGATAAATATTAAATATTATTTATTAGTAGAATGTAAAATTTTTTATTTATTTAAAAGAAGATAAAAATGGGAAAAATTGTACCTTAAAAAATTAATTTTTATCCAATATTTTTATAAGAGTTTTAAGATTCTTGATATTAGCATTTTAGAAAAATAAAAATAAGTTTTACAAATATAAAGTGATATATCAAATAATTATTCAAGTAAAAAATATAAAGTAATATATCATTGATTCCTTTCTCATTTCATTTTCTATGATATCTTTTTTTAGAATATTTTTAAAATAAATATTAAAATTAGTTTAGAAATAATTATAAATTTTTAAGATAAATATTAAATATTATTTATTAGTAGAATGTAAAATTTTTTATTTATTTAAAAAAAGATAAAAATGGGAAAAATTGTAATACGTTGGTTTTAAATGGATAGTAAATTACTGTAATAGACTATGACCTTCATTTTCTTTCCATTCTTTTCTTAATATTTTTAATTTAAATATTAATTTTTTTTTTAAAATAATAATAAAATTTTTAAGATAAATATTAAATATAACTTATTAATAGATTGCAAAATATTTTTTATTTATTTAAAAGAGGATAAAAATTAAATAACTGTAATATATAAAATTTAAAAAGAAAGTAAATAAGTGTAATAAAATATGAATTTTTCATTTCATTTTCTATTCATATTTTTTTAAGATTTTTAAGATAAGTATAAAAATTATCTAAAAATAATTATAAAATTTTTAAGTTAAATATTAAATATACCTTATTAGTAGATTGTAAAATTTTTTATTTACAAGAGCAGAAAAATTTAAAAATTAAAATATATTAAATTTAGAAGAGAAATAAATTCTTACAATAAAATATAAAAATAATAGATATAATATCGAATCCTCTAATTATTTTGATTTTTTTGAGTAAAAAAGTGAATTGATAGTTGACATGAATTTTTTTTAGAATGTTTTAGGAGAAAAAAATTTTTATTTTGAGAGGAAAATTTGTAAGTAAAATAGTTTTAAAGTAAGATATAAAATATAAATAGATAGATAGATTATAAAATTTTTAAGATAAATATTAAATATCATTTATCAGGAGATTGTAAATTTTTTTATTTATTTAAAAAGGATAGAAAATTAATCAATTATAATATATTAAATTTAAAAAAGTAAATTACTATAATAAAATATGACCTTCTTATTTTATTTTTTATCCATATATATTTTTTTAGGATTTTTATAGTAAATATTAAAATTAGTTTAAGAATAATTATAAAAATTTTAAGATAAATATTAAATATAAATTATTAATAGATTGTGAAATTTTTTCATTTATTTAAAAGTGGATAGAAAATTAAATAATTACAATATATTAAATTTAGAAATAAAGTAAATTAGTGTAATAAAATATAAATTTCTCATTTCTTTTTCTATTTAGATCTTTTTTTTAAGATTTTTAGGATATATGAAAATTAGTTTGAAAATTATTATAAAATTTTAAAGAAATATACCTTATTGGTAGATTGTGAAATTTTTTCATTTATTTGAAAGAGATAGAAAATTAAATAATTATATTATATTAAATTTAAAAAGAAAAAAATTAGTATAGCAAAGTATGAAAATGATAGACATAACATTAAATACTCTAATTATTTTGACTTTTTTAAGCAGGAAAGTGAATTAAGTTATATTTGATATGAATTTTTTTAAAGGATATTTTAATAGAAAATATTTTTTATTTTAGGAGAAAATTTTGCAAATGGAAAAGTTTTAGAGTAAAATAAATATTTATATGATTTATGAGAATAAGTGAATAAAAAGTTAATAGAGGATAGTGAAAATAGGGAGTCTTTTGGTTGATATAAGAAATAAGTTCTTATGTAAAATTGAATTTCTTAAAAAGTAAATTATCATGTGAGCTTTTGAAAAAATGTTCAAAATTATTTAATTAACGTTAAAAAATGATACTTCTCAGTAATTAATTTCTTAGAAAGTATTATTAAAATGATTAGTGTACCCTTTAAAATTACAATATCAAAAATAATAGTCAATAAGGCATATTTGCCTTTTTTAATTTTTACTGAAATTTCAATCTTATTCTTTAAGTTTTATATGACATAAATCTATCCTATAACTTTTAAAATATGTGTAATGTTACCTAATTAACTGGCGCCTATGAAATGATTCATACCATGAGTAAAATGCATAGCAAGAAAGGATTCTTTGCTATTAAGGTGAATCTAGAGAAGGCTTATAATTGTTTAAATTGGGAATTTATCCCCTGAATGAAATTAATCTAAATACTCCTTTATCGAATTTGATTATGCAATGCATTACTATTGCATCTCTATTGAAGATTTTCAACTAACTCATGGAGTTCAACAAGAGGATCCTCTCTCACCCTATATCTTTGTCTTATGTATGGACAAACTCTTTCACATAATCAATGATGCAGTTAACAATAAAGAATGGCTTCCCATGAAAGTTAGAAGAGATAGTCTTACAATATCTCATCTTATGTTCACAAGCAATCCTCTTCTTTTTTAGCGAAGATCTACTAGCTAAATTGAAGTAATTCTAAAATGTTTACATCAATTTTGCTAACTATCAGGGAAAAAAATAAATGCTTCTAAAACTAACATTTTCTTTTCAAGAAATGTTAAAATAGAAGTAAGAAAGTAGATAATAAATATATGTGCTTTCTCTCCTACCATTGATTTAAGAATGTATTTAGATGTTCCTCTTCCTCATAAACAAACATCTAAAGATACATATGAATATTTACTTAAAAAAAATTCAAAACCATCCAATAGGATGGAAAACTTCTTGCTTATCTATAGTAGGCCAAACAGTTTTAGCAAGGTCCATGATCTAAGCTCTTCCAATTTATATTATAAAAGTGACTTATCTCTCAATTGCAGTTATTCCTAAGATTGAGAAATATGAAAAAGCTTTTATTTGGGGACATATGATTAATGAAAAGAAAATTTATATGATTGCATGGTTAAAGATATTCAACCAAAAGAGGTTAAAGGACTTAGATTTAGAAGACTTCAGGAAATGAATGAAGCTTATTTAATGAAGATGGCTTGACAACCATATACTAGCTGTCAAGATTTATAGGCTACTCTTTTCCACCATAAATATATTAAACATCATAATAGAAGTGATGCGATTATGGCAAAAATTAGCAACTCACTTTTATGGAATAACCTTTACTCGCTATGGAATAAGTGGAAAGAGAATTCTACTTGGTTTATTGGAAATGACAACATGGTGAATTTTTGGAATGATATATGGATTAGCCAAACTATATTGAAAAATCTCACCTTTAAGCCCATTCCTTAGCATTTACAAAATATAACAATTGCAGCTATGGGAAATTTAGATATAGGTTAGTGGCTAAATTAGTGTGAGGATGTCTTTCCAACTAGCATTCTAAATAGTATTTGTAGTACTCTTCCTCTTGATATCAATGAAAGAAATGATATCAAAATATGGCAGCAAAGTTAAGATGGCCTTTTCTTTATGAAACATGCCTATATGATGCTTACCAAAAATTTGATTGATGAAAATGACAAGCTAGGGAAGGATATATGATAATGGCATAGATAAAAAAAATTAAAATTTTTCTTTAGAGACTATACAATAATGGCTTCTTGACAAATGAAGCAAGAGAAAGAAGAAATATGGGCAACTCTACATGTAACCATTATTAGCAAGGTGTTGAAATTGAACTTCATGTTATTAGAGATTGTAACCTTCCTAAATAGGTCTAGCTTAATTTAGTTAGAGGAAGAAACTGAGTGACCATTTCATCACTAACTTGCGGCAATGGGTGTATTCCTATATTACTAAAAGTATTTTAGTTGCAAATGATGTAGATTAAACATTGAAATGGGGCATCACAACATGGCACTTATGGTTTTGGAAAAAAAAAGCATTTCTGAACCAAAATTTGTCTTTCCATCTTAACCAATGTTATAGATAACTACCTATACCTAAAACTACAAAACAACTATTGCACTATGAGGCAGTGTAACGCCAATTGCATGGTATAGACATCAAATGGCAAAAGCCTCTTACAAAATGGATTAAACTTTACAGTGATGGATGCTAGGATTCTTTCAACTGGATGTGCAGGTTTAATGCAAGATGCTAATGGAAATTAGATTGTTGGCTTTATGAAGAATCTTGGTTATTATGATGCCTACTCTACTGAACTATGGGGCATATTGGAAGGTTTTTCTCTAGCATGGAGCATGGGTTTCAAAATAAATTATCTTGGAAGTTGATTGCCAATTTTTGGTTAATAAACTAAAGAATGATGTTAGTAGAAACATTAAAAACAAAAGACTAGTGCGGCATTGTCAAAACTAGGGATATAAATAAGTTAAGTTAAGTTGGGCTTTATATTAAATAGGCTAGGCTTGATTTCTAAATTATTGGCCTAAACTTGACCTGTTAACTTATATAAGGCCAAAATTTAGGCTTGGTCTAACATATTAAAAAGGTTTAATTAGGTTTGTGAGCCTATTTGAAAACCTCTTTCTATAAATAAGCTTTCAAATTTACCAATAGATTAAAGTTTTCTTAAGATCCAAAATTCACCAATATATTATTTGTATGTATAAATATATTATATTATATTATATTATTTATAAATATATTTATAATTAAATAGGCTAACTTGATAAGCTTATAGATTGAGCCCAAAGAAAAGAAAGCCTATTTATCTAAATAGGCTAATTTATTAGCCTAAGCCAGACTTATTTAGATAAATAAGTTAGGTTAGATTAAGTTTTAAGTAGGTTGGACCATAAGCCCCTGATAGGTCACCTAATGTACTTGCACCCTTAGTCAAAACCTCATCTAACGAGAGTGGACAGTAAAGATAGAATGATGTGAATCTAGGTGGAGTTAATTATAAGGAAGTGAGATAGAATGAGAACTTAATCAAGTATATTACAATTGTGCCACATCATTATCAAGTTGACATCACATCATCACCGCATTATTAAGGAGATAGCGTCACATTAATCATAATCCATATTACTGCCATATCATCCAGGAGATGATGCCACATTAATGCTACATTAATGCCACATCAGCCATTATCCTAATTGACGCCACTTTAGCCCTTATTTTCAATTATTTGATGTTTTGGGCTTTAATTCAACATTTAGGCCTTTAGTTCATATTTATTTTAATTTAGGTCATTTTAAAGCATTTTGACCTTTAGTTAATAATGAATGTATTTTGGCCCATTTTACTTTAAAACATTTATCATGTTACTATGAGTAGTTTACCATATTACTTAGAGTTATTTAGGGGCCTTTTTATTGGGTTTAGGTTAGTAGATTAGTTTTGGACTCATATGCTATCTTTTGAGCCCATTTTTAATTAGAGTTTTAGGAAGTTATATAAGGAGGCTTGTTCCTTATGCCAATTCATATTTTAGATTTGAGATTTGAGACTTGAGATTTAGGAGTTAGATAATTTAGCTGAGTGCCTCTCTTAAGTTCTTGAATAAACTTGTGACTTATCAAAGGGATTCACCCTCTGTGACGTTGATCATCACTAATCAAGGATTCATCCTTGTGGCATATTTTCTTCTTCACTTATCGAAGGATTTACATCCTTTTGTAGTGTGTTTATGATCACTTATTACTCCCATTTTTTATTTTCTAGAGTGTGGCATGAATACCCTTCTATTTTTATTTTTGGATTTGTTGAATTTTGGGACGATTCAATGCAATTTCACATCATAGAACATATATATAGAGAAGCTAATAAAAATGTAGATTGGTTGGCATCCAAATGTAACATAGTTGAGTTGGGCTTGAAGATTATACCTAAACTACCTCATGAGCTTCAACCTTTCTCCTTGATGATATAAATGAGGTTTTTACCCTAAGAGTAGTCTTTAATTAGCCTTTGTTTTTCCTTTCTTTAGGTTGTTTAGTCCTTCTTATTCACAAAAAAAAAAATGCTTGCATGACATCCAATTGGCATTCTACATAATGTATAAAAATTATAAATTATATTTTAATATTCTTATGACAAAATTTTATCAAAGTTTCAATTTTATCCTTTAAATTTTATTTAAATCAAATTTATCATTTAATTTTCAAAAAACAAGATCTCTTATATGTAAAGATAAAATGTGATTGTAATGCAATGACTTCTATTATAATTAATGAATTCAAATCTAAAATAAATCCAAATAATGTTTTGAAAAATTCTAAAGATAAGTCACTTTTATATTTATAAATTATCATACTCATCAAAATAGTTATTAATGATTTAGAACAAATGTGTAATGTTGTAAAAATATATTTTCAATTTTGAAAAGGTTTGAGATACAAAGGAAGTCACATAGAAGTTATCCCTTTTTGAAAAGTTAAAGAATAAATTTGATTTAAATAAATTTGGGGGATAAAATTAAAACTTTAGTAAAAATTAGGAGATTAAAAGTACCTTATTATTATAAGAATATTAAAAAATCATTTATATATATTACATATGATATTAAGTTGGATGTCATGTACATGCTTCGATTAAAAAACTTAATAGCATTAGCCAACTAGACAATATTGTGCATTTTTGAAAAGTTGAATAGTAAATTTATTTCAAATAAAACTTAATAAATAAGATAGAAAATTTAGGAGACAAAATATGCATTTTTGCCAAAGAGTAATATCATGAAGAGCTTGACTTCTTAAGAGGTGAGTATTTTATCATTGGATTTCTTTTTTTTTTTAATCTCAAAGTAAATGGATTAAAATTAAAAATACACATCTTAAATCTTTAAATGCAATTCAATGGTGGAAATACTTGACCTCTAAGGAGGTTGAACTTCTCATATCAAACCTTTTGCTATAATAATAATAATAATAATAATAATAATAATAATAATAATAATAATAATAATTGATAAATTTTTATTATTTTTAGCTATCTTTGTCTAAAATAATATTTCTAATTTGTCTATTGTAATTTCTTATTTTTTAATTTACTATAAAAATTAAAATAAAATTATTTAAAAATATTAACGTCTTGTATATATATCTTAAATTATTTTAATATAATTAAAATGGAATATATTTTAAAGGAAAAAATATTAGTTAAATAACTAACACAATAAATAAATAATTCCATCAAATTTATCTAAAATATATAAGAAATAAATAGTTTTTTATAATTGAATATTAAAATAAGAAATGATAAATATAAAATAATATAATTGATATATATAATAAATATAATATAATCATATTTAAAATAAAATTTCTATGATAGTTATATTTACCATTTATATTTATAATATAATATCAAATATTTATTTTATATTCCCTCCGTTCTTTTTTATCTATTGCATTTTGAAAAAAAATTTAGTTCCTTTTTATCTGTTGTTTTAGAATTATAATGAAATATTAAATATTTTTTTTAAATTTATCCTTCTCTTTCATTAATAAATGCTTTATTATTTTATACTATTAGTTAATATGTATTTATTTCTTCATATTTTTTTCTCTATTTTCAACGATCTTGAATTTTATATATAAAGGGTAATCTTATAAAGTTCATTAAAAATAAATAAATTTAATTACTTTCTTAATATGTGTGAAATCGATTAATGGCGACAGATAAATAGGAATGGAGGAAGTATAATTTTATATAATACTTATTCTATTTATTATATAAAATTAATAAAATAATTATATTGTATATAATTCACACTTATATTTATATTTTATAATTAATAAATCATATTATATTTATTATAATTTTCAAATATTGAGAATAAAATGTTAAAATAGTCATTACTTGAATTAAATGAAGTTAGTTTTACTAGAATATTTGTTAAGTAATATATATTATTAGCTAAAAGCTTTACCTTTCTTCACTTCTTAAATTCAATTTTAAAATTTGGTATATGTACATTTAATGATTCAATTATTTTTATAATATAAAATAAGAATAATTTTATATTTTTATTTATAAATAATATAAAAGTTCTTTTTATCTTTGAAGAAAATATGAATAAATAAGAAAGTGAAACATTCGAGAAAATAAAATAATTAGTGGCTAATCAAAGAGGGACTTCAAATGTGACTTCTAAGGCTGTGAATCGAGCAACTTATGGAAATAGAATAAAATTAAAAAAATATAGTATATTATTAATAGTAATATAATATATTATTAAATTTGATAGTTAATTTATTATTATATAATATATTAAAGTTTAATAGTATAGTATATTAATATTAATATGTGCACCGATAAACCCTCAGAGCGTCTAATGCAACTCCATTCGGCCCCGCAAAGCCCGTTTGCGTATTGCACACCGTTTATGTAGAACTTCTCCAACCCAGTTTTTCCATTCTCTGGTCATTACTAGGACACTCTCCTCAGGACTCGGCTTCTTTTGGAGCTCTTTTCAGCCATGACGGACGGTCATCTCTTCAACAATATCACCCTTGGAGGTCGTGGAGGCACTGTAAGTTCTCCGTAACATACCTCTCCGATTCCGTATATGCAGCTTTATTTTTTCTGTTATTTGTTCTTTGGTGGAATTCAGTTTTCTGTTCTTTCTTAAATCCTAACTTAATTTTGTTTCTTCAAACCCTAGCTGTTCTTGTTGGATAAGTTTGGTGAAGTTCTTGTTTTTCAGTAGTGAGGGTTTTAGTATCACCTATTTGGGCATTTCTTTAAAGAGCAAGGAAACTCTAATATCGTTTTACATGACATTTTTTTAATTTGGTCTGGAGTATTTAGTCATGGAGTTTTTCTATCTTCTTCTCCTTCCACCATGCTGAAAACTATTGTTGGGAACCTGAAATGGCGAATGGTATACATCTGTGTCTTTTCTTGTCAGATTGAAACCCTAATCCTGCATTAGAAGATGACCTGTTTTGATAGCATTTTCGGGTTGTCAAATTTCTTAGTAAAAGCCTATACTATAGACTAAGGTGAAATTTCTGGGAAAAATGAAGAAAAAATCCCAGTTAAAATGAAGAGGATCCATTTTTTTTTTATCCCTCTATCTGAAACCCTAGGTTGTTTACTTTTTCAAGGTGGGATTAGGATGAATATTTATGACCTCTAGTTGTGTTTTGCTTTTTCACTAGCTTCATTTGAAGGTTTGATCTATCATCTGAAACCTGAATCATCAAGTTTTGTTGCTCTAGTTCTTCCTTTAAAGGAACAAAATTCAGTTGGTGAGGGGGTCATGGAACTAATAACTAATTCTTGGCATGCATTAATATATTTCGGGTGCAGAATCCAGGGCAGATGAAAATATATTCAGGAGGTATTTTATGGAAGCGGCAGGGGGGTGGTAAAGCAATTGAGGTTGATAAAGCGGACATAGTGGGAGTGACATGGATGAAGGTTCCAAGAACAAACCAGCTTGGTGTTCGGATAAAAGATGGGTTGTACTACAAGTTCACTGGGTTCCGTGACCAGGTTACTCTCTTCCTGTAAAATGTACATCTACCTTAATGTTTTTATCAATGAAGACCGAAGAATCAAAGCTATATGGTTTACTTTGGTTCATGTCTTTTTTCCAATATTTTGATAGATCAAAACATATTTGGCTTTCTATTCTTCTGATGAATGATTGTAAAAAAGTGTAACTATGTTGGAGAAGTTGATGGTTGAGGACCTTAATCTAAGTTTCTTTGCTTTTCAATGGTGTTTCAGGGCTCAATAACTTGGACAGGGATGTTTTCATGTGCTAATATCCATGCTGTCCTGTATTTGTTTTGTAGGATGTTGTAAATTTGACAAGTTTTTTCCAAAATACTTGTGGCATAACAGCTGAGGAAAAACAGCTTTCTGTTAGTGGGCGTAACTGGGGAGACGTTGATCTAAATGGTTGGTAACGTTGTCTCAAACCCACTTAACCCTTGTAATTTATCTTGATCACTACTTTGATGCATTAGATATTTAGAGTCTTCTCTGTTTGTTATCCTAAATTGCAAATAAGCAAAACTTTGGAGAATTGTAGATGGTTCACATTTGGTGAAACAAGAGTGCTGACTTCATTTTTGATTTAACATATACAAGTATGTGAGAGGGACCTTGAGTTAAGTGAAGGTATGGAACGTTGCTAGCATGAGGTCAACTCTTTCCAACAAAATCGGTAGATGGAATCCATTTTGTACTAGGAAAGGCAGTGGCTTTTTTAATTATTGCAGCTCATTTTGATGTGCAGAGAGAAAAGTCTGTGTCGAGTTGTTACTCTTATTATGTGCAGTCTGAAGTCAATTCTTGGTTATTTCTTGGGGGTCTTATTAATTATATCTTTTATGAATTTATGCATCCAATTAATTGTATCTTACATGAATTTAAGCAACACTATCTCCAATTTGCTAATCACATTAGATTCAACTTCAAGTGAATAAATTTTCTCTGCTATTTTTTATATTTTAACACTTCTGCTTTGGTCCTGCACTGTAAGGAGAAAAATAAAAGGAAACCTTGGTAGAGAGGGTCGACTTTATGAAGGAGCTTGTTTATCATCTTGAGTGACCCCCTGTAACCCAATGGTATAATCGTTACCTTCTGCTTGTTTCAGAAAATATGCTGACCTTCATGGTTGGTTCAAAGCAAGCTTTTGAGGTGTCTTTAGCAGATGTCTCTCAGACACAGCTTCAAGGAAAAAATGATGTGATCTTGGAGTTTCATGTGGATGACACAACTGGAGCTAATGAGGTATTAGGATTCTGTATATTTATCTGGTATATTTATTCAATTTAAACATATTGGCAGCTACTTGCAAGTATATTTTTAAATTAAGCTTCATGTTAAACTTTGCAATTTATAGTTTTGATTTGACTTTGGCGTTTGGACCTATAACATTGTTTACATTTATGTTTATTTCATGGTCTCAGAAAGATTCATTAATGGAGATGAGTTTTCATATACCAAATTCAAACACCCAGTTTGTTGGTGACGAAAATCATCCGCCTGCTCAGGTGAGTTTATTTGTTATTTTAGGAAGTCTCACAATAAAAACATTCTATGTTTTAGGTTAACTGATGCGCTTACTCACTTCATATTAGGTTTTTCGTGACAAAATCATGTCAATGGCGGATGTTGGTGCTGGAGGGGAAGATGCCGTTGTCACATTTGAGGGTATTGCAATTCTTACACCAAGGTATTGTAATTCACAGACGGATTCACGAATTCATGCTGACAAATCTCTTTTTTTTTTTTTAATTATTTTTTTTAGAAAGAAAGATTATTGTGTGCCCTAATGGAGGTATTTTTGTGCAGAGGACGATACAGTGTTGAACTACATCTGTCATTCTTGCGGCTTCAAGGACAGGCTAATGATTTCAAAATCCAGTACAGCAGTGTGGTCCGCCTGTTTCTGCTTCCCAAGGTTTTTATGCTGGCTATTGGCCTTTGCTTTCTTTCTCCCCCCTCCCCCCCTTTTTGGGCAGAGAAACTTTACTATTAACAATTGGATTCATGCTTCCTACTTTCCTGTTCCCTTCCTGGGGACTAGTTTATATTTGCTGGCAATTTTCATGTCAACTTGCTATGTCTGTTTGCAGTCCAATCAGCCACATACCTTTGTTATTATTAGTCTTGATCCACCCATTCGTAAAGGACAAACTTTGTACCCGCATATTGTTATGCAGGTACTGTTTCTTCTTGGTTTCATTGGGTAATATTTTAGAAAATACATAATTTGCTTGCTTTCACACCTGACATGCCCTTCTCATTTTTGTACAGTTTGAAACTGATTATGTTGTCCAAAGCACCTTGTCAATGAGTGAGGATCTTTTCAACACCAAGTACAAGGACAAGTTGGAGCTATCTTATAAGGTATTTCTCTTTCCAGTTTCCCTTTCAATAGTTTTCTCAGTAACCAAAAGGGTATGAGGGGTGTCTGTCATAAACTCATGGGAGGAAGTGAGGATATTCAGGAGCAGGATAAGAATTTTAGGGAACAGTTCTTAATGCATATGCCATTAGATGCAATAATTGATTGACATTTTTATCTATAATCAGGGGCTCATTCATGAAGTGTTTACCACTATATTGCGGGGCTTGTCTGGTGCTAAAGTTACCAAACCAGGAAAATTCAGGAGCTGTCAAGATGGTTATGCAGTGAAGTCATCTTTGAAAGCTGAAGATGGAATTCTATATCCCCTGGAGAAGAGCTTCTTCTTTCTACCTAAGCCTCCTACCCTCATTCTTCATGAAGAGGCAAAATCTAATTGTTCTTACAGATGATATATCACTTACTGGTCAATGTGCATGTATATAATTTGAAGCTTCATATTTTTATCCTTTTATGCCAGATTGACTATGTGGAATTTGAGAGGCATGCTGCTGGTGGTTCAAATATGCATTATTTTGACCTTCTTATCAGACTTAAAACAGAGCAAGAACATCTTTTCCGTAATATTCAAAGAAATGAGTACCACAATTTGTTTGATTTTATCAGGTAAATGTTTGTTCCTTACACTGTTATGCAGATAAGAGCAATGGATAATTGTTCTACTTAGTATTCATATATGTTCTTTCCATGCAGTTCTAAGGGCTTGAAAATTATGAACTTGGGAGGTGCGCCAGCCCATGATGGTGTGGCTGCTGTACTTCAGGAGGATGATGATGATGCCGTTGATCCCCATCTTGAGCGCATCAAGAATGAAGCAGGTGGAGATGAGAGTGATGAAGAGGTATGTAATTATCTGCTTGTATTTCTAGCCGTTGAAACTCGTCTTATTTCCCCACTGCCTGATGTCTTATCTATTCTTTTGAATATGTTGTATAATCAGTTTCTAACTTTTATGTTGATGGGTACACATCTTTCATCTGTACAATGTGTTAATCATGGTTGAATGTCTGTAGGATGAAGATTTTGTTGCTGACAAGGATGATGGAGGTTCGCCAACTGATGATTCTGGAGAGGAAGAATCTGATGCTAGTGAAAGTGGTGGTGAGAAAGAGGCAAGCTTTCCCTCTTTTGGGTCTTGATAAGATTTGATCTCCCTTTCTTTTTCCTCTCTGAATCTATGTTGTGTTTGAGACCTCAATGAATGGCCATTTTCAGAAGCCTGCTAAGAAGGAGTTAAAGAGAGAGTCATCTTCTAAGCCGTCTACTTCTAAGAGGAAATCTAGAGATGGAGATGAAGATGGGAAGAAGAAAAAACAGAAGAAGAAAAAGGATCCAAATGCACCAAAGAGAGCAATGTCTGGTTTCATGTTCTTCTCACAAATGGAAAGAGAGGTGTGTAGTGTTAATGTGGTCATGGCTGTTTCTATCTTACGCGTGTGCATGGTGTTTGTGTTGTATCCTTTTTTTTGGGGGGGGGGGGGGGCATCTGGGAGGCCTACAAAGCCTCTATGTGAAACAGTTGTTTTCTTTGCTTCCACAAAGTCTCCTACCCATCCGTAGGTATTAATAATGGACACTTAACTAGATGGTTTCTGATGGGCAAGACTTATCTTTAATGTTAGGTTTATATATCCTTTTATAGAAGGCCAGATTGTACATAATATCTAAAACCATTCTCACCATTATATGATCAATGCCTGCGAGGCTGTCACTTGCCTGTTCAATTTTTGTCAGAGACGTGCTGTGTGCTCAGTCTGCTCAATATATGTCATAGGGAAAATGATTTTAGAGATCTGTTTCGTCTGATATGAGAATTGTGAAATGAAGTAGTTGACTTTTGAACGAGGTGTTGTTTGATTTCCCTATTCATATCATTATTAATTATATTCCTAACAGTTGCCCTTTTGGTGACAGAATCTAAAGAAAAGTAATCCTGGAATTTCATTCACTGATGTGGGAAGAGTTCTTGGAGATAAGTGGAAAAAGATGTCAGGCAAGGCTGACTGCTAATCTTTTCATGCATTTACAGTGATTGGCATCATTATAACACCATACCTTACATTGCTACTAAGTTTTTCCTTGCTTTGCTTGTTGAATGTGCAGCGGAGGAGAAGGAGCCATATGAAGCAAAAGCTCGTGCTGATAAAATACGTTACAAAGATGAGATCAGTGGCTACAAGAATGCACAACCAGTGAATGTAGATTCTGGAAATGAATCTGACAGTGATTGAGATTGCAGTATTGAAAACAATCTGTGTATTTTATTGCCACAATAGTGGTGTCTAGTTAGCTGTGCAACAAATGCAATGTGAGTCCTACATGAGCTTGAGAGCGTTCTTCCTTATAGGGTGAAATTGTTCACACATCTGGACATAGGGGAGGAATGTTCTTGGTCCATGTTTATGGATGAGGTTCCATGTTCTTGGTCCATGTTTATGGATGAGGTTCCTTATTTGCATTATTTATATTTGTTATGTGACTTGTTATATTTACTTACTGACTCAATCAAAATCCATTTTGGCTATGGATTCTGTGATGCTAGAGATACGCTGCTATTAGTTATTGAGCTAATGGAAGAGAAATATCAAACTTACAGCCGGACCTTAGCTCTCCGTATTATCTTTGAAGTCTGCAGCTTGATAAGTTGTAAAAATTATTTGCATTTAGCGTTGGCAGGAAGTTTTAACTTTTTATCCATTCCTAATGGTCCGTCATTTTTAGTTGGAAGATAGTGTGCAGAGTTCTCTCGTTTTAGCAAGGCATAGAAGTTCTATATGCAACACTCTCTTTTGTAACACGTGAGGGTTTGAGCATGGCATTGCTCATTGTTCATTGTTATCGTTTGTGCCACTCTTATACAGGGGAAGGTTTGGAAAAATTAATCATGATGCTGGAAGTATTCTTGAAAAAGATACAGAAATTGGGAACGGAAAACTGTTTCAAGGCATTGAGTTCTCGTTAGTTCCAAATAATGGGACAAATCAGAATCAATGCTGACTGCGCAAATCTAGAAAGCATGACGTTCGTGAGTATGTGCTCGCTTGCATACACGTTTCTTTTCCATGAACATGGAATCATACGGTTACACAGCGCAGGTGACTGCCACTATGTTGTAAGTCTTCGAAAATCTTAAACTCACAAAATTATATAGTAGATATTTTAGAAGAGTTTAAATTTGATACATAGTGTGTGAGCTTTTTACATCATTGGTAAACAATATATGATATATCATTATTGAAAAAATAATAATAATTAATAATTTTTTAGTGATAAGTTTTAACATATTTTTATTAAACTGTTTAGGGAAAGACTTAAACCATCCATTAAGTCTGATTTGAATAATTTGAAAAGATTTGTGTAGCAACTTGCAAAAACACTCCTATAAAGGTTCTCTCTTGGTTTGTCTCTTTTAGCAGTGCAAGGTACGCATTTGTTGAGCTTTCTTTTTCGTTAGTGCATGTGGTTTCCAGCAATGGGGTTTCGTATCTTCTAGTGCTTTCATCCCAAGACATCTATATAGAAGTAGTTGTTTCTGTGTGGTTTGCGTGAAACTTTGTTGTGGTGACCTAGTTTCAAAGATAAAAGGAGTCCTGTAGCTGCTCAAAGTGACTTTCATCCGATAGTGTGGTTCTAACCATCCTTCCATTTTAATCATTCGCAGTTGCACACTAAATTGTCATTACCTTAGCGGTGCAAAGGTATCTCATTGCTTCTGGAATTTTTTTTTCCAGCTCATAGATGGTATTTCATGCTGTTTTTTGAGCTTCTTCAACTTATATGTTACATGTTAAGTGATTTATCATTTTTATTAAATATCTCTACGCATTTGCTTTCATCCACTTTTTGTGACCTTTTTTCTTCCGACTTGTCTACTTATAAATTAAAATTGTGCATCGTTTTTCTTTGATAAATCTAGCCCTTTTACTTTCTATCTATCTATTGTGGGATTATTGCCCTTGTTATGATATTAACCCCCTCCCTCCAAAAAAAAAAAAAAAAGAGGATATTTGTGAAGAAGCTATAAACCTCAATGGAAGTGGGTAGATTAAAGCACTTACTCTAAGAAGAAAAAGGAATGATGTTTGTTTTGCTGTTTACGTCACCTCCAGCCCTCACTCAACCCTAAATTCCCTTTCCAACTTCCAAAGAAGAATAATTAAATTTCATGCAGTTGTCTTTTTAAGCATGTGATCGCCCCAAAAAAAAAAAAATTATAAGAATGAACTTATCAGATTAATTGGATATAAAAACACTACATGCATGGAGTGTAAAAATTTAAAATTAATTTCTAAATTTTTTATATTTTTTATTGATCTTTATAAATGTATTTTATGATTTGTATTTAATTGATAATTATTAATTTATATTTGAAATCTAATTTTAAATATGACTTTTAGTGTGTATGTGTGGATATATATAGAGTATTGCTAGATTAAAAAAGATCTGTTTTGGCATTTATTAATGTACAGCAATTGTTGGGATGGTCAAAAGGTATCTCTTGCTGCAGCCACTACGGTATCAAACAACAAATTATTTCATCAACTTTAACTTCGTCAAAAGGAAGATTTGCTGTTTGATACATAAGAGTATAACTAACCATTCTTTTCTTCAAATACGAAAACAATAGTAGATTGAGGATCAAGATTCCCTCGTATGTTATGGCTACTTTTTACATATGATGCTTCATCAAAGCCACTCGACACAAAACCCTCAACTAAGTGGGAAATCCAGATACAATCCAACATTGCTATTTCTACCGCTCCTTCTGTTCTGATAAGTGGGAAATCCAAGATGCAATGCTACTTCTATTCTTTTTATTCACACTTCTTTATCGATACCCTCTTACAGAAAGAAATTAGACCTCACTTTGGATTGAATATTCCTTATTAGAGAGTGTGGGAAATTAATATCCAGATTTGAGTTTAGGAAATTTATATCTAAATTGTATACGAGTTAAGCATTTTTAAATCCAATTAGATCCAAAATTCAATTATTGAAGGGAAAAATTCAAATTGTAAGAAGTTAAATATAAAATTTATTGTAAATATCATCAAATATTTAATGCATATTTTTAATCTCTTTAGATATTATATTAGGCCTATTATTAGATAACATATTTTATAATTAATCAATTATTATTAATAAAAATTTTTATATTTCCTATTACAATTAAAAAATTCACAATTATATTTTTCATATTTAAAACAAGTTTGGATCAAATGGAAGCTGGCTTGAATCTACTTAAACCCTTCCATTATCGTTACTACTTATACCCAATCCCAAAATTTCCTTTATTAATTGATATAAAATTGTGTTAGATCTATCTCAAATCAGATGCAATCAAAGAAAAAAGAAGAATAATATTCTTGCCATGTTTCAAAAAAGAGGATGAAATTGGAAGCAATAAGATATATATTTGACGCTACAAAGGTTAAATATCTTTTGATAAGTCTTTAAATTCATACAAAAACTTAGAGAGGAAACTCTCATAAGCAATCAGTTTACATTCATGTTAAAAGTTTAAATCTGCCTAAAATGAGAAACAAGCCTCCTTATTTGATTTTCTAAAATCGTAATTAAAAATAGATTCAAATGATGCCAATTAGACCCAAAATACTCTAAAATGATAAAATATAAAATAAACATAAATTAAAAGCACAAAATACTAAATAATAGAAAATGGGATGAGGTGACGCTAACTATGACTATGGCTGATGTGTTATTATCTCCATAATGATGTGACGGTAACATAGATTATGGGTGACATGGTGCTCATGTGATGGTGATGTGATGCCAACTTAGTGATGACGTGACACAATTCAAATGCACTTGAATTCCAAGCTTCTCTCCTTGTGGTTAACCTCCCTTCGAATCACATTACCATAGGTTGATTGTATGGTCCTTTGTAAGTTCCAAACTCTCTTTTCATGCATATAAGCTTTTGGAATTAATCATTGAAATTCTTTTTTAATTCTCTTAATTAATTTTTCATCATTGCCCCCTCTAAAATTACATCATCAATGAATCAATGAAAGAAACAATTAAATAAAAATCGATTATGTGAGAGATATATTATTATATTTATTGCCCTTGTGCATTTGGGATGCTTTTATTTTTCTTTCTATTTTTTAATTTTTTACTAAAGTAACTTCAATGAGTTTGTGGGCAACTTATTAATCTTGTGATCACAAGTGTGGAAACGAATATCTTATGGATTGAGTTTATAGGTTTACAAAGGCAACTAAAAGAAAGGGATGATTGGTCTTTTATGGTTAAAAATCACTTTTTGAAAAGCAAATTCCCTATAACACTTATTCTCACACTTCTGACCAAAATTAGAAAATATTCTTCTTCGTATTGCTCTTAACTCAGTCTTTCATTACTTCACTCGCAATTCACTTCTTTATTCTTCTTCTTAGCATTGAAAAGGTCTTTCATTACGAAAACGATTTTAATTTCAACTTCCAATAAATTAAGGCAGTCTTTCATTGACAAGGATTAATCTAATTCACACCTCTTCTATTTTTATAAATATACACTTATTTTTCCGTTTTAATAAGAATATAAATATAAGTTTAAAATAAAAAAAGTATAATTATACATTTTTGAAAAAAGAAAGCTCACATGTACTTAGGTGTGCAAACGAGTTGAGCTATTCTGAGTAGTTTGAGATTGATTCATAAAAAAGTCGATTCGAACTCGAATTTTAACGAATCGAGCCTAAACAAGCTGAGGTCGTTTATTATTCGAGCCGAGCTTGAGCTTTTTATTACTCGGCTCAAGTTGCTTGTGAGCCTAAACGAGTTTAGTATAAAATATTTTTTTTATTTTTAAAATTTTATATAATATAAATATATTAAACTGTTACAAACTTATTTAAGATCGTTTAGATTCGTTTAAGCTCGAATATTATTTAAGTTCAAGTTCAAATTTAAATATTTATGTTTGATTAAAAATTTAAAATAAAAAATATAAAAATTCGTATAAACTCGATTAAGTTTGTATTTAAATCGAGCTCGAGCTCAACTTTTTTAGGTTTGATAAGTTCAAGTTCGAACTCGAGTTTGTTTAATTTAATCAAGTTCGAGCTTGAACACAAAGATATTTAGCTCGACTTAACTCGTTTGCATCACACAGATATTCAGCTCGACTTGACTCGTTTGCATCCCTACGTGTACTGTTGAAATAATAAAGTTGAAGACACATACATGATGTTATATCCCATGCAATGCTTCCTCATGGAAGCACGGGGCCCATATCACGTGGGCTCGTGCCTCTTCGAGAAGGCCTTTATTACATAATTATATTTTTTTAAAAAATTATTACTTAAATTTATTAAGGATATTTGTGAAGTGTGTACCTGCATGAGTCACTTTTGTTGTGTCTCTAACACAATTGTTTTTGCGAATAGTAGGGTACGGTCTGATGATACTTAAAACTTAATTTATCCATAATTAATTGCATGATTAATTATCATAATGATTAAAGTTAACTATTTTTCAATACAATATTGAGTTCCTAATTAATTTTCATGCTTAAGAATTTGAACATGAGACTTGTTACAATAAAAAGGATTCCAGTTAATGACCTTTATCTCAATTATTATTCAATAATTTTTTTTTGAAGGATTTCTTTCTTTCATTATATTTATAGTTCAATTTTTAATTTTTGTTTGTATTTATAATTATTAAAAGAAAAAAAAGATTCCAAAACCAACAAGCTATATTGGTTTATTACCACAATTTTGATTTTTTTGGTATGATCTTAATTAAATGTGGATTAAGATAGAGTTGGTGGGAGTAAAAATTGTTTTTTTCCGAAAAAAAAATGGTAAAAACTGTCAAAATGAATGCCAAATCTAATGAATGAATTTACTGATTTTGTTTGGTTCAGTGGAAGTTATACAAGTTTATTCCCTTATATAATTTCATTTCATTTGTTACCTGTAAATTTTAAATTTAGATTATTTAAAATAAAATATTGAATCGGAACATCTTAGAAATCAATAAAGGCATGAATTCACTTTCTTAAATTATATTTATGTTTTCTTTTTAAAAATTAAGGTATCTTCCAATCAATTGATGTATAAAAGTTCTCAAATATATGTTAAAGATGCAATGTCATGTGTTTGTTTAAAAGTTTCATTTTTAAAACGTTTTCCAATAAAATATTTTTGTTATTTATATGTGGATTTTTTCATATTTGATTTATATTTGAATAAACGACCAAAATAGCACACGAAAGATAAGTGAAATATCACATTATTATTAAAAGATGTTTTAATATTAATTTTAATAATTTTATATCAATTTACTACCTTAATCATCGAATTTTACATAAATAATCATTTTCATTTTAAACCTTGACTTCATTCTAAGACATTGATTATTTGAATTAACAACAAGAGAAAACTTGAGATGTCACGAAAAGTTTGAAAAATTAACGAATTTATAGCTTATGAATTTAGAGAATAAAAGAATTGAGATTTTTTCACATTTCATGTCAATTGCTACTCATACCCTTTTTAATAATAATTCTACAATGACATTTTTATTCTGTAACAATAATTAAACATATAATATGGACATAATTTTAATAAAAGAAGTTACAATAGTGCTATTGATGTAAAATTTATCGAATAATATGAAATTGATGTTAAATATTTTTAAGAAAAATGAAAATACCCTCTTCAATTTTGAGGATGTTGTTTTTTGCCTTTGCTAATTTTGAAAAATCTATAAAAAATATTCCATTTAATAATAAAAAACCTAAGGTTAGTATTCACTATTTACTTAATTAATCATTTTATGAAATTATATATTTTTTAACATTTTCTGTTATAAAAGAATTATAATATTATTATATATTAGTTTATAACATCATTTTTCTCACATAATTTTATAACTCATTTTTAAGTATTTAATTAGATATAATATATTTAATTTAATTTATATTAATTATTTAACAAAAATTTCATGCAAAAAATAATATTATAAACAAACATATAATGATATTGTTATTCTTGTATAAAATTTATTGAAAATATCAATATAATAAAATAATTAAGTAAGTAAAAAATGGATTATAATTCCAAGTTTTTATAATTAAAAGATTTGATTTACAATATTAGTATTGAAAATTCAGCACTACTTTTATACAAATATTATCAATGTATTTTTTTTAAACTTAGCAATATGATTTTTTAAAAAATAGTTGATTTAATACCAAAAAAATAGATAATTTTCTATCATATTGTTTAGTTGAAAAATAATATAATTGATAATATTTATATAAGAGTAACACTAAATTTTTAATATTAGTGTAATACTAGAAATTTGTTTTAGTTAGTGGAACAATATGTAATCATTCCTAAATAAATGATTATCTGTTAGATCATATTATTGAATTAGAAAAATAATATAATTACTAATATTTATATGAGAGTAATTAAATTTTTAATACTAATGTAATATTACAAATTTTTTCAGTTAGTGGAGCAAAATATAACCATTCAAAAATTGAAGAATTATTCTACATTGTTCCCAAATTAATTACAAATAACGACATGCAAAAAATTTATATTTGATTTAATATTGGTATGAATTTTTTATATAATAAATAAGAAAATAAAAATCGAGAGCCTTTAACTCAAGTGATATTTGATGTTCCTTAAAGGCTTTGCGTTTTTTGTTACATTTAAAGTTCGATTCCTGATCTTTGCGTGTGTGGGTTTAGTGGTTTAACTACTTCTATGATTATAAAAAAAAATAAATTATAATTAAAAATATTTTTTAATAATTTTTACTGAATAAATGATAATATAAAATTAATTTAAGTTAATAAAAAATTAAATTTAAATTCATAATTAAATATGCTCAATTTAATTAAACAATCTTCGGCGGCTCGGAGACGTAAATTTGAAAGTTAGGGGACGCATGCCAATCTGTCTAGGTTTTCTTTGCTAAAGAACCTATGAGCCGAAAGATGGGGCTGAAGAAAATCGGAATCTATCTTTTTCATGTGGACACAAATACCCTCAGTTTTTTTCATTAATAATTAAGCTCTTTTTTATTAGATAATTATCCTGACACCATTACTCATGGAAATTAAATATAACACATCACAAACAAAGCTTCAGGGTGCAAAGTTATGTACCATAAAAAAAATAAAATAAAACTACATACTAATACAAATTACTTGACATATATTGTTGGTTTCATCCTATTTTGATCATTAACACTCATATAATGCTTATTTATATTTATTATTTATTATTTTGTGCTTTCATTATTTTCATAACACATATGCTAAAATGAGATATAAATTGAAATATTCTAATCTAATGATTATCCCTTGTACTTTTAAGTATTTTAGAACTATAACTTCTAATTTGAATTAGATGATTTCATCGATTTATTCTATTTACTGAAACCATTATTTTTCTCTTTCTTTTGTAGTTAATAGTTTTCAATGTAATTAAAAAAAATACTAAACGCTATTAATAATGTAAATGAAAAAAAAGAAAAAAATTATCTAAATAAGTGGAAGAGGGTTCAATTATATTATGATTTATGAACAAAATAATATGAGATGTGACAACTAGTTTAACATTTGTATCTAAAATGTTAGATGTGATATAACACCAATATTGACTGTTGGCATGATTTATGCCTTTTGCATCAACAATGACAAATATATATATATATATATATAGAGAGAGAGAGAGAGAGAGAGAGAGACTTGTAGACCAATCCATGTTAGCCAACCACAAATATATATATATATATATATATATATATAGAGAGAGAGAGAGAGAGAGAGAGAGAGAGAGACTTGTAGACCAATCCATGTTAGCCAACCATTAAATGAAATCCATTCGATTTTTTCATGAATGTCCAATGTGGAGATTTTAATTCGATCCCTGTAGGTTCGGATTAGCTCATAAGCATTTAAAAAAAAAGAATTAATTTTTAAATAATAAAAAATTAAAATTACTTAAAAATATCACATACTTATTTATAAATTATTTATGCATTTTAAGTTTATATATAAATATAAAAAATATTATATATATATAAAATATAACTTATAAAATATTTATAAAATTAAAATATTATTTATAATAAAATTTTATATAATTAAAAATAAAAAATATAATTTTATATAAAATTTAAAAATATAAAAAAATTATGATTTGTCAGGTCCATTCGTGAAGGTTAAAATATTAAAATACGGCTATTTCATTAACTATTTTTCGCTTTACCACAGTTTCGAAAGTATTTACCAAAATATGCAGGGCGCCACACTGTATGGCATCATCGGCCGCTGTAGGGCCGCTGAAGGCGCCTTTCAACATGACGCCTTTCAATATGGCGCTTTCGCTGCACGAAGGATGTGGGGGGCTGGGAGGCACCATTTCACTTGACGCCTCTCAGCGGTTAAAATACCAAAATACCGTTATTTCAAAAACTATTTTCCACTTTACTGCGGTTTCGAAACTATTTACCAAAATACGCATTGCCCGCTGAAGGCGCCTTTCAACATGGCGCCTTCGCAGCTGCGTAGTTCGCAGAAGGCACCTTTCAACATGGCGCCTTCGCAGCTGCGAACTGCGCGCAACTGCAAAATTACGAAATTCGAAAGGGCTGGGGAGGCGCCATTTCACTTGGCGCCTCCCCAGCCATACAGTTAAACTAACTCTATTAAGGGCTGGGAGGCGCCAAGTCACTTGGCGCCTCCCATCCCCATTTTTTAAATTAAATAAATTTTCTAAATTTATATATTTATTTATATAATTTTTATTTTATTATTATTTATAATAAAATTATAATTTTTAAAATATAATTAATTATATTTTATGATATTATTTATATATATTATAATTTAAAATTAAGATATAATTATATTAAAATTAAATTAATTATATTTTATAAAAAATATTTAGATTTATATTATAAATAGTGTAAATTGTAAATTAATAAAAATATAAGGATAAATTTAAAAAAATTTGAAAAGATAGTAATTTATATATAAATCTAAATATTTGAAAATATTTTTTATTAATTTGAAAATATTTTTTATATATATTTTCAAATATTTTCAAATTAATAAAAAATATTTTCAAATATTTTTTATATATATTTTTACGTATATATAAAAAATATTTTCAAATTAATAAAAATAAAAAATATTTTTACGTATATATAAAAAATATTTTTTATATATATTTTCAAATATTTTCAAATTAATAAAAAATATTTTCAAATATTTAGATTTATATATAAATTACTATCTTTTCAAAATTTTTTAAATTTATCCTTATATTTTTATTAATTTACAATTTATACTATTTATAATATAAATCTAAATATTTTTTATAAAATATAATTAATTTAATTTTAATATAATTATATCTTAATTTTAAATTATAATATATATAAATAATATCATAAAATATAATTAATTATATTTTAAAAATTATAATTTTATTATAAATAATAATAAAATAAAAATTATATAAATAAATATATAAATTTAAAAAATTTATTTAATTTAAAAAATGGGGCTGGGAGGCGCCAAGGTCCCAGCCCTTAATAGAGTTAGTTTAACTGTATGGCTGGGGAGACGCCAAGTGAAATGGCGCCTCCCCAGCCCTTTTAAATTTCGCAATTTCGCAGTTGCGCGCAGTTCGCAGCTGTGAAGGCGCCATGTTGAAAGGCACCTTCTGCGAACTACGCAGCTGCGAAGGCGTCATGTTGAAAGGCGCCTTCAGCGGGCAATGCGTATTTTGATAAATAGTTTCGAAACCGCAGTAAAGCGGAAAATAATTTTTGAAATAACAGTATTTTGGTATTTTAACCCTTCCCAGCCCCAACTTAAGTTTAGGAAATGGGGCTGGGAGGCGCCATTGGGGAGGCGCCAAGTGAAATGGCGCCTCTCAGCCCCGCACAACCTTTAGCGAATTCGTGCAGCGAAGGCGCCATGTTGAAAGGCGCCTTCAGCGGCCGATGACGCCATCCAGTGTAGCGTCCTGCGTATTTTGATAAATACTTTCGAAATTGCGGTAAAGCGAAAAATAGTTTATAAAATAGCTGTATTTTAGTATTTTAACCATTCGCGAACCTGCCTGCACAGACTGCAAGCTTTCATAAACCAGATTAATTACACCTTGCGATTCTTAGAACTTTCCAAATGGAAATCTAAATCTTTCAAACCTCGCAAATTAACAAACCGACCAGCAAATTTCAACCTATTTCAATGATATATACATTGCATAAGTACATGTAGAGTAATATACCCTGCGAACAAAGCCGCAATTAGAAACCCTGTAACCAAAGCAAGTCTTTGTTCCTTTGGCTGAGAAAAGCACAGTATGTCATCACGAGAGAAGAGAAACCTCCGGAGAAGCTTCCGACGAGGAAAAATATCTATATACTCTACAATTACAGTGTAACTAATATTACTTTTATCATGCATAAAATAAAATTTAATATACATATAAATTAATTTTATTAATAAATTATAAATTATTAAAGTAAATATTTTTATTTTAAAATATAAAATTTAATTTAATTATCAAATAATTAATATATATAAATTTAATACATAAAAAATTCACAATTATTATTCCTTTGAATATGAAAAGTAGTTATTTACAAATTATATATATATCAATTTTATATAATTTATATGGATTGAAAATTGTAACTTTTTATTTTTCCAAGCATCGAAAAGAAAAATTCTTCTTTACTTTAGTGAGCATGTAATATATGGGTTATAAAGTACTAAAAAATTATCATTTCATTTTTATTAAAAAATTAATAAAATATTCAATTTTCTTATTGATTCTTTTTAAATTTCTCTTAATTTTAGACACCCAGATTATGTGATTATTAGATAAAGAAGAATATATTATATTAAAAATTATAATTACCTTCTTCTCATTCAGCGAAGATTAAGAAGATAAATACACGTGTTTTCCGAGTAAGAAAATACTTCTCTACATCAAAAGAGGGAAAAAACACATCCCCACTCAAAATCCAAGAAAACCATATATGCAAAAGCTTCATAAAGCTTTGGGGGTCTCCAAATCCTTCAGAACATCCAACAATCCACCATGATTTCCTCAGCTGATGTCTACAATGTAGTAACAGCAACAGTCCCACTATATGTAACCATGATATTAGCCTACATCTCAGTCAAATGGTGGAAACTCTTCACCCCAGATCAGTGCTCAGGCATCAATAAATTTGTGGCCAAATTTTCAGTTCCTCTCTTATCTTTCCAAGTCATTTCTTCCAACAATCTCTACAAAATGAGCCTCAGACTCATATTTGCAGATTTCATTCAAAAATGTTTTGCATTGATTTCCTTAACAGCAATGACGAGGATGAGCAGTGCCAGAAGAGGAGGCTTGAAGTGGATCATAACTGGCCTCTCTTTGTCTACACTTCCAAACACTTTGATTCTTGGAATTCCTCTCATGAGGGCTATGTATGGAGATGAAGCAGCAGTTCTTCTTGCACAGATTGTTGTCTTGCAGAGCATAGTTTGGTACAATGGTCTCCTGTTTCTTTATGAGCTTGATGCCGCAAAGAACATGGCTGTTGCACCGCCTCCAATAACAGGAGGCACAGGTTGGCATATGGAATTTTAGCGCTTTTCTTTCCCCCTTTATTGCAATTTTACGCGAAGATTAATGATTTTTGTTAGAAAATATTTTCCGTTATAAAAGGAAAATTACTTCCTTCTTTTGATTTTTATTGTAATTAGTTACATATCTTTTACTTTCAGAGATATAGCTTACCTTCTTTTTTTTTTTCATCATACTCTTACCTAAATAATAAGACAGATGAAAATATATTTTTAAAAATAAAAAATGAATGTGTAATTTGTAAAAAAAAAAAAGCATTTGTTAATATTCATAATAAATAATTTATTATTTAGTCAATGTTATATGGGGTGTTGTATGATAAAAAAAATCTACTACTTTGAAATAAAATTATTTTCTATCATTACCTATAATGGCACCAATATTTTATTAATATAGGGGATAGAAATGTCCTCCATTTGCATATAATTAACAAAATGAGAGTTTTTCTCTGCAAAAGATGTTTTTTAGCGAAAACAAACAGATCTATGAGGTAAAAATTATTAGATATGTAACTATATATGTTTAATATTTGATATTGAATGCCTCGGTCTTCCTTTTTTCCATTTTTTTCTTTTAATCTGACCTTCACCAATTTTTTCTTTTTCTTTTCAGTCAACTTGAGTAATCTATGACAATCAAAGTGGGTCCAGAACACATTTTAAATAGCTTTGTTTCACTGTTCCTTCTTCTTTCTTTCTTTATGTCTTCAGTTTGATAGATGCCCTTTCTTTGAGTTTCTTCTGTATCAATTAAAGTCCTCCCTCCTGCCTGCCTGCCTGCCTGCACTTTTAATTTTCAAAAACACTGCTTAAACAATTTTTTTTTTCTTCCATATTTTGGATGAGTTCAGCATCACGTAAGAATATAATCGTACAGATTTTAGATACCAATCTCGGAAAGTACAACACCATTGGAAGAATGTTAGTATTTTTTTATTTTTTATTTTTTTATATCAGTTAGTATTTTTTATTTGGACAAAGCAGGTTGTATAGACAAAAAAATTTTGAATTTAATTTCTGAAAATATCTTTATTAAAAGGATTTTATTTCAAATAAAAATTAATTTCATATTTAATAAAAAAATGTGACAATACAAAGAACATAAAAATAGTAATGATAATAATAACACTTATAATTTTCTTACATTTGAAAAGATATGCTATATTGGTGAAGTAACAAAATTATATCAAATCAATATGAAGTTTCGCATATATGATATATGAAATCCAGCAGTAGATTTTGGAAAAAAAAAAGTAATAATGCTAAGTTATGCAATAGTATAGAAGTTAATGTCAATTGATTCATGTATAATCATCTAGAGGTTATTTAGTTCGTTTCAATAGTACGAGAAGTTCTATTTCTTGAAAAGATGGATTATTTGATTAGTTATTATTTAGTAAATTGAAGGAAATAAGATTTTTTGAGAAATTTTACTTTTCACAAAATATAAGAAGTTACTTATCTACCTTCTCCTAAGTAAGTTTTACTTATTATGCTATTTATGGATATAATAACAAAATTATTTTTATTAAATTTAATTAATAACGACTAAAATTTATTAATTTATGTTATAATAATATTAGAGATATAGTAATAATTTTATTAATACTCTAAAATATTTAAAATTGAATTAAACAAAACATAAAAAGTTTTATCTTAAAGAATGTTATTTCCTTTGTGTCAATCAAATTAATTTTAAGTATTTTTTAAAAAATTTATATAAGAAATTATTTTTTTGAAAATTTAATTTATCGTGGTAGGTTATTTTTTATATGAATCAAATGACTCTTGGCAAGTAGTGTTAAATTTGTTTTTTGAAATCAAGTTTTTGCTTTATGATTAAAAAGAAACGAATACTGCTCAAGAAGTACAACAGAAAGAGGAAGAGGAAGGAGCAGAGCTCAGAACAAGGAAAATGAAGATGTTGCTAATTCTTTCAACTGTGGGGAAGAAGTTATTCACAAATCCTAATACCTGTGCAACTTTTATGGGCCTTATTTGGGCAAGCATACACTTCAGGTAAAGCACTCAGGAAAAGAGCACCAGAGAGAATAATTCACTGCACTCACTCATTTATATATTTATTTTTATTTGAAATCATAATTAATCTTATACAAAGTTTCATGCAATCCACAGCCGCCCGTATAATATTATAATTGCGAGTCGAATCATAATTATAACTTTTTACAATTTTATTCTATAATGATTTTTTTTATTTATTTACAATTTTGTTATCCCTAACATAACTATAACCGTAATTTAAAACTTCGGTAGATGAAATCTGTTTCAGGTGGGCAGTAAATATGCCAAAAATTGTTAACCAGTCAATTGAAATATTGTCCACGGGGGGTCTTGGCATGGCAATGTTCAGCTTAGGTAACGTGAAAACAATAATGGCTTCTTCTTCTTATGAGTTCTGAAAAATAAGAATTGACTTCATAGCTGCATTAACAGGTCTATTCATGGCGTCACAATCTAGCATCATAGCATGTGGGGCGAGAATGGCGACGATGGCAATGGCGCTAAAATTTGTAGTCGGCCCGGCCCTAATGGCGGCAGCTGCCGTAGCCATCGGATTGAGAGATACACTGTTCAAAGTCGCAATTATTCAGGTGATTATTAATGGATTCGATGCTTAATAATTTAGATTTGAATTTAAACATTAAATAGTCATTGTAATATATTTCAAATGACTTTTAGATATCACATGAAATCTGTATGAACTAATCAATCATTATTAATATTATATTCTTCTTCAATTGCAAAAACCTTCATAATTATATTTTTTACTCAAAATAGTTTGGATATGAATCTTTGTAATCTTTGTATATCTTTAATAAGTTTTGTTCTCTAACAAATTTAAAGGTTTATAATAGATTTGAGTCGTGCGGGCCTGGACCTGACATATTAACATCCTTATTAAACCGTACTTTATAATTAATTAATTATTATTAATAATAAAAAAGTAATTTTATATTTTGGGATTAAAAAAATTTCATAATTATATTATTTATTCAAAACAAATCTAAATAGGTTGATTTGGGATTCTATAAAACCTTGACAAGTCCATATCTTTGATACTTTTATCCTAATAGATCTTTGTTTGATTTGGATCGAGTCTGTTATAACTCGAACTTTTGCCATCACTCGTGAGAATATGGACGCCACAAACATGTATATGGTTGGGCATGATTATTATTTTCGTTTTTGTTTGTAAATAATGTTTTTTTTTTCCTTGTACATGACAGGCGGCTCTGCCCCAAGGAATTGTGCCTTTCGTTTTTGCCAGAGAGTACAACATATATCCAAATATTTTGAGCACTGGGTAAGTTATGCATCCCAGCGGATATTTTATAACCTTTCTATGAAATTATAAACTAAATATTAGCAGCATTTTTTTTTCCTTTTTTTACAGGGTATTACTAGGAATGCTTGTTGCCTTGCCAGTAGCATTGGCATACTACTTCCTGTTGGCACTGTGAAGCGCTACCCAAAAACAGGCATACTGGGGACAATAATAAGCTGAAGCATTGGTAGAAAGCGACAGTTACATATATTTTCGTAAATTTTACTGTATTGATTCACTCAGGCAAAGAACAAAGGTTTACATTTATTATTTATAATTACAAAGGAATGATTTGAAGCAGAGAACACAGATTGCCTTTATAATTAATTTGGCTTGAGACTACTGGTTAAAACTAGGCTTAATTATAATTTTAACTCCCTTTCATATGCAAATTAATCGAATTTAGCTTCCATAAATACAATATATTTTCCCCTTCTAATAGCTATATTTGGTATAAGTAGCTGATAAGTGAGTTGATAATTAATAGTATATTTTTGATAAAATAAATAAGTTCAATAAATTAATTTATAATTTATGATGTCAGTAAGTTATAAACATTTTTAAAAGTGTTTGACGCATTAGAAGATAATAGTTTATAAATATTTATTTACTTACTTATTTTTTATTTATTTAGGGTTAAGGTAAGAATATTATTACCTAAAATTTAATTAATTATAATTTATGAAATCGCTTACTTATTTATTATTTGTATTAAATTTATGATATTATATAATTAATTAATTAATTAATTTTTACTTGTTATTTAAAACATGAATATAATTATTTATTCAAGTTGTAAGTTGTAAATCAATAAAAAGAAAAAAGGATAAATAAGAAAAAAATTTTGAATATCAGCTTACACGCTTTAAACTGCTTAAAGTAACTTATAATAAATTTTATTTTTTCTAATAAGCTAATATGCAAAATAGTTCTAAAAATTAACTTGTAACTTATTGATCAAATTAGTGAGTTATAAATTATTTTATTCGTTGTATAAAATAGAGCTATTAGCCGATAGTCAAAAGCTTATAAGTAATAAATATTAGAAGTATTTGACAAAATTAATTATTAAATTAGTTAAAAAATATAAAATGACGTAAAAGAATATATTAATTTAAATTGACATATTAATTAAATTAATTTATATTTATTTTTCAATCAAATTATATTAATTCAATTAAAATATTTAAAATAAGAACATAATGTTATGACCCACCTAATTGTGACCTATTTCTTAATTTCCATAGCCTAACCAAACCCTACAATTTGGTATTATCACATAAATACTAATAAACAAAAGCATATTATATACATTATCAAACATATACAATAAGTAACTAATTTGTTCCATATTCAAATTATATTATAAAGCCCAAAGAGTTTCCATGCACAAGCTATTTACAATTATGGTTATCCTAAACAAGCTATGCAAATGAGGTTTTTCTCCTACTAAGTTGGTTCTACTAGTGCATTTAAAAAGTAACATTTAAAAACAATGAATTTACAACTTAATAAGAAATAATTTAGAGAAAATTTATGTAATTTTCATCTATAAATGTAACATAATATTTTTCTCAACCATATACATTCTCACATTTGTATAATCAACAATTATCAACGTAAATAGCTTTAATAAAGAAAAGGAAAACAAGTAAATTTTGTTGTGCCTTTTGATCAATCTTATTCCTTTATAAACCTATCCTTATCATTTTAGGATTTATCTTATCCCTTTACAAATGATTTCTCAAATCCAATACTAAATCAATTCTTTTTTTTTCATCAATTATCCTTTTTCACATTTACATTCACAAATCAATCAATCATAAACATATCCTTGTTGGGGAATTCCATTATCATGAGCATAATCAATAGCATTGATAAATAATTCATACAATGAATAAAGCGATATGTGTATACTCCAACTTGAAATATCATAAAATAAATAAGTTAAGTGAAACAAAGGCTATACTCAAGTATATACTTAAGTATAAAGTTCCAAAATCGAATTCTAATCCTTTTACTTGAGTATGTACTCACGTACGAGCAATCCAAGGCTAACTGTAGATATCATACTCAAATGCATCGTTATGTATTTCCATTTAAAAGGCTTTTCTTTTTGCATATTTGAGTATGATTATCCAATAATGAATTCTAGTGTCATACTCAAGTATATACTTAACTGCAAACTTGCAAATTTTTTGTGAAAAACATTGTGCATATAATCAATTTACCCTTAATTTAACACATACATAGCAAGGTTACCAAAATCCAACACCATTTCATCATTTATGCTCATTCTCAAGCTAGTAACATCCACAATTCATACCACAACATATCCTAGCAACATTTAATTCTCAATTTAGTAGTACAACTACTATTAAATCATGTAAAATCATTAGCTTTTAAGTAGATTGTCCACTTATAATTTATAGAAGAGATTGGAGGAAGGTTGGAATGAAGTTTGGTTGCCCTAGATAACAAAAAATCAAAGAGAATTCAACTTGAAGTCTTAAAATTCCCTTTCTTAAACCAAATTCAAGAAGATTTCAACAAAAAACCATAAGGTAGCAAAGAATTACATTAATTGCTCAAGTATTATAGATACTTGTTAATGATTTGAAGTTTAATCTTGTTAGGTTGAAGAAGATGAAGATAAAAAAGTGTGGAAAGGAAGAAGAGTTAACTTGATATGAAAAGTGTTGAAAATATTTTGTATGTAGGAGTTAAAAGGGTGGTTATAAGTAGTTCAATAATTTGGGCCACTACTAAAGGTAAAATAAGGATATAGTTATCCTAAATTTGTTCCATACTGATGCGAAATTGTATTGGATCTATCCTAAATTAGATACAATCATAAAAAAAGGAAGGGTATTATCACTATGCTCTAGAAAAGAGGAAGAAATTGAAAGCAATAAGAGATATATTTGACGCCACAAAGGTTAAATTCCCTTTGAAGTCTTCAAGTTCATACAAGAACTTAGAGAGAAAACTTTTATAAGCAATCAGCTTGCTATTTTCTCAAAAGTCAAAATCTGCTTAGAATAAGGAACAAGCCTCCTTATTTGACTTTCTAAAACTCTAATTGAAAATGGGCTCAAATGACACCAATTAGGCTCAAAATACTCTAAAATGATGCAGTATAAAATAAATACAAATTAAAAGCCTAAATACTATATTAAAGTCTAAAACACCAAATAATAGAAAATAGGATGAGGTGGCGCCAACTAAGACTATGACTGATGTGGAAATGATGTGGCACTATCTCCATGATGATTTGGCGGTGACATGGATTATGAGTGACGTGGTGCTGATGTGGTTCCACCTCCTTGATAATGTGGCGGTGATGTGGTGCCAACTTAGTAATGATGTGACATAATTCAAACGCACTTGAACTCTAAGCTCCCTTCCATATAAGCCTTTTGAACTAACTATTGAAGCTCTTCTTTGATTCTCTTAATTAGTTCTTCATGGTTGCCCCCCTTTAAAATCACATCATCCCCCCATTCTTTGAAATGATTCATCTTTGAATCTTCAAAACAAGAACTTAGAATGAGCTATCTTCACTTGGACTTTTTAAGAACTTGGATTTCTTTGGATTTAGAAAACCTCCTTTTCCACTCATATCATAAAGTAACAATCACCTAGATCAAATACAAAAATAATTGTCAATAATCTTATACAAATATGCTAAATTATCAATTGTAATAAGTTTATTAATAAATGCACATAGAACATAGTTCTTCAAAAGTTTTTCACAAAAGTTAATAAAATTATGAAAGGTCTCAATTTCAACAATAAATTAATGTGGAGAATATTTTCTAATTTTCTTTTCTTCATTCACCTCTATTACTTTGCCACACACAATATCATCACTTCTCATTCAACATAAGCATTTTTCAAAATTGGCATACAATTTCCCATTCTTCAAAATTCGTAAGACACATTTCAAAGGTTCATTATGCTCAACAATTCTTTTACCATCCACAAGAATGTTATCAAGATGTGGTAAGCACTCTTTCTAATTCTTTAATTTCTCAAACAACAACAAGATCCCTCCTTTAAACTCATGAAAATAATGGAAATAAACACAAGAAAATTTATCAATGAAAACATATAAAATATGATTCATTAAACTCAAGGAAGTACTTAGTGCATTAAATAAACCAAGTATTATAGCCAACTAAACATATAAACCATGCTTTGTTTTAAAGATATTTTTCCATGCATTTCTTATTCCAAAGCAAAGTGGATAAAATCCTTTCATCAAACAATGCTTGGAAAATAAATAAGGATCCAATAACTCATAAAGCATATTATCTAAAGTCTTTTTCAATCCAAAATGTCTAATCAAATTAACTTTTTGGATGATAGAACTTCTATAAAACACAAAAGAGCTAGGCAACATATCATGCAAATCCTTTAGAGTTTTTTTAATCTCAAAATGTATTATCAAATCACAATCATAAGTCTCTCCAACAAACAAATCATCTAGAGAACTTTTAGGTAGAAACAATTCATTCCTTTCACACAAAATCTTATCATGCCTAAACATTTCTCCAAAAATCATTTCTTCATAAACATCAACATGGAAACAAACTCAACTCGTAAAGGAATAACAAAATCATGTGAAGAGGTAGCACTATCAAAATTAACTACATACAAATTGTCAAGGCACTCGAAACTTATCAATTCTATGTGCAAATAATCCTTAGGCCTAAAATCTATATATCATGGAAAGTAGGGAAAAGATTATACCTTTGAGCTAAAGCATTATCCATCTCACTACTTTTACCTTTCTTACATTAGACGACACATGGATATGCTTCATGAAATTCTTCCTTCTTAATATGTTTTTCAATTACATTATCTTCATAGGTTTGAGTTGAATTTCTAAGAATGGACTCTACATGATGCTCTCCTTTCTTCAAAAGTAGTATTTCTTTGTAGCTTTCTCTTGAAGGTCCATCTTGATATTTCCGTAAAAGAAAATCAAAAGCATTTGGAAAAATAAGTTCAACTTGTTTAGTGTTTTCATAAGCTTCTTTGTACAATATAATTGGCTTAGAAACATATAAGACATTCTGCACAATACTTGTTTTTGCAAACACACTTAATTTTTCTATTTCTTTCCTTGGCCTTTTACTTAACTCCTTTTCTCTCTTACCTTCCTCACAAACACTCTGTTTTGTTAGACTTCTCATTCTTTTCACTCAACTTTAATTTTCTCTCTTCTTTTCCATAAGAACTCCTTTTTTTTTTATATGCACTCTTATTCTTCTTATCTTTATCATTTTGGTCTACATTCTTTTTCTTTTTTTCTTCCTCTTCTCTCTTCCCTTTGCATCATCATTTGATCTTCATAAACTTGTTTTGGAGTTAAAGGCCTAAGGGAGAACTTCTTTCTATCTTTCACAAGCTTGTATTTATTGAGAACACCATCATGATTAACTTATCTATCAAATTACTATAGCCTCCCAGGCAAAAGATGGCAAGCATGCATGAGAACCACATCACAAAGAATCTTATCATAGTACCTCCCAATATAAAATGAAACCAGCACTTGTTTGTTCACTTTCAACTCCTTATTTTCATTTAACCATTGTAGCTTGTAAAGGGTAAGATGCTGTAGAGTGGGTAAACTTAACTTTTCAACCAAGGTAGTGCTAGCCACATTAGCACAACTCCCACTATTAATGATAACTTGGTAAGCCTTCCCTTAGATGTTGCACTTTGTATAAAAAAAGTTTTCTCTTTGATTCTCACTTTCTTCCTTTATTTGCACATTTTCTACTCACTGATGCACCTCTATCAAAAAGATCCTGACTATTCACAGTATCTTTATCGGATGAAGTAGCTTATTTTTTCTCATTTGTAGAATCCCATTCATCATTTCTTTGATCATCGTAGGCCTTTTGTTTGGACAATTACTAGCAATATGTCCTCTTCCCAAGCATTTTAAGCACTTCATGTTAGAATGTTTCTGATTCTTCTCTTTGTTTTTGCCCTTAAAAGATCCATCTTTTAATTTTGAAAAGAAATCAGATTTGAACTTGCTTCCTTTTTCTTCTTTCTTATCACTCTTCTTGTCCCAAAGCTTCCGTGCAGAGCTTGATTGTGAATTATGTTTAGATGAACTTCTTCTTTTGAGTTACCTTTCCACTTTCATAACCAAGTGTACCACATTAGTAATGTCTCTATTCAATCTATGGAGAAATCTAGCCATAGTTGCTTCTTAACTTTCCTTCACACTAGCTCTAATCATAGTGATTTCTATTTCTTTGTGATAATCTTCAACACTTTGGGCTCCTTGAATTAGACTTTGCAATTTTTGGTGCAAATTTTTTTCGTAATAGTTAGGGACAAATCTTTTTTTCATGACAAACTTCAAGTCTTCCGAAGTTGTAATGGGTCTTTCCCTCTCTCTCCTTACATCTATAATTAATTTTTCCCACCAAGCAATGATATAATCAAAGAATTCTGTAACAACAAGCTTCACCTTCTTTTTCTTCGAATAATTGTGACAATCGAATATCAATTCCATTTTCTTTTCCTACTCAAAGTAAGCTTTTGGATTATTTCTTCCTTGGATTGATGGGATTTTCATCTTAATGCTATCAAAATTGGTATCTGCTCTTCCTCTTTGCCTATCTCCTTCTCTTCTATCATGCCTCCTTTCACCTCTTCTTCTCTCCCCCTCATTTGAGCCATTTGATCTCTCACTTCTATCTTTAAAATTTTCAACTCCCTCATCTTCCACATGCCTATCATTTTATCTTCTTTCTCTTTCCATCCTTCTAATCCTTTCATTCATGTAAGTAATTTGTGCATTTAATCTTTTAAAGTGTTGAAACATAGCTCTCATAGTGAAATCTAGATTTTCAATTTGGTGTGTAGAGCTATCATTTCCACCCATCATCCTTAATGTTTAAAATTGTAAGAAATGTTACATAAAAAGAAAGGACCTCAGAAATTCTTACCTTTTCCCACACCTTTCTTTTCCTTTCTTGTAGTTCTTGGAACTAAAATGACAAAACTAGTACAAATCCAACAATTGTGGCTATCACTATCTCAAATTGAATGTCAGCACAAGGTGACAACACAATACATAGAAGCATGGAATTAATGCAATGGGACTTCAAGAAGGGAAACAACAAAGGCTTAATCACACAAAATAATGAAAAAGAGGAAAGAAAAGTAATGAGAACTCAAGAAATTGAAAAAGACAATGAACAATCAATTTCAAAATGAGAAGTTCAAATGTGACTAGAGCATATCAAGAACTAACAATAACTACAAGTAAATAACTTCTTCTCTTTTGATTTTGTTTCACTTTATTTTCAATAATTCAACATTTTATTTTTCTTGCCTCTTCTTTGTAAGTTGCCTTTTGATTCATTAACTTGACTTTTTTTCTTTATTTCTTGCTATTTTTTATCACTTGTTTTTGCTTTCTAACTCATAATTAATCAGTACCATTCTTCATTTTGTTCTTGCATTTTTTTAAACACAAATTCTCTAACACTATATATGTTGATTGCAAAAGTTATCACACAATTCAAACTTAATGCTCTTTGTTTTGCTTTAATTAATTACTATTTTCAATTATAGCACTTTGAGGGTGTGCAATTAGAATATGGCAATTGACTATCGTAAGTT
Organism: Sindora glabra; assembly: GCA_020226215.1. Lineage (NCBI taxonomy): Eukaryota > Viridiplantae > Streptophyta > Magnoliopsida > Fabales > Fabaceae > Sindora > Sindora glabra. The sequence continues at coordinate 22,067,352 of CM035233.1, read as the reverse complement.
GAACTTTTTCACTTTGAATTTTTAATAAACATATTCAATGCATCTTTCATTCACCATACTAGCACAAATGTTTGGACCAAATTTTGAGCTCAACAACAGCAAATAACAAAAAAATGAAAAAAGTGACCAAGTATCAAAACAAATTCAGATTTACAATTGACATGGACAATTTATTAAATACATAGAAGGAAAAATTAAGGAACAACTCAGATTTAACACAATGATGAATCAAAAACCTATAAATTTGACATAAACCAAATAAAAAATGAAATAGATACAAAAACCAAATCAAAACAAGATAGAAATAAAGAATTTAGGATTTCAATTGCATGAACAGTACCGTAATAATGTGTGAACAGTACCAAATTTTGAAAAGGAATTAAATTTAAATTTGGGAACTTTGCTTTGAATACCAAATGATGTGAAATTGTATTGGATCTATCCCAAATCAAATGCAATCATAAAAAAAGGAAGGGTATTCTTGTCATACTTTACAAAAGAGGAAGAAATTAGAAACAATAAAAGATATATTTGACGTCACAAAGGTTGAATTTCCTTTAATAAGTCTTCAAGTTCATACAAGAACTTAGAGAGGAAACTCTCATAAGCAATCAGCTTGCTATCTTTTCAAAAGTTAAAATCTGCCTAGAATAAGAACAAGCCTCCTTATTTGACTCTCTAAAACCTTAATTGAAAATAGGCTCAAATGACACCAATTAGGCCCAAAATACTCTAAAATGATGCAACATAAAATAAATACAAATTAAAAGCCCAAATACTATATTAAAGCCTAAAACATCAAATAATAGAAAACAGGATGAGATGGCATTAACTAGAACTATGGCTAATGTGGAAATGATGTGACACTATCTCTATGATGATGTGACAGTGACATGGATTATAGGTGACATGGTGCGATATGGTTCCACCTCCTTGATGATGTGGTAGTGATGTGGCGCTAACTTAGTGATGATGTGACATAATTTAAATACACTTGAACTCCAAGCTCCTTCCTTGCAAGTTTCAAGCTCTCTTTTCATACATATAAGCTTTTTGAACTAACCATTGAAGCTCTTCTTTGATTCTTTTTCATGATTACTCCCTTTAAGATCACATCACATACATACCTTTTCAAATCTAATCTTACACTAACTTTAATTTAATTTTTTGTCATAAAACTCTATTTTTCTCAAATAAATTTTTATCCTAAAGACATTCATAATGATTAACCAATTTATCACATTCATAAATATATATATAAGAAATTAAATAAATCCTAATTTTTTAAGAGGTGTAACAATTCTTCCTTTTCAAAAAATTTGTCGTTGAATTCTTAAGAGAACTAACTATATTTTAAAGAATCACTTAAGCCTAAAGGCTTACTAAAAAGGTGTGGATTCTTTTATGTATTTCTATTTTAGATTCTTAAGTTGCTTTTTCTTTCTTATGTCATTCTCATCTAACATTTATCAAAGGTAATTCTTTAGATCTCAATTTCCTAATTTGATGATCTAGGATTTCCATTGGCCTTTGTTTATATGATAACTTTGTGTTGAATTACTTAAGATGCATTAAGAACATATTTACAGAGCATAGACATATGAAATACTAAAGGTATGGCAAGCAAACCATCTAGTAACTCCAATTGATACACAACCACTATAATTCTCTTGATAATGAGAAAAAAGCTAATAAACCAAGGTGCTAATTTTCCTTTTTTGCAAAACACATGATTCCTTTCATAAGGGAAATCTTTAAGAAGACCATGTCTTCCTTTTTGAAATTCTAACTCATTTTTCCTCTTATACATATATGATTTTTGACAATCCTATGTTTTCATTCTATCTCAAATGATTTGTACTTTCTCCAATGCATTAGTGGTTGAGTTTGATCTTAGGAGTTTTGCTTTTCCTAGTTCAAACCATTCTATAAGGGATCTACATTTTCTACCATAAAAGCTTCATAAGGTGCCATTTTAATAAAAGATTGATAATTATTGTTGTATGCAAATTCAATTAATGGCAAGTACTTCTCCTAACCACCTTTAAACTCCAAGTTCTACTCAAAGTATATCCTCTAAAATTTAAATAATGCATTCTGATTGGCCATCTATTTGAGGATGGAAAAATATCTTGAAATTTAATTATATCCCAAAAGCTTGTTGAAAAGATTTCCAAAAGTAGATTGTAAACTACATACCTCGATTTGAAAAAAATAGTGAATGGAACTCCATGCAATTGAAATATCTTATCCAAATAAACTTAAGCATGTTTTGCTACAAAGTAAGTGGTCTTAATTGGATGGAAATGAGCTATCTTGGTTAGCCAATCAATAATCATCTAAATCAAATCAAATCTTTTTTAGGTTCAAGGTAAGCTTAGAAGGAAATTCATAGTTACACTTTCACATTTCCATTTAGGAATAAGAAGGGGTTGGTGCAAACCAATAAGTCTTTGGTGTTTAACTTTTACCTATTGAAATGTAAGAAACCTTAGCATATAATCAAACACATATTTCTTCATGCCTTTCCACTAGAAACTTTATAAGTCATGATATATTTTTGCCACACTTAGATATATGGTGTAAGATGAATAATGAGCTTGATATAGCAATTTATTTCTCTCACGTGTGGGAACCCACAATTGCATTTAGCATCTAATTACTCTTTTCTCAACAATAGTTAAGTCTTCATTTTGATTTGTTATTGCCTTTTCTTTTAAGGTTGAATATTGAGGATCTTGCTTCTAGGACTTTTTGATTCTTTTCATTACCATGATTGAATTATAACTTGTATGATAATTACCATATGATCTTTAGCTCGAATATTAGCTAGAACTCTTGATGATTTCCTACTCAAAGTATATGTTGTAACATTAGCTCTACTAGGATAATAGTGAATGGTGTAATTATAGTCTTTCACAAGTTTCATCCATCTCTGTTGCCTCAACAATAGTTAAGTCTTTGCTCAACAATAGTTAAGTCTTCATTTTGATCTACTATTGCCTTTTCTTTTAAGGTTGAATATTGAGGATCTTACTTCTAAGACTTTTTGATTCTTTTCATTACCATGATTGAATTATAACTTGTATGATAATTACCATATGATCTTTAGCTCGAATATTAGCTAGAACTCTTGATGATTTCCTACTCAAAGTATATGTTGTAACATTAGCTCTACTAGGATAATAGCGAATGGTGTAATTATAGTCTTTCACAAGTTTCATCCATCTCTGTTGCCTCAAATTTAAGTCTTTTCAATCAAAGATGTATTTCAAACTTTCATGATTAGTGTAAATGTCATAGGTTTTAGTGTATAGGCAATGCCTTAATATCTTTAAAGTGAAAAACCTCAATGATTATTTCAAGGTCATCGATAGGATAGTTCAATTCATGCTTTTTTAATTGTCAAGATGCATACATAATAAATTTCCTATTTAGTATTAATACATATCTTAATCCAATGTGAATGCATTATAGTAAACCATGAACCTATTGGTACCTAATGGAAGAGTTAAAATTGAAGTTGAAGTTAAGCAAGTCTTCAACTATTGGAAGCTACTTTCACATTTACAAGACCATTCAAACTATATCCCTTTCTTAGTGAGCTTAGTCAAAAGACATGCTATCTTAGAGAACTCTTTTACAAAATGATGTTAATAACCAACTATTTCAAGGAAACTCTAGATTTTAAATTCAATTATAGGCTTTGGCCAAGTTTGAATTGCTTTAATCTTCTATAGATCAACCTAAATGTCAATTTAGGATAGCATATGACCTAAAAATTTTATACTAGTTAACTAGAATTCACATTTCAAAAATTTAGCATAAAGTTAGTTACCCTGGAGAATTGGTAGAACAATTCAGAGATGCTAAACATGTTCTTCTTCACTTTTGGAGTAAATTAGGATGTTATCAATGAATACAATCATAAACTTATTTAGCAGAGGTTCAAAAATCATGTTCATGAGATCTATGAAAGTTGTAAGGGCATTGGTTAGACTAAAGGATATGACAAGACATTTATAATGGTTGTAGCAAGTTTTGAAAGCTATTTTGAGAATGTCTTTCTTTTGAATCTTCAATTGGTGGTATCTAGATTGCAAGTCAATTTTGTAAAATATTTTTCTCCTTGCAAATGTTAAATAGGTCATCAATATGAGGCAAAAGATATTATTCTTAATCATCACCTTGTTTGTCAATAATCAATGCATAACCGTGAGGTTTTATCTTTCTTCTTAACAAATAGTATCGGTGCATCCCATGGTGATGAACTAGAGCGAATATCTCCCTTGTCAATTAACTCCTAAAATTGCTTCTTGAGCTTTTTCAATTTAGCTGATGCCATTTGATATGGTATAATCGAGATTGTATTTATGCTGAAGGCTAATTCAATATTGAGTTCAATTTCATGATCAGGAGGTAATTTTGGCAACTTTTCTAGAAATACATCTAGAAATTCTTGCACAGTTAAAACATTATTAATATTAGGAAAAGGTTGATTCAAGTCTTAGATCATTGCAAGGTATGCTAGGCATCCATTTCAGATGAGTCATTGAACTTTGATACTAGAGTTTATTCTAGTAATTTTGAATTTTTTTCTCCTTGAAACATAACAGATAGTGCTCCATCTACAATAAAAGTCATTGTCTCATCAAAGCAATCCATTTACCCACGATAAGTAAATAACCAATCTATATGTAAAATAATAACATAATCTACCATCTCCAATAGGATCGAATCAACAAGTATCATCTAATCACATATTTATTTAGGACAAGCATTTATATACAAGGTCATTATTAAGGTTTTGTTTAGGAGAGTAACTACTAACAGGGGTCTTGTAATTTATGGGGAAACTAAGTTACTAAAGAAGCAAATTTTATTGAAATAAAGTGAGTCACTTTAAGATCAATTTAACATGAGCTTGTAAATTATTAAATGAAAGTGTACTTGTCTTAATTGCATATAGAGATTAAGCTTCCTATTTGGTTAAGGTAAAGATTTTAGCTTAGTTCTTTAGTGGATTTTTTGCTCAATTACCCCAATTGATGCTTTGTCCATATTTGTGGTCTTACCAGGGCTATAGGTCACCTCACTAGTGCACTTTATTAAGATCTTAGGTAATTCACATTACAACTAGAAGGATTCCCAAGGTAATCCCTTCTCTTGTGGCCTAAATGTCCATATTGAAAACATGAAATGTTTTGTTAAATACAAGGTCCCTAATGTTCGCTTTCATATTCAACTGAGGTGGTTCTCCTCAATAACCATCTTTTCCTTGGAATTGTCCCCTTCCAAAGCTAGCCAGGCCATTGAAATGGTAATGTTGACTGATGTGTAATTTAGAAGCTCGAATAGTAAATGATGTGAAATTGTGTTGGATTGTCCTAAAATTCAATAAATCTGAAAACAAAATAGAAGGATATTCATGCCACACTCTAGAAGACGAATCGATAAGTGTCTTAATAGGCTACAAGAATGAATCCTTGATTAGTGAAGATTAATGCCACAAAGGGTGAATCTCTTTAATAAGTCACAAGTTCATTCAAGAACCTAAGAGAGAACACACTCTCTTAAAAAGGCACTTAACTAAAATTTGTAATCTTAAAACCTTAATTGAAAATGGGCTTAAATGATACTATATCAGCCTAAAACTAATTCACTAACTTAAACCTAATAAAATGGCCTCTAAATAATTTAAGTAACATAGTAAACTACTTATAGTAATATGGTAAATGTTTTAAAGTAAAATGCGCCAAAACATATTCAACTTAAATTAAAGCCCAAAATACTTTAAAAGACTAACACAAAATAAATACAAATCAAAGGTCCAAATACTAAATTAAAGCTCAAAACATTAAATAATTATAAAAATGGCCTGAAATGGCACTAATTAGGATAATGATTAATATGGTGCCATTTTCTTGATGATATGGCAATGATGCGGATTATGGTTGATGTGACACCATCTTTTTTATAATGTGGCGATGATGTGGTACTAACTTGGTGATGATATGACCTAATTTTAATCTACTTGATTAAGCTCTCCTCCTATCTTACTTCCTTATAATTGACCCCTTTTAGATTCATATCATTGATTCCCTTGACTTCTTTTTGATAATAGTCCACTAAAAGAACTCTTAGGATTTTTTGAACTTATGAAAGATTAACTTCCTCTACTATAGGAAATATTAGGAGAATCCATCCTTCATGTACTAGCTGGATAACTAGGTTCTTTTAACTTACTTTACTTTTTTTCCCTTTAATTGTGCTTCCCCTTCTTGTCTTTCATTAATTCTAAACTCTGCTTGAAGTGATTTGTTAGCAATATCTTGATAAATATTATCTTCTGTAACAAGAGTAACATAGAAGTAATGTTCTTGGAGTTGTGTATAAATCTCTACACTTTTATTTATTCATTTAGAATCAAATAACCTATATAGCAAGACAAACAAGTAAATTAAACATTATACTAATGATGGATATAAGCCCTTGCTTTAGATATTTAAACTCCTTAACTCTAGCTCCCATTACACATAGTGGTAAAAATCTAAGGTTATCAAAACAAGTAATATGGATTGGATACAAATCGATCAACATGGACTTTAGTTCATATGGACTAGTCCGTATTACTAGTGAAAAAATTGGACTAAATTTAGGGGAGTCTGGGTTTAGTTTGTATTCATGTGGATACAAACTTCATATCCACTCAATCTACAAAGACTAGCCTGGTGCGAACCTAAGAAGGTATGAACCTATGAACCTACAACCAATCCAAATATACTCACCCCAAGAACACTAAGAATTAGGTTTCCTGATCCATCGAATCCTTAAATACAGAGAAATAAGGATTGTAGTGTTGATCAAGCCTTGAAAAGTCGTAAAGTTCACTGAAGAACTAAAGAGACAACTTCTCTCAAATCTGGGATTTCCAGAAAATATAAATTTCATTCAGTAAAAGTCTAATTACAAAAGATATGAGGATACCACTAGAAAAATAAAAAGATATAAATTCATGCAAATATATCAACTAATTATAAATCTTTTTTTTACCCTAAAATAACATAATTCAGTTCAATTTAACTATGCCCATGCATAGTCCTTAGTCCAAGCTCCTTAACTTGTATTGTTCTAGCCCATAATTCCTTTAATAGCTCCATCTTCAACCTAAATAATGCTAAGGATGTGATTGGTGCTAACATTAGATTGCAAAGAATTTTGATTGGTCCAAGTGTCTTGAACAAGCCCATTTAAAGATTCTTTGATCCTCATAAGTTATGCTCTTGTAATAAGCCCACTTGGAATTTGTAATGGAACCCTTAGAGTGTTTGAATTAACTTGTTCTAGCCTTTGGGTCACATCATTCCCTCTTTTTTCAAAAGGATTCGTCCTCAAATCTTTACCTGCATCATAAGGAGATAAATCAGTAACATTGAATGTAGCACTAATATTGTACTTTCCTAGCAAGTTTATCTTGTAATTATTTATTCTTTCAAGGACTTGAAATAGCCCTTCTCCTCTTGGAGCTAATTTGGATTTCGTTTGAGCTGGAAACCTTTCTTTCTCCTTATATGGACTCATAACTAATCCCCTGGTTCAAAGATAACACGCCTTCTTCCTTTGTTAGCTTTGGATGCATATTGCTCATTTTTCTTTTCAATCTACTGCTTTACATGTTCATGTAGTTGCTTTACCATTTCAGCTTTCTTTTTCCCATCAAGATTAACTCTCTCATCTATCGGCAATGGCAATAAATCCATAGGAGTTAGTGGATTAAAATCATAAACTACTTCAAATGGTGAATAGTTAGTAGAAGGATGAACACTTTAGTTATATACAAACTTAATGAGTGGCAAGAAATTCTCCTAATTCTTCAAATTCTTTTGAATAACTATTTTGAATAATTGAGTTAAAGTTCTATTGATAACTTCAGTTTGGCTATCAATTTATGGATGATAAGAGAAAACAAGTTAGTCCCAAGCTTTCCTTATAAAACTTTCCAAAAATGATTGAGAAACTTTGTATCCCTATCAGACACAATACTTCTTGGCACATCATGAAGTCTCATAATTTCTTTAAAGAATAAATCTGTAATATGAACTGTATCATCAATTTTATGGCATGGAATGAAATATGCCATTTTAGAAAATTTATCAACAATCACAAATATTGAATCTTGACCTCCCTTTGACTTAGATAGCCTTAAAATAAAGTCCATGGATATGTCTACCCAATGTTCACCTGGTATAGGTAGAGGTATATACAAACCATATGGTAAGACTCTAGATTTTGCCTTTTTACAAGGGATGCACCTTCCATAGATTCTTTTTGCATCACATTTCATTCTAGGCTAAAATAAATGCTTATGCAAAACATCTAAGGTCATTTTTATGTCAAAGTGTCTAATTAATCATCCCCTATGAACTTCCCTCACAAGTAATTCATGCATAGAATATTGAGGCACACATAATTTATTTTCTCTAAACAAGTATCCATTAATCCTATGAAACTTACCGATTGCTCTTTTCTCAAATGTAGCAAATACTTCAGCAAAGTCATTGTCATCATACAATTCTTTAACATATTCAAAGCCAAACATTTTTGCATTAAGAGATGTAAGAAGAACATACCATCTGGATAAGGCATCTATAACTATATTCTCCTTACCTTGCTTGTATTTGATGACACATGGAAAGAGTTCAATGAATTCTAACCACTTAGCATGCCTCTTATTCAACTTACCTTAATCCTTAAGGTGCTTTAAAGATTGGTGATTTGTGTAAATCACAAATTGCTTAGGCCAAAAGTGATGTTGCCAAGTCTCCGATGCTTTCATAAGTGCATAAAGCTCCTTATCATATGTTGGATAATTCAAGGCTGCCCCACTTAGCTTCTCATTGAAATATGTAATAGATCGCCCCTCTTGCATCAAAATAGCTCCTATACCAATTCTTGATGCATCACATTCAATCTCAAAGTTTTTTTAAAATTAGGTAATGCTAGCACAGGTGCAAAACATAATTTTTCTTTAAGAACATTAAAAGCATGATCTTGGGCTTTGTCCCAATTAAAGCCAATAAATTTCTTAATGATTTCAGTAAGTGGTGTAGCAATTGTACTAAAATCTTTCATGAAACACTTATAAAAATTAGCTAAGCCATAAAAGCTTCTTACTTCAGTAATGCTTGTAGGTGTTGGCCACTCCTTTACTGCCTTTACCTTTTCTTCATCAATTTCTACCTTTTGTGCACTTACAACAAAATCAAGGAAAACAACCTTATCCATTCAAAAACTACATTTTTTCAAGTTAATATACATTTTTTCCTTCCTCAACACATCAAGTACACAATGCAAATGACTCATGTTCATCAAGGTTCTTACTGTATATCAAGATATCATCAAAATACATAATTAATCTCATGAAAGTGCTTTGTGCATTAGTGAGTCCAAATGGCATAACTAACCATTCATAAAGTCCATGTTTTATTTTGAATGTAATTTTCCACTCATACCCTTCCTTCATCCTAATTTGGTGGTATCCAGATTTTAGATCAATTTTAGAGAAGCTACTAGACCCATGCAATTCATCTAGCATATCATCTAATTTAGGAATGGGATGGTGATACTTTACTGTGATGTTATTCAAAGCTTTATAGTCAATGCACATTTTTCATGATCCATCTTTCTTAGGAACAAGAAGGAGTTGCACAAGGACTCAAACTTTCTTTAGCATACCCTTTCGCCAAGAGCTCCTTAACTTGCCTTTGAAGTTCTTTTGTCTTTTTTGGATTATTTCTATAGGCTGGAGGGTTAACAATAGTTGCATCAGGAATGAAGTCAAATTGATGCTTTATTCCTCTAATAGATGGTAACCTACTAGGAATTTCTTTAGGAAACACATTTTCAAACTCCTACAACAAAGGATCAACAACATTTGGAAAAGAATGGTCAAGATAGTTAGTGTTTAAATAAGCCTCTTTGTAAATTAGAATAACCATAGGCTGTCTAGTAATATAAACAACTCTTACTTCACTTTCTTTTGCATAAAAACTCTCTTTTCTCTCCACTTTCTCTTTTTTTTTTTTTTCCAAATTTCTATCTTTGAGCTCTCTATTTTATCAGTCTCACACTCCTTATTTTTTTATCTCTCCCTGATTTTTCAGCTTACTCCTTTTTTTCTTTCTCTCATTTTTCAACTCACTTTCTATTTTTCTTCTCTCATTTTTCAACTCACTTTCCTTTTTTTTTCTTTCTCCTTCTTCATTTTAAGCTGATCATCATACACTTGCTTAAAAGACAAATGTACAAGTGTAATAGGTCTATTGTTCATTACAAATGAGTACCTATTTGTATACCTATCTTTAGTTGCCCTATGATCAAACTCTTATCGTCTTCCCAAAAGTATATGACAAGTGTGCATTAGGACTACATCACTAAAATACTTCATCATTATATCTACTAATTAAGAATGAAACCAAAACTTGATCTTTGACCATAATTTCTCCACAGTCATTCAACCATTGAAATTTGTAAAGTCTAGGGTGTTTAATGTTGGCAAGTTCAGCTTCTCAACTAATGTAGTACTTACAATATTTGTATAGTTTTCCCCATCTATAATCATACTGCATACCTTATTATTATTAGTGTATATGCCCTAAAACTAATTATATTGGTGATTGTAATTTTGAATCATATTATTTTAATGGTAATTCCAATTATTATATTTATATATATTATCTGCGTAATATATTCAATTATGATAATAACCTTAGAATAATTGTATTCTTAAATGTCCCTAGTCATATATCATTGTGGATTAGGTTGCTTTGATTTGTTAAGACTAGCATGTGTGAAGACTTATATGGGATATTAAGTTTACACATGAGTACAAGTTAGAGAACTTGTATACTAGACCAACCCATATTAAGAACACTACATGAATCATTATATGAGTGTCATGAGTGGTTCTTAGTAATCATTATTAATATGGTCCTTTAACCTGAGATCACCAAGGTTCCCTACATGTGAGTTTCATATTTTGATACTATTCTATGTCACTAATGGTTGAGTAAATGCAAGGGTACATATTGGATATGTCACATATCATGCGGAGGGATTTGTGTGATTAAGATGGGATTTGTCCCTCCTATATAACAGGAGTAACATCTATGGGCCCCTTGATTAAGTAAAGCTGAGAAAATGCATGGTCATGCTTAGATGAATTGACATGGGATGTCGATTACATTTGTTTCAGTCAACTTACTTAGGAATCAAGAAACCTTAAGATTAGGCTATACGGGAATGACATGGTCCATGTCTCGTACTCAATCTAGATGTATAGGACAAAAGGACATAGGTGATGATCACGTGTAAAGGTTTAGTCAAATCACCGACTTTCTCATTGCTTGGGTAACAATGATGTGTTGCTAGACACCAATCATTGTTTATGATCATTAATATGATCAATGGTCATTGCCAACGTAATGAGAGCTTGTAGGGTCGCACACCTAGAGCCTAGTGAATTTGGAATTAATGAACCAAATTGTTTGGGCCTAATATTTAGGAATTCATATTATAATTATAAGGCCCAATAGTAAGCCTATAATTGTACATGGAATAAAGCCCAAATAGGTTAAGTTTTTCTATGCACCTATTTAAATAGGCTTGTTGGGTAATAATAGGATTATTATCATTATTCATGCACCTCAAAAAGGCATAGAAAAACCTTAGCACCTCTCTTTGACCAAAACCCCTGAAGAGGCATAGCTAGCACTACAAGGTGAAAGGAGATCAATTCCAATCGGTGTTTGTGTAGACATTCATCAGTGATTCACGGGTTCATGTGGATACCATAGAAGTACAGCCACATTAAACGCTGCACTGGTAATATGATCTTCTAGTTTCTATTCCGATTCGTGATTTGGAGAGCAGATTGGATTGGAAAACGGACAGAAGCAGATCGGATTTGCTGTGTAGTGGACAGAAGATTTTTGGTTGAAAGATATAAACCCTAATCCCTAATCTATGACATTTTAAATTCGCATGGATCCTTAGTAGAAATCGTGCAAAATTTTTATTCCGCTATGTATATATGATGCGCAATTTCCAGCAATTATTTATGAGGCAACAAGTGTGGAAGATGTTTTCTCTTTACTACTCATTGCCATCCTCTTTAACTTAGGAATTTAGAACACATCTAGTCACAAGTGCTTCTCCTTTAGTTGCATACTCAACTCCATTATCACTAGCATCTTTAAGTAAAGGATGGATTCATCACTATCACTTTCAGTCACGATTTTATTGTCACACGTAATCATGACTATTTTGTTGGGGCATTGTAATGTAAAATGACCTATTCCCAAACATTTGAAACATTTAATATCTCTATTTCTAGAAGGTTGGGAATTAGATTTATCTTTGCCTTTTGAAGCTTCATCTTTACCTTTGGTATCTCCTTTCCAAACAACCTTTTCTTCTTTTCTTCCAATTGGATTCGTAAGAAGAACCAGAACTAACATTGTAGTTTAATGCCCTCTTTTGCTTTATTTCTCTTTCCACCTTTATAGCCATATACACCATGTCTTCTAACTCTATATAATAATGTAACTTCACTATTGTGTTATTTCTCTAATCAACCTGTTTAGAAATCGTGTCATTGTGGCTTCCTTATTTTCCTTCACATAAGCATTCATCATAGCAATCTCCATTTCCTTGTGCTCCTCCATACTTTTAGAACTTTATGTAAGACTCTACAATTTTTGATACAAATCCCTATAGTAATGATTAAGGATAAATCTCTTCCTCATTAGAGCCTTCATTTCCCTCCAAGTTTCCATAGGTCTCTCACCATTTCTCCTCTTATTCAAAACTAATTTATCCCACGAAATAATTGCATAATCAATAAACTTAATTACAGCTAGCTTCACCTTCTTTGCTTCAAAGTAATTATCATAATAAAAAATCAATTCTATCTTTTTCTCCCACTCTAAATAAACTCTAAGGTCATTTCTCCTTTAGAAAGAAGGTATCTCTATTTTAATGTTGTGAAGGTTGCCATCTTTCCTATTTTAGTCTCTTAGAGCAATCTTTCTATAACTGCTCTCATGCTAAACTCCTTTACGTCTATTTCTACCCATTTTAAATTCAAACTCAAAATCCTCTTCAATTTCATCTCCTATTTCATTTTTAGAATCAAAATCATCCATATCCCTTTGCTATCTCCTAGCATGTCTCCTAGGATTAGGATTTCTATTAGGTTGCTCCCATTGTAGATTGGCAATCATATCTTTTTTCTTATCCATCCTATCCCTCATTTCTTCAAAAACCAAATTGAAATGTTCAAACTATTGTTGTATGGCTTCTAAGGCAAACTCTATGTTCTTTGGATCTCCACCACTTGATGTTTCCTCCCTATTTGCCATTTTGAAAGATGTAAGAAAATTTGTTAGAAAATGAATTCCTCATATGCTCCCTCACATGTTTGCCCTCAAAAGATCTCACTCAAACTTCATGTATCACTCTTATATAGGTTTTTTTCACAATAATGGTCTCACATTTTCTAGCCTTTTTCCACTCTTAGTTTGCTCTGTCAATTCTTTAGAGAAACTAATCAAACTCAATCAAAGGCTATTACAAATTCTTGAAGAATTTTAATCAAACACTTTAAAGGCAAAGAGAGAAATAAAAGTGAATGTAAAAAAAAAAAACCTAAGGAATTTTAGAACGAGAAATTGAAATAAGATTTGTAGAGATCTAACCTTAAATCAGAATCAATTAGAACAAGTCTTTTTCTTTTTATCCTTTGCTTCTTCTTGTTTATCCTTTTTTCTATTTTTTTAGTCTTTTTTCTTTTTTTATCTTTTAGGATTTTTTATTTTTTATCCTTTTTTTAGGATTTTCAAAAAAATTTATCCTTTTTTTTATTTTTTTGTACCAAAATGCAAAAGATAAAAGGAAGAGAATTTGGAGATAAAGAGATGAAGAATCACAAAGAAGGGAGAACAAATGCAGATCCAAAAGAACATAATTATAGAATAAATATGAAAAAGGTATAATAACCTAATCTTAGGCCGAAGCTTTGATAACCAAATTGGTGGAAACCCATAATGGTATGAACCTATGAATCCATAGCTAATCCGAATATACTCACCCCCAAGAGCGCTAAAAATTAGGTTTTATGATCCACTTAAACCCTTAAATATAGAGAAATAAGGATTATAGTGTTAATGATGCCACAAAGATAATGAAGATTTAATAAGTCATAAAGTTCACTGAAAAACTAAAGAGAGAGAACTTTTTTTAAATTTGATATTTCTAGAAAAGATAAATTTCATTCAATAAAAGTCTAATTACAAAATATGTGAAGATATGGTATTTATAGACCACTCAGCTAGGAAAAGAAAACCTAGAAATATGACTAATTAGGCCAGTGCACTAGAAAAATAAAAAGATATATACATCAATTAATTATAAATCATTGTTTTTAGCCCAAAACAACATAATTCAGCTCAATTTAAGTGTGCCCATGCATAGTCCTTGGTCCAAACTCTTTAATTTGTATTGTTCTAGCCCAAAATTCCTTTAACAACTTCATCTTCAGCCCAAATAATGCTAAGGATGTGATTGGTGCTAAGATTAGGTTGCAAAGAATATTAATTGCCCAAGTGTGTCGAATAAGCCCATTAAAAGCTTCTTTGATCCTCCTAACTTGTGCTCTTATAATAAGCCCACTTAGAATTTGTAATAGATCCCTTGGAGTGCTTGAATTAACTTGTTTCAATCCTTGAGTCGCATCACTGCCCGTATTTTTAGAAGTTCAAACCTATCAAAGTCTATGAATCGGTTCGTATTACTTATGGACTAAGGTCCTTTTGATAACCTTATAAAAATCTATCTATGAAAAGTTGATGAAATGTTATCCAAGTCAATAGAGGTAAATTGACTTTTTTATTTTCTACAATGTTGGAGAATTAATAATTTGCAATGTCCTCCAACCTTTATTTTACAAACTCCATGATCAGCTAGTTAGTTATAGAGAGCATTCTCCTGTATCTCTTATTCTAGGCAAGAAACTAATGTGTATCTATATTTGGATCCATACTAGTAAAAAGGAATTGTTTAAACTTGTTAAGCTCATGGATTATTTGTAATATGTTGGTCAAATTCTCCCTAGTAAGGGTTTGTGCTCTCTTTATTTCTCTTCTATAACTAAACGCATGATTCTTTTAGTCTTTGTCATGTTCTTACTCTCTTTCTTAATAAAGAACCTAAACTACATTAATCATTATTTGTTGTATAAGAGTAGTAGTCCACAAAAGGACATCCTAATTATCATCTCTTTCATGTCTTGCGAACCTCTAGATGACTTTTTATCACTAAGATTATTGGCTTGATGACTACCAAATTTTGCCATCTTTTCTAATGCAAGTGAACCTACTCATGATGTAAGAGAACTAAATGGACCATCTAAAAAATAGGTAAAGGAGGAACTTAACCCTAACTGTGATCTGCTAATAGAAGTGATAAACCTAAGAACAAAAGGGAAGCTCTCACAATGGAGAAACACTCAAATTTTCATTAATAATCCAAATTTGCTTTAGTATAAGAAACAAGTCTTCTTATATAACTCTCTAAAACCCTAATTGAGAATTAGCTCTAATCACACCATATTAGCTCAAAACTAATTCATTGACTTAAATCTAGTAAAAAAATACTCTAAATGACTCTAAGTAAACATAGTAAATTAATTATAATAACATGGTAAATATTTTAAACTAAAAATGGGCCTAAACATATTTATCCTAAGCTAAAGTCCAAAATACTCTAAAATGACCCGATACATCAAATAATAAAAACAAAGGTCATATGAAAAATTCACCCCATAGAATCCTATGAAAATTAAAATAAAAATAAGAAATTAGGCTTATTTATTATCTAATCAAGTCCAAACAAAAATACCTAATAAACCAAACAACTTGTAATAAATTCAACAATTATAGCCCATAAGTATAAATTGATCATGCAACTTGGGCTTTCCAAATTGTTGTCTTCAAGTTGAGTTCAAGGTATCCTCAAGTTGTGGGAAAAAGACCTTGTCGAGCTAATGATAATTAATACATAACTACATAAATCCATCCTTTTGTTAGTGTATATGCCTTAAAACCAATTGTATTGGTGATTGTAATTTTGAATCATGTTATTTTAATGGCAATTCCAATTATTATATTTATATATATTATCTGCGTAATATATTCAATTATAATAATAACCTTAGAATAATTGTATTCTTAAATGTCCCTAGTCATATATCATTGTGGATTAGGTTACTTTGATATGTTAAGACTAGCATGTGTGAAGACTTATATGGGATATTAAGTTTACACATGAGTACAAGTTAGAAAACTTGTATACTGGACCGATCCATATTAAGAACACTACATGGATCGTTATATGAGTGTCATAAGTGGTTCTTAGTGATCATTATTAATATGGTCCTTTGACCTGAGATCACCAAAGTTCCCTACATGTGAGTTTTATATTTTGATACTATTCTATATCACTAATGGTTAAGTGAATGCAAGGGTAGATATTGGATATGTCACATATCATGCGGAGGGGTTTGTGTGATCAAGATGGGATTTGTCCCTCCTATATAACAGGAGTAACATCTATGGGCCCCTTGATTAAGTAAAGCTGAGAAAATGCATGGCCATGCTCAGATGAATTGACATGAGATGTCGATTACATTTGTTTCAGTCAGCTTACTTAGGAATCAAGAAACCTCAAGATTGGGCTATACGGGAATGACACGGTCCATGTCTCGTGCTCAATCTAGATGTATAGGACAAAAGGACATAAGTGATGATCACGTGTAAAGGTTTAGTCAAATCACCGACTTTCTCATTACTTGGGTAACAATGATGTGTTGCTAGACACCAATCATTATTTATGATCATTAATATGATTAATGGTCATTGCCAACGTAATGAGAGCCTGTAGGGTCGCACACTTAGAGCCTAGTGAATTTGAAATTAATGGACCAAATTGTTTGGGCTTAATATTTGGGAATTCATGTTATAATTATAAGGCCCAATAGTAAGCCTATAATTATACATGGAATAAAGCCCAAATAGGTTAGGTTTTTCTATGTACCTATTTAAATAGGCTTATTGGGTAATAATAGGATTACTATTATTATTCACGCACCCCAACCAAAAACATATAAAATCCTAGCACCTCTCCTTGACCAAAATCTCTGAAGAGGCGTAACTAGCACTACGAGGTGTAAGGAGATCAATTCCAGCCGGTGTGTGTAGCGGACATTCATCGGTGATTCACGGGTTCGTGTGGATACCACAGAGGTGCAGCTACATAAACGTTGTACTAGTGATCTGATTTACTGGTTTCCATTCCGGTTCGTGATTTGGAAGTAGATCGGACTTGGTGTAGCAGTCAGAAGAATTTTGTCGAAAGGTATAAACCCTAATCCCTAATCTATGGCGTTCTAAATTCGCATGGATCCTTGGTGGAAATCGTGCAAAAATTTTATTCCGCTGTGCATGTATGATGCGTGATTTCCAGCACCTTTTTCTTCATAAAGAGGACCAGAGCTCCCCAAGGTGAAGAGCTTGAGTGAATGAACCTTTTATCTATAAGATCTTGCAACTATTCTCTTAACTTTTGCAATTCTATTAGGGCCATTCGATATGGAGGAATTGAAATGGGTTTAGTGCTTGGCAATAAATCAATGTGAAACTCAATTTCACAATTTAGGAGTAACCCAAGCAATTCCTATGTAAGTACATCAAGGAATTCTTTTACTACTAAGACAATATTGACATCTAAAACAGGTTGAGTCAAATCTTGTACTTGTGCTAAGTATGTTGTGCCTCCCTTCTAAATGAACCTTTGAGCCTTAATGCTCGAAATAATAACAAGAGAACTCCTTGGAATTTAATGGGTGCAAAGCCTTCTATAGAGAATGCCATAGATTTATCAAAACAATTTACACAAGCATGGTACTCAGACAATCAATCCATCTCTAAAAGTACGTCATAGTCACTCATATCAAGCAGGATTAAATCTACTGGCATTACATGATCATGAATTCTTATGGGACAAGCCTTCAATTTATGGGTTGTTATAAGGGATTTCTCTATAGGGTCATTACAATTAAGAAAGTATTCACCTCTTTAGTGGGTCTGCTTATAATGGTAGAAAATTTCTTTGACACAAAAGAATTGGTAGCTCTAGGATCAAATAAAACTTTAGCAGTAAAAGTTTCAATAAGGATAGTACTTGTCACAATAGCATTTGAGGCATGAGCCTCTTAACAGGTAAGAACGTACACTTAAGCTTGATTCCCACTTGTTTCTCCTCTTAAGCCCAAAACGTTTGCACTTCTCAAAGGTGCTTGAAGGTTTCTAAGGCATGAAGTGGATGGAGGATTTAGGTTATTTTGGTTGAGATACAGAATAACTTGCACCTTAGCTTGTAACATTTTCATGGTAATCCTTTGCCTTATACCCAATCATCCCACATTTAAAGTGTTGCCCTCAAAATTAGTTACAAGGCCATTGCTATAGTGATCATGACATTGTGAACACTAAAGTTTTAAATATCAATTCTATTAACTTGGAGGATTAAAATGAGTTCTTTGCCTCTCAAGGTTGCTTCTTGAAGAATGTCCACCATGCATGCCTTCAAAAGGTGGTGGTCCTCTAATGGAACTACTTCCACTATGCTTTGAAATGGCGTGAGGATGTATCTCTCGAAGAATGTGCTTGGCTTGGTCCTTCAAACCGGCCCCTCCACCTACTCTTTTCGTGAGCTCACCTCTCCTTTCTTTTATTAACTCTCATCTCAAAATCCAATGCTTGATCTACCACTTCTTAATAAGTGGCATCACGATTAACATGGATTCTCTCAAAATAGAAATCCTTGAGGCCATGTATAAACTTCTCAATTTTAGCCTTTTCCATAGAAACCAAATGTGGAGCATATCGTGACAATCAAGTAAACTAAGCATTATACTTCGCAATAGATAAGCCCTCTTGTTTTAGGGTCTTGAATTCCCTAACTTTTCCTCGACAAACACTTGGTGGCAAGAAACTATCCATGAATAGTTCTTGAAAAGCTCCCCAAGTCAAAGGCTGTAATTATGGATTTCTATTGGTCCCTATATTAGTGAACCAATAATAGGCTACATCATTCAGTTGATATCTTACCAATTAAATCAACAAAGAGGTAGGGCTTTGTAAAATCTCACCCAACCTCACAATATGCTCTAGGAATTGATGTGGATTTACTGTCGAACCAAGACCAGAGTATGTTGGTGGATTTAGCCGAAGGAACTCATGTATAATTTTGAACCTATCCCTATTTGCCCTTGCAGGAGGGGTAGATCATGCTCCCTTTCTCTTCTTTGTTCATGACTTTCATCATGATCACTAGGGTTACCAGAAGGCTCACTTTGATCTTTTGAGGCATTATACCCTAATCATCGAGTAAGGGCCGAATCAACGCGGTTAAGGGCATGTTCGAGAAAGGGTATAGTCCAAGGTGGAAACTGTTGATCAATTCTACCACTAGTCTCTTGCCTATCATTATGAGCTTAAAGACCCCTAGATGATTATTCATCCTCGAGGTGGTTGGCTTACATTTGGCTTCGCGTATTAACCATTTTCTAATTATCCAAAAATTTCTTAAACAATTATGTAACAATCTAGACAATTAATAGGTAATTTGTTAATCAATTAATCAAATAACTCCTAATACACTATACCACACACAAACTCCACCACCCACCATCATGGTATAATAGGGTCCATCGAAATGGTACTAGTGGTACGTGATCCCAAGTGCACACATATCACTAGTATAATTTCAATCAACACCTATCACGGTAGTATTTGATGCATTTATAAAAGAGAATAGTATTCCAAAAATAGTGTTCATCAAGATTTCTACAAAAGATATAAAAGTTAAAAATGTTTATAATCCTCCCAGAATGAGGATAAACAAGCCTAACAATCTTTTATAGAATCGGTTCAACATTCCATTGATTTATCTCTATGACAGACAAGAGGTCCAAAATATATTTCTATTTACATGAGTTTGTGCTACCAAAATACCACCAACGAGTTCCCATGAACTCTAACTTTGAGGAGGTGGTGGTGGAGGCTCAACCTGGGAACCTGTAAAATAAAACATTGAGGAGTGAGTCTAAGGCTTAGTGAGTGAATAATCTATAGAAACAACAATAATATATAATAACTTACCCATCGAACTGTCCTCCTTTAACAAATAATATCATGATCAAATGTATTAGTAAGCAAGAGCCATTAACACTAAAATTATCACATACTCATTTCATTTTTAATGTATCATATAATAATACTCACAACAAATGCACTCAACATCATGTTTCATTGAATGGACAAATAGAAAATGAAGTACATTCATCCTCCTTTTAAATCTCATGCCAACCTTATACCCTACCCACCTTATTACCGAGAATTTTTCATTTAGTATTCATAACATCGCCCCCATTACATTCTAGCTTTTAATGCCACTCATGGCATAATTCTCAATGCAATTTTAACATTAGAGCTTATGCTCCACTCAATGCAATCAAAATTTAATTGTAACTTGTATTACGACACTTATCAACATCATTATATTCTCTTATATAGCTACAAACATTCACACATATCAAAGTACTTAATTCATAGAGCATATTTCAACATGTACATATCTCATTCCATGAATAATACAATAGGTCCATCATATCACATATAATAACACACAGTTTCTATCTCTTTCTATCATGATCATTCGACTCATGCAATCATCTTACATCACCATGAACCATTCTATCTTTGATGTTTAATGACTAAATACTCATGGCGGTTATTATGAGTTTTGAAAACATAAAACAAATGGAGTATGGATCGCTATATGGTCTTCTTATCTATGACATCTAGGTAATCTTTTATGAATACTCAAAGTTTATAAGGATAAATTCTATTAAACTCATTTAATTGAAAATAGACTAAGGAAAATTCTAAAACGCACCAGTGTATGATGCACCAGTGTCTGAAAATCATTAGATTTCATTCAGCCTGCGCAGTGTTGTGCAATCCAGAAAATCTGGACCTTCAAAATAGACTGGTGCACCATACAACTAGTGCATCGAAGTCTCTCCCATAGACTAAATTAACTTTTTATAGACTGGTCATTTGTCAAAATCGGCTAAGTTTTGAAAATGTTATGCCTTTTTTGAAAATAGATGCAAAAAGTTCATTTTTGAAATTCTAAATTTTTTACCTCTATATACTATTTTGATGATATCTCAAAATATATACAATATTTTAATTTGAAACCATTCCATTTGAAAGCAAGCTCAATTAGCTTTAAAATGATAGGTTGTTTGTTTAAAATAGACATAAGATGAAAGAGTTATACTCTTTCAAAGTTGACATAAAATTCTGCAGTCGATGAATCGATTGGTAAATCGATTCATCCACCCAGTTCTCGCCTTTAAACCCCTGGAATTGATTGGTGAATTAATTCATCAACCCTTAGACCCTTAGAATCAATTGGTTACTCTATTTTGAGGCCTAATTTCACCTTTGGACCCCTGTAATCGATTGGTGAATTGATTCATCAACCCTTGGACCCTCAAAATCGATTAGTTACTTGATTTTTAAGTCCAGTTTCACCTCTGGACCCCTAAAATCAATTGGTGAATCGATTCACACATGAAAAACTTAGTTTTCTATGAAATCTTCACTATACAACCGATCTAAAACACCTCATAAATACATATAATGAGCATTAAATCTAGGTATAATCATTAATACACTTATCTAACATCTTATATCACCTCTTTCTATCATTTATTACTTCCATAACATCAAAATAATTTAGAATCAAGCAAAGTCACAAATTAACCCATATTTCACATATATGTTCATCTAACCTTTAAATCCATGGATTTAGTTAGATTATCCACTCATCTTATATGGAAAAGGATGCTAAAAGCTTAATTTGATGATTTTTCAGCCCTAATCACATCAAAATTCATAGATTCCACAATTAGGGCTTAAAATGCTCCACAAAATCAAATAAACTTCATCAATCAAGAAGAAAAGGAAGGGATTTTGATGAAAACATTATTGTTATCTTGATTGGAGGAAGAAATTAATAAGATTTGAAGTTTTCTTGCTTGATTAAAGGAATGGTGAGAGAAATTCTTGTAGAGAGAGATGGAAGAGTGGGAGGAATAAGGAGAATGAGGAGAATATAGGGCTTAGGGCTGAAATAGAGAAAATAAGGCCCTAAAGGCATTTTTAGAAAAATGCTCCTAAACCTCTTCCATACTCATATACTCATTTATATTATTGTATAACTTTACACTTCAAGATTCTAATAAACTTTCCCCAATAAAATTTCACCCAAAACATATTTTCACATTCTTACTTTTATTAATTCTATTTTATTTTCTATTTCATACATAATATTCTTAATTTTCCTGAATTTACCGCTTGTCTTTACCATTTTTCCTTATATCAAAATTTCTAATTTAATAGTGATTAAGGAAGGTGTAACAATTAGCTAGTTAGATCTCTATCATTCCTTCCTTCTTTGAAAGGATTCATCCTCGATTCAAATCCATCACTTACATCAAATAAAGATAGATCAGCAACATTAAATATAGCACTTACATTATCATATTCACTAAGTAAATCTAGCTTATAGGCATTATCATTGATTCTCTCCAAAATTTGAAAGGATCCATTTCCTTTAGGTTGCAACTTGGATTTTCTTTGAGTAGGGAATTTCTTCTTCCACATATGAACCTAAATCCAATCTTTAGGTTTAAAAATAACTTTGGTGCACCCTTTATTGGCTTACTTTAAGGATTGTTCATTCTTTTTCTCAATGTTGGCTCAAACTTTTGCATACAGCTTCCTAACAAAATCTGTCTTATGCTTACCATCCAAATTAGCACATTCATTAGGAGGCAAAGGTAAGATATCTAACGGAATCAAGGGATTAAAGCCCTATATAACTTCAAATGGAAAATAAAAAGTAGTAGAATGAACAGTTCTATTATAACTAAACTTAACATGTGTAAATGTCTTTTCCAATTTTTCATATTCTTTTGAATAATAGCACACAGTAAAGTAGTAAGTGTCCTATTAACTATTTTAATTTATCCATCCATTTGAAGAGGTGCAACAGTAGAAAACAAAAGTTTAGTTCTTAGCTTTTCCCATAAAAGTGTACTACTTCCTTAAAGAACAAATCAGTAATATGTGTTGTATAATTGGTTTTAGAACATGCAATGAAATGTGTTATTTTGCTGAACCTATCAACAAAAAATATGCTATATTTTCCACCTTGAGTTCTAGGTAATCCTAGCATTAAATTCATGGAGATATCAATCTAAGGTTAATTAGGTACAGGCAAAGGTGTATAGAAACCATAGGGCATGACTTTAGATTTAGCTTGTTTACATGTTATGCACTTATCATAAATACATGGCACATCATGCTTCATGTTAGGCCAATAGAAATGCTCAAACCAAATCTCTAAAGTCTTTTGCACAACAAAATGTCACATAAATTGACCACCATGAGTTTCTCTAACTAGCATTTCACACAAGGAACATATAAGCACACATAATTTATTTTTTTAGACAAGAAACCATCATGCCTATAATAGTCCCCACAAGCATGCTTAGAGCAAGAATCCCACACATGGCTAAAATTAGAATCATTGGCATACAAGTCTTTAATTTGCTCAAAACTATGTGATTTAGTTTGCAAAAAAGTAAGCAATGTATACCTCTTGGATAATGCATTAGCTAAAATATTTTCCTTACATTCTTGTATTTGATTACATAAGGAAACATCTCAATATACTCCAACCACTTGGCGTGTCTTTTTTGAAGCTTACCCTAAAATTTTAGAAACTTCAAGCTTTGATGATCCGAATGAATGATGATTTCCCTTGACCATAAGTAATGCTACCAAGTTTGCAATGTTCTCACTAATACGTAAAGCTCCTTGTCATAAGTAAGATAATTCAATACTGTCCCACTAAGTTTTTCACTAAAATATGCAATCAATTTGGGGTCCTGCATTAGTATAGCTCATATTCCAACACTAGAAGCATCGCATTTAACTTTAGAAGCTTTATCAAAATTAGGCAAACATAACAATGAAACATTGGTCAATTTTTCTTTCAAGGTATTAAAAGCCTTTTCATGCATATCATCCCATTTGAACATAAAATCTTTTTTACAAGTTCATTTAAAGGTGCTGCAATAGAAGTAAAGTCCTTTATAAACCTCCTAGAAAAACTTGCTAAACTATGAAAGTTTTTTATCTCATTTGCATTCTTAAGGATAGGCCAATCTCTAATTGCCTTAACCTTCACTTCATTAACACTTATTCCTCTTGAACTAAAAACAAAACCTAGAAATAGAATAAATTCTATGCAAAATGAACACTTCTTAAGATTTGCATACAATTTATTTTCTCTTAAAACTCTAAACACAAAATGTAAATGTTTAATATGTTGATCCAAATTTTTACAATAAACTAAAATGTCATCAAAGTAAACCATAACAAATTTCCTAATGAAAGAATGCAAGACATGGTTCATTAATCTCATGATAGTACTCGATGCATTAGTTAAACCAAATGACATCACTAACCACTCATGCAAACTATATTTTGTCTTAAAAGTAGTTTTCCATTCATTACGTTCTTTCATGCGAATTTGATAGTAGCCATTTCTAAAATCAATTCTAAAAAACATACACAAACCATATAATTCATCAAGCATATCATCTAATTCAGGGATTGGATATTTATACTCTACAATGATTTTATTGATGGCTCAGTAGTTAATACACATGCGCTATGTCCCATCTTTCTTTGGAACCAAGATTATAGGTACAGAACATATGCTAAGACTCTCCTTCATGAATCCCTTTGACAATAATTTATCCATTTGTGTTTGAATTTCCTTTGTCTCTTTAGGACTTGTTCTATAGGCTAGTTTATTTAGGATTGAAGAATCGGGAATAAAATCTATTTGATGCTCAATACCTTTAAAAGAAGGTAATCCATATGACATTTCTTTTGGAAAAGGATCAGCAAATTCCTTTAACAAAGAAATAACCTCACTAAGCAAAGAAAAATTGTGATTGTTAGTGAAATAAATATCCTTGTACACGAGTACAAGTAGTTGATCTTTTGCTATCAAAGCACTCTCAACCTTTTTTTTTTTTAAATGCACTAACTCTCTTATTTTTCTCTCTATTCTCTAAAATTTTCTCCTTACTATTAACCATTTTATTTTTCTCTTTCAACTCAAACTCACTTTTCTTATGTTTCCTCTCTTTCTCTTGAATGAATTGTTCTTCTCTCATCTTGCACTCTTTTGTAGTTTTAATTTGATTAGCATACACCTCAGCAGGTTTGAGAGGTGTTAATACAATCACGCAAGTGTATTTATTTTTGTACCCATCATAAGTAACCTTTCTGTCAAATTGTCATGGACGCCCAAGAAGTAGATATCTAGCATGCCTAGGTGCCACATCATAAAGAACCTCAACTTTGTATTTGCTAATGGAAAATGAAACCAAAATTTGCTTAGTTACCCTTATGTCTCCATATTCATTTAGCCACTATAGTCTATATGGATTAGGGTGCTTTGATGTGGGTAAATTTAATTTCATAACCAACAAGGTGCTAGTAATATTAGTATAGCCTTCACTATAAATAATCATATTGCATATCTTGTCATTTATATAGCATCTAGTATGAAAGATATGCTCATGCTACTCCTCATCATCATCTCTTTTAGGTTGTATGTTAAGAGCACATCTAGTAACCAACACATTTCCATTCACAAGATCTGCAATATCAACATCACTACAATTTTCCATTGGTGGAATTTCATCATCACTTGAGCTCACACTCTCTATATCTCCATTATTTAGCACAATTATAGCTCTTCAATTTGGACATTGAAAAGCAATATGTCCAACTCCTTAACACCTAAAACACTTAATATCACATGATCTAGAAGATGAATTAGTTTCAATTTTACCTTTAAGAGCAGTAACTAAGTGTTTAGGGTTTAAGTTTTAGCACAATTACATCTTCTTTTAATTTTAAAATAGCTTTATTGTTCTTCCAATTTGATTTCCATGAAGAGCTAAAGGTTGAAGCAAATTTGGAAGTACTCTTAGCCTTCAATTGCCTCTTTACTTAGATAGCTTTGTGCAATAAATTCTCTATCTCCACATAATGTTGCAATTCTACCACATCAGTTATCTCTTTCTTTAAACCCCCAATAAATCTATTCATAATAGCTTCGCAATCTTCCTTTACATTAGCCTTAATCATGATTATTTCTATCTCCTTATAATAATTTTCCACACTCATGGATCTTTAAGTTAGACTTTGCAATTTATGGTGCAAGTCTTTATGGTAGTGGCTAAGTATAAATCTTTTTCTCATCATTGCATTCATCTCTTCCCATATACGAATAGGTCTTTCACTATTCCTATGCCTACTAATCATAAATTGATCCCATAAAATACTAGCATAATTAATAAACTCCACCATTGCTAGTTTAACCTTTTTTTTTTCTCAGAATAGTTATGACAATTAAATACATGTTCTACTTTTCTCTCCCATTCCAAATAAAATTTAGGATTATTTTCCCCCTAAAATGCAAGAATTGTCATCCTAATACTACCTAAATTATTAGCCCTCCTTGATTCACCACTTCTTCTTCCCCTCCTAGTACTACCATCAAAATACTTTTCTTCCTCCTTTTCAAAAGTAAGTTACCTAGGAGTTCTAGGTCTGGATGGCAATTCTAGACTATCTAACCTTAGGTTTATAGCTTACATTTGTTGTTGAATAGCCTTTACAAACAATCTCATGTCAACTTTTTCATTTTCCCCACCTTCACTCGTGGTTAAGTTCTGCAAAAAGAAATATTAGGATAGTTTACTAATGGATAAAAAAATATAGTATGCCCATGTTTGTTACTCAAATTTCTCACACACACTCTCAAAATTAAGAGTTATTTACTCATATTTCACTTAACTTGGCTTTTTTACTATGATAGTCTTACCATTCTTGCCTTTTACCTTATGAGCCCTTAAGTAAGAAACTTTGTTGTTGATTCTACACAATCAAGAAGCAGCAAGGAATTAGTGATAACTCTAGTGAGCAAGAACTCGCAAGAATATTAATTGGAATGGAAAAATAGCAAGGGATATGAAACGAGAATAAGACCAATGAAAGGATTACCAAATTAAACAATATAGGAATATTAAGTCCTTTCAATTCATAATTTTTTTTTTTGTTTTTAGATTGTACAATATATAATTTGATGTAAAATCTTACTGCTACTAGAATTTTTTTTGCACAACTTTCACTTTTTTTTCATTTTTTTGTGCTTTTAGCTTGAACCTTTCTCTCTCTTTTTTTAATTTTATGCATGATTTTTTTTAGACTAGCACTTAAACTAAAACAAAGAGATCTAAAATCAAGTTAAACAAGTATAGATTAAAATAACAAGTCAAATGGCACATAAAATAGATGGAACCACACAAATTTGGTATGGAAACAAGAACACAGAAAGACAATAAAATAAGACATGAAAGGAGATGACTTAAGAACAAAAATAGGAAAGAAACAACAATGGAATAGAACTTTTTTTTAATGAACAGAATGAAAACAAACAAATAAACTAAGGATATATATCATTTGATTTCAAAAGTCGAAGCTCTGATACCAAATGATACGAGTGAACCTACTCATGATACAAGATAACCAATTGGGCCGTCTTGAAAATAAGTAAAGAAGGAACTTAACTCTAACTATGACCTACCAGTAAAACTAAATTTATCAAGTGAAACATGATTCTAACTGTGACCTATCAATTAAATCAATATTATAAGATTTAGTTCTTAACCCGAGAAAAAAGAGGAAGCTCTCACAATGGAAAAAAAATTAAATTTTCATTAATCATCCAAGTCTGCTTTGGTATAAGGAAAAAACCTTCTTATATAGCTCTTTAAAACATTAATTAAGAATGAGCTCTAATAACACCATAGTAGCCCAAAACTAATTCACTAACTTACATCCAATAAAAGGCTCTTTAAATGACTCTAAGTAAACTTAGTAAATTACTCACAGTAACATGTAAATATTTTAAAGCAAAAATAAGCCTAAATACATTTATCCTAAACTAAAGCCCAAAATGCTCTAAAATAACCGAATACATCAAATAATAAAGACAAAGGTTATTTGAAAAATTCACCGCATAAAAACCTATGAAAATTCAAATAAAAAAATGGGCTTATTTATTATCCAATTAGGTCTAAATAAAAATAACCCAATAAACTAAATAATTGTAATAAACTGAACAAATCATAGCCTATAAGTACAAATTGGTCATCCAAATTGAGCTCTCTAAATTGTTGTCTTCATGTTGGATTTAGGGTATCCTTAAGTTGTAAGAAAGCGATCTATCTTGGTGAAGCCTCTATTTCATGTTAATCTTCTTTTCCTTTAATATCTATAACTAGGCCTTGCAAAACTTGCTTTATCCTCTTTGTCTTAGCTCTAGTCCTGAGACCTCTAATTCCATGTAAAAGATCTTTAGGTTATTAGTTGGATCTCTATTATTTCCTAATTCATAGAAGTTCTAAATATTTATATTAATATAAATTATTAATAGCTATTTTAATAAAAAAGCTCCACCACCAGTCTTTAAATAATTTAGAGTCTGCCAAAATGGTATTAATGATATGTGATTCCAAGCACATATATACTATTGATAGGTAACCATAAACACATACTAATCATTCTATCCCCAGGCCTTATTTTCCTACTAAAACCTTATAACATACTTTGATACCAACTTTCTCATGACTTATCTTATCCTTGACAAGTGTGGAACCCTTTTTTTTATTTTCACCAACCTAACCAAACCCTTTAACTTGGTGTTATTACACGAATGCTAACAAACAAAATCATTTTATATACATTATCATATATATACAATAAGTGGCTAAATTGTTCCTCATTCACATTATATTACAAAGCCTAAAGAGTTCTTATGCACAAGTTATTTACAACTATGGTTGTCCTAAACAAGCTATGCAAAGGAGATTTTATTCTTGTGGAGTTGATGGAAAAGGAGGAGCTTTAACAAATACATTTGAAACATATCATTTAAAAATAATGATTCTCTGACTTAGTAGGTAAACAATTTATGTAATTCTCATCGATAAATGTAACATAATATTTTTATTGACCATATCCATTCTCACATTCTCATATACATATAATCAATAGTCATCAACATAAATAGCTTTAATAAAGAAAATAAAAGCAAGTAAATTTCTTTATGCCTTTTAATCATCCTTATCCCCTCACAAACTTATTCTTGTCCTTTTAAGGCATTTCCTTGTCCTTCTACAAATGGTTTCTTAGATTAGTACTAAATCAATTCTTTTTCTAATTAATCACCCTTTTTCACATTTCCTTTCATAAATCAATTCAATCATAAACATATGCCCCTTAGGGAATTTCATTATCATGAGCATAAATAATAGTATTTATAAGTATTTCATACAATGAGAGTTACATGTGCATACACTAACTTAAAATATCATAAAATAATAGGCTAAGCAAAATAGGGGCTATACTTGAATATAAAATTCCATAATCAAACTCTAACGCTCTTACTCGAGTATGTACTCATATATGGGTAGCCTAAGGCTAAATCTAAATGTCATACTTAAGTATATACTTGCTTATGGTCATTTAGAAAGCAATGCTAGATGTTATACTTAAGTATATACTTACATATGTACATCTAAGGGGCTGCTTTTTTTGGATACTCAAGTATGTATTCAATTATGGTCATTTAGTAATGAATTCTATTACAACCCGAACCTAATCATGACTGGTGTGGATTCCGATACCTGATATCCACCAGTCTTACCATTAATTCCACTAGTTCTACCCAATGGAAATATACCTATTTTCATGAAGACTCAAATCATATTATAAATTATGGCAGAAAAGTGGATAGAGTTTACCTTGTTTTCTAGACCTTTTTTAAGGCCACTCACCCTAAATCACAAAACCTATATATTCTTAGATATGACAGCATATTCACCATACACAATACTACACAACCTCATTATATTACATACAGATAAACAATTCAACACAACAAGTATTGAATCAATTTATACTTTATACTTATATTCTAATCCTAATCCAATTCTAACTCTAATCCAACTATCGAGATCTTTCAACCATTGTCTTTGATCTTTCATGAATGCAACAAAGCTCAACTGCTCTTATCTTGTCCTGAAAATATTGAAAAACAAATGAAATGAGTTACGAAAACTCCGTAAGCATATATCTTCCACTATTAAACCTTGGTTTAGTTGTATTAAATGATCACTTGGCAATTAAATGTTTGATTAGAGAAATAAATATAACTTAAAGCCCATGAATCCCTGAGACATGCGGAACCAAGCTTCGAATTGGATATCCATCGCATATAACTTACTTTTTATAATTCTCATCATAAATCACAATGTCTTAGTTATTTTTTGGTATGCAATATCATCATCATATCACACTCATCCATTTAGGTAGTTATCACATCCACATATAGCTAGTAAGGCTCAATCACATCAAATTATCATAAGTTACACCAACTAAAGATATTTAATCACAAACAATTTTCCATATCGCATCATAAATGCATATCGATCATAATGAAAATGTATACATCTACCTTTTGTCTCCCAGGTCAACTTTATACCTTCCACAAAATGTCCATCCTTATCCCTCCAGGGTCTACCTTATGCCCTCCACAAGTTGTTGTCGAGAATTTTCCATCAAGCTTTTACATCATCACCCCATCACAATCCTTATTTCAAATGCCACTCATGGTATATTTCACATCATAATATGCACACTAGAGCTCAACTCTACAAATTAGAAGATTCAATGCAATATCAACACAAGGCAATCATTCTATTCTCATGGGCCAAATCAGAATACATAATATAATATATATCAACACCTCTATACTCTCTTGCATGGCCACAAGAATCAATCCATATCAATATCATACACTTTCATAATCTACTATTCTAGTAAGCATCAATAAGTAACATTATAAATCCAGTCACAATACAGATCTCACTTGTTATCACATTTCAAATTACTATCCGATAATAATCAATAACATTATCATTATGCCATACAAGTCTATCATTCTTTACAATAGATAATTACTAACTCATCAAAAGCATTATTTCTAAATTTCTCATACATCACCACACAATCAATTTCATTATATATTATATAATTTCCCTCTTACCTTATTCAAGATTTATTAATGAATAGATATGTAGTATTTAACATTTGCAAGAAGGATCATAGTTTATGATATTTAAACACTTTAATATTTAAAATATTAAATAAAGCGGAATATATACTCACCTATAGGATCCATCCATTTCATTTACTTTGAAGCATCCGTGTTCAATATTCTCTCATTTTCCTATTTGTGATTTGCAAGGAAAAGTCACAAATAAAGAGCATTCTTTATTCTCTTTCACATCATCTCAATTTTAGTCTCATGTCATGATATACTAGTAACCCATGTTACTAGCTTTAAAGTCAATCATGCCATGATTTAGGAACTTTCAAGTTAAAGCCACATACATAAAATTATAACTTAAAACTCTTATTAATCTACTTTGTCTCATTTAAACATTGAGGATTATTAGTTTTTCTTATTTTCAATTTCTCACCCCTAAAAGTAGAGATATGTCCAAAGGAGTAATTTCTTAGATTCATGCAATTTAAATATAATATTAGGACTCAATGACCCATATCCTTAAATTATTATTAAGTTCCTTGTAGAATATATATATATATATATATATATATATATATATGCCACTTTAAATTCAACTTAAAATTACTCAAGAATATTATAGTTGGTAGAATAAAAGACCTTTATTATGCTACTTAATCATCTTACAACTTATAGCTTCCCTTTTTCAAAAGTTTATTAAAAATCTATATTATAAGGAAAAATAAGTTTTACTTAGATCAAGTTAGAATCTTGCAAAATATTATCATCCAATACTCTATATTTACTCTAACATTTAGCTCAGCAATCCATATCATGAAACTTCTACTTTCTTAGACTATCATTATATTCTTAAAATACCTATAAATGGGTTTTATTCTGAATAGGCGTGATTCTTTCAAAATAATAGCATATAAGGCTTTATATATGTCTTGATCATCTCATTCTACCATTTTATAAGATGAAGATTTTTCAAGTATATCATTGTATTTGTCAAAATACCTAAATAAGTCTTTCTTGAATTAACCAATAAAATAGAATAAATATTAAAACTTTATGATATAAAAATTCACATAGCATCCTAAAAGGATTGCCAATAGCTCGTTGGCAATGAACTCTTGTCGGATCATTAGCATAAGAAAGAGGTTGAATGGCCTTATCATTGCTGTCCTCTACTGCACACCAACTTTCCATAGCAACTGGGGACAAATTAGCGAAAAACCACATAACCTCTATGGATAACGAATAACCAGGAAGCATCAGAAGTGTCAGAGAGATGAATCTTACTAATTCATAGCTTACAGCACCAACGGTAGCAGCAACAAGTGGAGCTAAAAAGAAAAATTACAAGAAGATCAGCTCAGTGGCAAGAATGGTGGCAAAAAAACATTGAGCCTGGTGATGGTGAATGATTGGAAAAGAAGAGAAGGAAAGGGAGAAAGAGACAATGAGAAAAGAGAGTAAGGAGAGAGAATGCTAATAAGAAAAAATGAGAGAAAGGGGGAAAAGGAAAAAAAAAAGCAACGAGCAATCATTCAATGCTTCTCGATGCAATATAAGCCCTATTCCTTTAAATCACAACCTTCTATTTATCAATCTAAAATAAATCCTAATCATTGATTTAATTTTAAACCCATTTCCTTAAAATCCTTTCCAATCTTAGAAAATCCATTTTATTAAAGCATGAATGCATTTATATTTATACAAATACCATTTCCCAGTACACCTTGAGCTTTAAAAAAATATTCTTATGAATTCACAAATTTGAAAACAAGCTATTTATAAAAATGATTCACATGCTTCTCACTTTTAATTTCTAAAATTCCTAAAAATTTAGATAATACTTCGATTGAATAAAATTATAATAATATTTGCTAAGTTAACATTTAAATAATCCTATCTCACCTTAGCATAAATAAATATAATTTAACCATGCTTGCTAATAAAAATAACTATTTTAGGTTATTTAAAATAATAATATTTAAATATTATTCTAAGGATATTATAAATTCTTATGCCATACTTACCTACAAAATTGCAAATTTCTATGAAAACATTATGCATATGGTCAATTCACCCTTAATTCAACATAATAAGATTACCAAAATGATAGGGAATTCATTAGGGGTGGTCCAATCTTCACATCGTAGGTAGATCAAGTAAATCAAAACAAAGTGAAAAGAAGGATATGAATACCACACTCCAAAATTGAGGAAAGAAATTGGGAGTTGATGAAAATCAAAGAAAGCCCATTGAAGACAATGGACTAAAGGTGTTGAAAGGGCTTCACGGATCAATGTCAAGGGTTTGGCAAAGGGGATGAAGGGAGACCTAGAGAAGATGATTGCTCCCCTATTTGAGAAAAGGCACAATTTGGAGCTAAAAGAGTCCAAGATGCTCAATTGCGTGTATTTGGAAGACTTGGGCTCCAATGAATCCATTAGCATTTAGTTAGTTTAGCATTTTTGTAATAAATGGGCCTTATGGGCCAAGACTTGTTTTTAGATTTATTTTAGCATGAAAACTTGTTATTTTATTTGGGTCACTTAGAATTGAGCTTGTTAGTGTACAAGGCCCATTAGGGTTTGCTTATGGGGGCTGGTCATATATAAGCTCTTGTAAACATATTTTTATTTAATTTTGAATACAATTTGAGATTTGAGAGCTTGTGACTTAGGTTCTTGAGTGAGCCAATTATCCTTGATCTTATCAAGAGGCCTCCTCTTGTGGCGATCTTACCTTCGGCCTATCAATCCGTGATTGTGGCGCCTATCCTCCATCTTTTTCTGTTTTCCTTGTTTCAAATCCAATTCAAGATCCGTCTAATTTCATCAATTGGTATCATGAGCTTTGGTTGGAATTGGATTTGAGGTACTGTTCATCGATACTGTTCGTACGTACTGTTTGCGCACTGTTCATCGTTCCCGTTTTCTGCAATCGGTACTGTTCACGTTCCGTACTATCACGCCGTCACTGTTCATGCATTAGGGTTTCATCATTTCTTGGTACAATCTTTCCTAAATCTTGTTGCAACACTTGTTTTATTGCTTGATTCTTATTTCTTGATGATTAGAATGGCCAAATTCATAATCAATTGTTAGTTTTCTGCAATTGTGTTCTTCGTGTTCATCAATTGTTCATCACATGTTCTTGATTTGAATCTGTCCAATCTTCTAAAATTCTGTCAGTTTAGTATTTGATGTTAAGTAATAGCTTGATTTGAAGGGAATTGTGAATACAATCAATTCTAATTCCTTGTTTACTGCTTCTTTCTAAATTTCTGGTTCAATTGGATTGAATTTTTGTTGTCTCAAAAATGAACATTCCATATTTTTGCTTGTTCTTGCAAGTTTTTCAGTAGTGGCTAATTGAAAATTGTGTGATTCAATTTGAAAAGGGATACAACTATTGTGCAAAAAAAAAAAAGGAAGAAAAAGAAGAAAAAAATCTGCAGCAAAAAAAAAAGAACGAAAAAAAAAAGAGGAAAAAAAAATTTTTGCAGCACACAAAAGTGCTTCTTGAATGCCACTTTCTTACAACTTTCAGCTTGCTTTTGCTTAGTTTTTGATTTATTCAATACCAGAAATTTTTTAGAACAACTTAGCTATTATTTAACATTACATAATCTTCTCTAATTTCTCCATTCTTGTCTTGTTTGCATTCTGTTTTCCTTAGTGTGCTTATTCCTTGTTTAGTTTTTCGTAATTGTCTTTGTTGGCTTCCTTAGTTTTGTCTTAGAGTTTTCTTTTGTTGGCTTCACTTGTGTCTTGCTGATTGATTGTCACTTGGTGGTGGTTGATTGTGTGGATTGGAGGTTGACTTCCTTAAGAACTCTTGAGAGCACTTGAGAGGAAAAAGGCAAGAGAGAAATCCTTACACAAAAGCCAATTTTGAGTGAAACACGAGTGAACATCTTTTGAGTGAAACACTTAGCGAGTGGAGAGGACCTTTTATTACATTAATATTTCTGTTTTGTAGACATGTCTAATGAAGGTGGATCAAGTGGTGAAAGCACTCCTCCCTCACCTAAGTCCTTAGCTGTTAGAAGACAAATTGAAGGACTTGCACAAAGATTTGAAAGAATGTTTGAGAGGCAGAATGAAACCATAAGAAATATTCAAGAAACCATGGCAAATAATGCAAGAAGGCAACCACGTGACCATTCTCCACATGCTTATGAAGATTCTAGTAGTTCTCTTGGAGATGATGAAGAGAGGAGGTATGATAGAAGAAGAGATAGGAGAGATGAAAAAGAAAGTGGAGGTAGAAGACAACATGAGAGATATATTGAAGAAAAAGGAGTTGAAAATAAAAATGAAAGGAGTAAAACAGAAAGAGTGTATCATGATGATGTAAAAAGAAATAAAAGAAATGATGATAGGAGTGGTGGAGATAGACAAAGAAGTGGTGGAATAGCTTCAAACTTTCAAAGTGGCAAAATGAAATTTCCTTTGTTTCAAGGAAAGAACGATCCTCAAGCTTACTTAGAGTGGGAAAAGAAGATGGAATTAATCTATGCTTGTCACCATTATTCAGAAGAGGCAAAAGTGAGGCTTGCTACCTATCAATTTAGTGATTATGCTAATATTTGGTGGGATCAACTTGATTCAGCTAGAAGAAGAAAGGGTGCAAGGCCTATTGCTACTTGGGAAGAAATGAAAGCTCTTATGAGGGAAAAATTTATTCATGGCTGCCACTATAGTTCTTCATGTAAATCTTGGGAGAGGAATGTTGAAAAGAAGGAAGACAAAGTATTTCCATGCAAGTCTGAATCATCATCATCAAAGTCTAAGGAAGAAGTGTCTAAGAGGAAAGTCAAAGTTGAAAAGCATCAAAAGCATTCCGAGGACAAATGCTTCAAATGCTTAAAGCATGGTCATCATGCCATTGATTGTCCACTTAAGAGAGCACTAAAGATTCAAAAAGTCTTGGGAGAACAAGCAAAGGAAGAAAGTGAAGATCAAAGAGAGAACATCTTCCACACTAGATTCAACATTAAGGGTAAGATGTGCAATGTGATCATAGATAGTGGAAGTTGTGCTAATGTTGCTAGTACCTACATGGTAGAGAAGTTGAATTTGCCTACTTTACCACATCCTACTCCATACAAGTTGCAATGGTTGAATGATAGTGATGGAATAGAGGTGACAAAGCAAGTGTTGGTTTCTTTTATCCTTGGCAAATACCATGATGAGGTGTTATGTGATGTTGCTCCTATGAATGCTTGTCATTTATTGCTTGGAAGACCATGGCAATTTGATAGGAAGGTTACACATGATGGTGTCCTCAACACATATAGCTTCGAAGTGAATGGGAGAAAAATAAAACTCAATCCTTTAACTCCAAAACAAGTGTATGAGGATCAATTGAGGATGCAAAAGAAAAGAGAGGAAGAAAAGAAAAAGAGAGAAGAAGATGAGAAAAGAACAAAAATGAAAAAGAGAGAAGAATATGAGAGAAAAAAGGAAGAAAATAATAGAGAGGAGAAGAGAGTAGAAAAGAGTGAGAGTCATGAGAAGAAAAAAAGTGAGAGAAAAATTCAGTTTAGAGAAAAAGAGAGTGATTGTGTGGAAAAAGAAAGAAAAGAAAATTTGAGAGTTATTAGAAAAGCAAGTGAGATAAAGAGTGTTTTCTATATTTCTAAGCCAATTGTCTTGTACAAGAAAGCTTATAAAAATACTAACAATCTTGAAATTGTTTTATCAAATACTTGTGATGCTGTTTTGAAGAAATTCCAAGAAGTGCTTCCAAAACAATCATCCAAAGAGCTACCATGTGTGAGAAGGGAAATGCCCCAATTGGAGCAAGGTAACATTATTGTGATGGTTGATATGTTGTCTTGGAGGTACACTCTCATCTCTAATTTGCATAAAAATGTGTTAGGTGTTGGAAACATTGGGATTTTGTATCTAAATGATTATGGTTTTCCTAGTTCTTCACTTGATGTTGTTATTCCTTTAATTGATTTTGCTACTCTTCTATCTAGTGAAGGTGTTTCAAATGTTGATACTTGTGAGAAAATGGTTTTTGGAGACAATTTTATTCATGATAGATTTTTATGTGGGAAGAACAACATGTATGTGCCCAAGAGTTCTATAAGAAATCTGTTTGGTAAAGAAGCCTATGGATATAAATTGATAAAACATTTTCATATTAAGGGTACTCTTGATATTATGCTTTATGTATTGCTAGATCCTTATGTGTTTTCCAAGCATGGTTTAATGGGAGGATTTTATCCACTTTGCTTTGGAATAAGGAATGCATGGAAAAACATCTTCAAAACAAAGCATGGTTTATATGAATGGTTGGCTATGATACTTGGTTTGTCTAATGCACCAAGTACTTCCTTGAGTTTAATGAATCATGTTATAAATGTTTTCATTGATAAGTTTTCTTGTGTTTATTTCCATTGTTTTGATGAGTTTAAAGGTGGGATCTTGTTGCTGTTTAAGGAATTAAAGAATTGGAAAGATTGCTTGCCACTTCTTGATGACATTCTTGTGGATAGTAAAATAATAGTTGAGCATAATGAACTTTTGAAATGTGTCTTGCAAATTTTGAAGAATGAGAAGTTGCATGTTAATTTTAAGAAAGGTTCATGTTGTATGAGAAGTATTATAATTGTGGATGATATTGTATGTGGCATAGCAATAGAGATGAATGAAGGAAAGAAAATTGAAAAATGTTCACCACATCAATTTGTTGCTAAAATTGAAAGCTCTCTTGATTTCATTAACTTTTGTGCAAAGCTTTTGAAGAATCATGTTTTACCTGCTTTCTTTGATAAACTTGTTGCTATTGGTAATTTTATAAGCTTGCATGAGATTGATGACTCTTATTTTGTATTTGATCCGGGTGGTTGCATATTGATGATATGAATGGAAAAGGTGGTGTCCCCCATGGCTACATCTAAGAGGAGATGGTTCATTTCAAGTCTTGAAGAGATAATAATTGTTCTCCTAATTTTGAATTCTCATGGTGAGTTTGATATAAGTGCTTATTTTGGTGTTTCTAATCTTTCTCCTATTGATGTACGTTTTGAAGATTTAAATTCGAGGGCAAATTCTCTTGAAGAAGGAGGGATTGATGAAAATCAAAGAAAGCCCATTGAAGACAATGGACTAAAGGTGTTGAAAGGGCTTCACGGATCAATGTCAAAGGTTTAGCAAAGGGGATGAAGGGAGACCTAGAGAAGATGATTGCTCCCCTATTTGAGAAAAGGCACAATTTGGAGCTAAAAGAGTCCAAGATGCTCAATTGCGTGTATTTGGAAGACTTGGGCTCCAATGAATCCATTAGCATTTAGTTAGTTTAGCATTTTTGTAATAAATGGGCCTTATGGGCCAAGACTTGTTTTTAGATTTATTTTAGCATGAAAACTTGTTATTTTATTTGGGTCACTTAGAATTGGGCTTGTTAGTGTACAAGGCCCATTAGGGTTTGCTTATGGGGGCTGGTCATATATAAGCTCTTGTAAACATATTTTTATTTAGTTTTGAATACAATTTGAGATTGAGAGCTTGTGACTCTTAGGTTCTTGAGTGAGCCAATTATCCTTGATTTTATCAAGAGGCCTCCTCTTGTGGCGATCTTTCTTTCGGCTTATCAATCCGTGATTGTGGCGCCCATCCTCCATCTTTTTCTGCTTTTCTTGTTTGAAATCCAATTCAAGATCTATCTTATTTCATCAGGAGTGATAAGTTCTAACTTTGGATGGTTTGATGACCTGATGAATGCAAGTAGCCAATCATCGCTATAAGGAATATGACCTGCTACTTAAACCATTTATCCAACCACGAACATGAATTAACCAATCCAGACAACAACGCACTTAGGTTGAAACACAAATTAGGAGCTTTTATGAATTTGAATCATTAATCTTATAAAGGAAGATTAATAAAGCAAGGTTTTACAAGGGCAAAAAAAGATAAAATTCTCATACTTTGGAGAAAAAATGCTCAATTTCATATTATATTCATGAACTGCTCAATTTTGAGTTACATTGCTTCCTATTTATACTAATCTTTGAAAAATAAAAATAGTAAATGCTATAATTGGAAAAAATATAATGTTATATTGCTAAATTAAAAATGAAAATTATACTCAGATTTTCCTTATTTGTTACACTCCAGATTAGAACAATATCTCTTGATTTTCTGCATTGCATATTGGAAATATATCCAGATTCATTGCACTCCATATTAGGAAAACATGTCCAGATTTGTTACACTTCATATTAGGAAAAATGTCCAAGTTCGTTGCATTTCATATTAGGAAAAATGTCCAAGTTTGTTGCACTCCGAATTAGAAAATTATCTACTAATTTGTTGCACTCTATATTGGAAAAATATTTCTAGATTCGTTGTATTTTAGATATCTTCAGTTTCTCAAGCTTGGATAAGCAACACTTTAGCTCTATTTGCTTCTTCTACTTAGGCTCCTTAAATTAGAATTGCATTTACATGGGCTTCAATTGCTTATTGTATCCTTTTGAGCCTTTCTTTTATCATTGGACCTTCAATTAGAGTCAAGTCCTTCTTTACTTGAGCTTAATCATGCAAAGTGCTGGACTGGTTTAAATCACCAAAATCCAACACTAATTCATCATTTATGCTTATTCTTAAGTTGCCAACATCCACAATTCATACTACAACATATACTAGTAACATTTAATTCTCAATTTAGTAATACAACAATCTTAACAGCTAATACCAAAAAGTCGTGCAAATTCATTTGCTTTTAAGTAAATTAACTACCTATAATTTTTGAAGGAAATTAGAGGAATGTTGGAATGAAGTTTGATTACCCTAGATTACACAATATTAGAGAAATTCTCAAATTCCCTTTCTCAAGCCAAATTCAAGAAGATTTCAACCAAAAATTATAAGCTGACAAGGAATTACTTTAATTGCTTAAATATTATATAAACTTGTTGATAATTTGAAGGTTAATCTTGTTAGGTTGAAGAAATGAAAATTAAAATGAAAAAATATGGGAACAAGGAGGAATCGGCCAATATATGAAAAAGTACTGAACATATTTTATGTTTAGAAGTTAAAAGGGTGGCTAGGGGTAGCTTGGTAATTTAAGCCATTACTAAGGATAAAATGGGGAAATAGTTATCCTAAATTTCCTCTATACGTACTTTCTCAAATTTAGTCTTACATTAACCTTAATTTAATTTAATTCATTGTATTTTTGTTATAAAACTTGATTTTTCTCAAATAAAATTTTATGCTAGACACATTCATAATAATTGATCAATTTATCACATTCACAAGCATGTGTGCACGTGCGCGTGCGCGCATATGTATGAATGAAATTAAACTAATTTTCTAAGAGTGTTACATATAATTACCAAAAATACAATTAATTTTATTTTTGCATTAAGTATTTATTTATTTTATATTTTACAATATCATGTATATATTTATATTAAATTAATGAAAATATTTAAATATTTATTCACATAATTAGGAAATAAGTTGTAATTTAATTAAAAGAAAAGGAGCAAATTCAAAAAAAAATTTAAAAAGTTATTAGCTTATAAACTATAAGTTATAAGCTACCTTGTGAAACTTATCAAATAAATTAGTATATAAAATATTTTTAAATGATAACTTATTAACTTAGTTAAGTTAATAAGTTACAAGATAACTTATTTGTTATGATAAACATATTTGATAACTAATAAATTAGTTGATTGTATTAGAAATATTTAATAAAATAAGCTATTGAACTAAATAAAAATATAAGATGACATTAAAAGTATATTAATATGAATAAATATATGAACTAAATTAATTTATATTTATTTTGAGAATAAATTATATTAATACAATCAAAATATTCAAGATAAGAATATAGTTACTTAAAATTTAATTAATTATACCCATGAAATTAATATTTTTATTTATTTTTCATATATTGATAATTTAAAATAATAGTATAATAATTTAAATTTTAATTAATTATATTTTATAACATTACATATTTATTTATTTACTTATTTTTTGATCAATTGTATTTAATTAATAAGGATAATATTTATTTACATAATTAGGATATTTATTTATTTAAAAGAAAGGGGTGAATTTGAATAAAAAAAACCTTGAAAAGCTAATAGCCAATACGTTATTATTAAGATATTGACACAAATCCTATTTTTGTTATATTAGAAACTAACCTGTATTTATCATCATCTTATTCAAGTTTGAATTTTAAAGAAATAGGATTGTGATTAAATTTGATAAATCCTATCATTTAATATTGTGATCAAGTTAAACTCAGTATTTTGAAAGGACTTTGTCTTATAAATACTTGTATAATTGAAAATTTGTTATACTAAAGAAGAAAGTTGAGAATTTGCATTTGTAATCTCTATGAGGGATTACTTGAGATCCTAAAATTTACTCTTACTATTTTTGTGAGATTATTTAAAGTGAAGAATATATATATACTATAAGACATTCGTAGGTGTATTTGGAGTGCTAGTATGAAAGTGATTATGGTATTTATATTCTTTTTGTAAGCCCTTTAAATTAGTGGATTTATTTCTCATATTCAGTCATAAGGTAAGATAAAATCCGAACTACATTAAATATATGTGTCTTGCTAATTTTATGCTTCTTGAACATTGATTTATGGTAATATGCTTCAGAATCATTACATACATTTGAAAAAAAAATTCCCAACAAATGGTATCAAAGCTTAAGTTTGGGTCCTATTCATTCAAATGGGCTTGGTTGGTTCTACTATTGCGTTTAGATTGATTAAAGAATTTTTGGTGCAAATTTGTTTTAGAATTTATCAATCTTAAATTCTATTTGAGCAACAAT
This sequence comes from Sindora glabra, assembly GCA_020226215.1. Classification (NCBI taxonomy): domain Eukaryota; kingdom Viridiplantae; phylum Streptophyta; class Magnoliopsida; order Fabales; family Fabaceae; genus Sindora; species Sindora glabra. The sequence goes on along the minus strand of CM035233.1, from coordinate 22,025,059 downwards.
TCTATTTGTATTTTTTTGGTGATTTTGTTGAAAGAACTCCTTATAGAGAAGATAAAGCAAATTTTATTGAATCCTCTTTGATGCACACTTAAACTGTTAGTGCTCTATTGGAGGTGAAGCTTAGAAAACATTCCTCATTATGGAGAAGATTTGATTCAAACACTTGATCTAGAGTTACTCTTAATTTAGAGGTTAAAGCCTTTTTTATGATAGAATTAATTTATCTCAAGATGGAGATTGTTGAAATTTTGGCACAAATTCTATTTTCGTTAAATAGGATAATTACCTATTTTTATCTTCATCTTATTCAAGTTTGAATTTTGAAAAGAAAGAATTATGACTAAATTAGATAAATCCTATTATTTAATATTGTGATCAAGTTAGACTTATTTTTTTATAAGGATCTTATCTTAGAAATACTTATTTAATGCAAGGTTTGTTTTATAAGAGGAAAAAGGTAAGAGAGTTTGTATTTGTAGCCTCATAGGGGGTTACTTAAAATTTCACAATTTGCTTTTGCTCTTTTGGTAAAAATTTTTAAAGTGAATAATAAATACATTCTAAAATATTTTTTGGTGTATTTAGAATGTAGGTTTGAAAGTTATTACATCATTTGTATTCTATTTGTAATTCCTTTAAATGAGTAGACTTTTTTCTTATATTTGCCAATGAAATAGGGTAAAAACTAAACCATATTAAATATCTATATTTTGTTGAATATATGCTTCTTTAATCTTGATTCATGACAACAGCTTTCCCATTATTGCATTGATTTAAAAAAAATTCTCCAATAGTTAAAAATACCTTATAAAACTAATTAAATAACAGTTATTTATTAAATAAGTTAATGTACTAAATACCTCTAAAACTTAATTTATAATTTATTAATTAGTTAATAAGTTATTCTCTCCATTCTTTATTATTTGTCATAATTTTTAAGAATTTTTTATTCTTTTTTATCATTTTAGAAATCTAATGAAGTATTATTATTTTTTAATTTTATATTTATTTTTATTAATAAATATTTCATTATTTTGTACTTTTATTTTAAAATGTCTCAATAAATTTATTTCATTTTTCTCTTTCTCTATTTTCAATTGTGTTTGAATTTGATCATGAAATGAGAGAAAGACTTATGTGCATATTTAAATCTAGTTACACATTCTAAATAAAGAGAGAAATAAAAATAAAGTAAATTTTGATTTTAAACTAAAGAGTGATTTTGGTAATTCGACTAAAATTAAACAAAACTAAATTACTTTCTTAATCTTTATAAAATCAATTAAGTATGATAGATAATAAGAAATGGAGAGAGTATAAGCTAGCTTATTTATTACACTAAATATACATGCACATTAAATTAAATTAGGTATAAAATAATAATTTTTGGTAAATTGAAGATTAAAATTCATGATTTGTACACAAGTTTTAAGAAGACTCCAAGTTGGTAATCACTGAGAAATGAATTGAATGGGCTACTTGGTGTTAGACAACCAAATTAAAGGGATTAGGATCACCTGCCGTAACTGCAGCTACAGTTGGGGCAAGTGACCCTTGATTTGCCATGGGTTCCATGCACAGTGTATGGAGCCCACGGCAAATCTACGGTTCCCTGCCCAACTGCAGCTGCAGTTACGGTAGAGAACCCAAATCCAAATTAAAGATATTTTTAGAGTCATTAGATTTACATAGAAAATAAGTTTTCATGAGAAATTGAATTTTTCAAGAACTAACTTTTTATATAATTTTTTTAAAAAGTTTTGAAAATTATTTAATTGATATTGATGAAGAGACATTTCTTAAGAAGTATATTTTTATATTTTATTTAATTTAACTTTGAACTTCTAAAAAAAATTAACAAAATAATTATTACATCCTTAATATTATTATAATAAAAATTAATAAATTTATTTATCATCAATTAAATTTAATAAAAATAATTTTGTCCTTATATTAAAAAAGAACACAAAAAGTAAAATTTAACTAAAAGGAGATGGATAAACAACTTTTCATATGAGAAGTAAAACACCATCAAAAATTCAATTTTTCTTAATTTATTATATAATAGCCAATCAAATAACCTACTTTTTTTCTATTTTTCAAGAAATAGGATTTTCCATGTTATTGCTACAAATCAAACAACCTCCCTTTTTTTTTATCTTAAATAGGTCACATGATTTGCACTTTTTTTTTATTTTTTAAGTGAGTTGCTTGGTGTTGATAATCAAATTGAAGAAATTTTTTGCATCTCAATTTTTTTATAGAGAGGATTCGCTTCGAAAATCTCTCTATTTAAGTATTAAATATTGTTAAAACTATTAAAAAAATCAACGATCGATCCATTTATCCATGAGTTTATGGAGACTTGACTTATAAAATAGAGATCTATTTAAATGTAGACCAACTTTAGCTCGGTCTATGAGGCCTACAACTTGCATAGGCTGAGTCACAATAGGCCGGGCCACATTTTTTGCAAAGTAAAGAAACGGCCATATAGAATGAAAAAAAAAAAGAGGCCCAATAGTAAATGAAAACCAACAGCCTAAATTGTCCGATCCAAAAAACCTTTTAAATTAGGCCTATTACCCAGTACCCACTACCTCGATGCCATTCCGACACTCCCTTGAATTGAAAGTTGAGAAGTGAATCTTATAACCCTGTCTAAATTCTGACCTCCAGTGGCTCTCATAGCCTGTTTCTCGGCCACTAAAACTAAAAAAAGTAAAAAACTAAATCCGTGTTCTCTTATCTCTCTCTTGTGTTCTTCTCTCTCTCAATTCGAGTCTCGGCCACAGCAAGCACAGCATAGCATAGTGCAGCACAGCGCGACCACCAGCAAGAGGAGCAGTGTTCTCCAGTCGCACTTAACGTCTGGCGTTGTTCCCCGCAGAACAACATCCAGCAGAATAAATTGGCAATTTTTTCTTCGTCTATTATTCCAATACGAAAAGCCCATTAAGCCATATTCTTTGCTACATTGATTTTTTCAGGGCGATAATGTAGTGAAATTATGAGAAGTGCTTAAAACCTTCAGTTTCAAGGGTTGGGTGGCAAAGTGGATGAAAATTCATTAACCTTTAACAATGCGCACAAGTACAAATGGACGGCCTAGAAATGTAATCCATGTGTGGTCCGTTAGTTCACGGACGGCATAGGACCTGATCCAGTGTGCGGGCTGGCTTGCTCACAGGCTTGGTTGGCCTGTTAGACAACTTAGCGGTCGTTTGGTTTATTCAGGAAATAACTTGTCATGGGAAGTTGAATTTCTTAGGAAGTTATTTATTATGTACATTTTCTAGAAAATCTTTAAATGTTGTTTGGTTGACATAAAGGAAGTCACATATCCTAAGAAATAAATTCTTATGTTTTGTTTGATTCAAATTTGAATTTCCTAAGAAATAATAATGAAATGATTATAATATCCTCAATAATAATTCAATATATATTAATAGATATTAATTAATTTTAAAGAAGTAATAGCGTCAAAATTTTTTTTAAATAAGTTCTAATTTTATGATTTATAAATGTTATATACTAAAATTACTCTTTTTTTAACTGTGTGAATGCGGTGGTAAATTAAAAATTTTTAAAAGTCATAAATTCTTTATTAGTTAACTAATGTTTGCATGACCACTCATTTTCAATCTTTTTCATTTGCTCTTTCAACAGAAAATAAGAAAATGTGGATTTGACGAAGTCTACTTGGTTAAAAACGTATAAATTGAGCTTAAAACTTTGAATGACCATAACTTTGATTGTCCGTTTTAAGTGAATTTTTTTTTATTTCATGTAACTTTTCGAGATCTACATGCTTGCAAAAAATTAAAGGTGTTTTGCCCACTCTGATTTAACAAAAAAGGTCTTTTTTAATAATTTTTTTAATTTTTCTTTAATTTCTTGTTATTTTTTTTAACTTTGATCTTATTTTTATCAATCTAAATTCATTCGAATCTCATATTAAAATTTTTCTTCGTAATTCTTTTAGTGTCTAGTACTGTTATAATAATTTTTTTAACAAATAAAATTATTAAAAAATAATTTATTACTATTTGTAAACTAAACAGTTTCGTTCCAAGACAGTAACATGTTACTGTTTCGTTACAAAACAGTAACACTAACTAAACACCTCAAATAAATGAATAAATCATGTCTACTTAACAACAAAACTGCTAAATAATAGTATGTTACTGTTTCGTTCCAAAACAGTAACACCAACTAAAAATCTCAAATAAATGAATAAATTATGTCTAATTAACAACAAAACTATCAAATAATAGCATGTTACTGTTTCGTTCCAAGACAGTAACATGTAACTATTTCGTTCCAAGACAGTAACACTAACTAAAAACCTCAAATAAATGAATAAATCATGTCTAATTAACAACAAAACTGCCAAATGTTACTGTTTCGTTCCAAGACAGTAACATGTTACTGTTTCGTTTCAAGACAGTAATACTAACTAAAAATCTCAAATAAATGAATAAATCATGTCTAATTAACAACAAAACTGTCAAATAATAGCATGTTACTGTTTCGTTCTAAGACATTAACATGTTACTGTTTCGTTTGAAGACAATAACATGTTACTATTTCGTTAAAAAATAGTAACACCAACTAAAAACCTCAAATAAATGAATAAATCATGTCTAATTAACAACAAAACTGTCAAATAATAGTATGTTACTATTTTGTTCCAAAACAGTAACATGTTACTGTTTCGTTACAAAACAGAAACAATAACAAAAAATCTCAAATAAATGAATAAATCATGTCTAATTAACAACAAAACTGCTAAATAATAGTATGTTACTGTTTCGTTCCAAGACAGTAACACAAACTAAAAATCTCAAATAAATGAATAAATCATGTCTAATTAATAACAAAACTGTCAAATAATAGTAAGTTACTATTTCGTTCCCAAACAGTAACATGTTACGGTTTCGTTCCAAGACAGTAACATATTACTGTTTCATTCCAAAATAGTAACACCAACTAAAAACCTCAAATAAATGAAAAAATCATCTCTAATTAACAACAAAATAGCCAAATAAAGACAGTAACATGTTACTGTTTCGTTACAAAACAGTAACATTAACTAAAAATCTCAAATAAATGAATAAATCATGTTTAATTAACAACAAAATTGCTAAATAATAGTATGTTACTATTTCGTTCCAAGACAGTAACATGTTACTGTTTCGTTCCAAGATAGTAACACTAACTAAAAATATTAAATAAATGAATAAATCAAATCTAATTAACAATAAAACTGTCAAATGATAGCATGTTACTGTTTCGTTCTAAGATAGTAACACCAACTAAAAATATCAAATAAATAAATAAATCAAATCTAATTAACAACAAAATTGTCAAATGATAGCATGTTACTGTTTCATTCCAAGACAATAACATGTTACTGTTTCGTTCCAAAAAAGTAACACTAATAAAAAATCTCAAATAAATGAATAAATCATGTCTAATTAACAACAAAACTGCTAAATAATAGCATGTTACTGTTTCGTTACAAAACAGTAACACTGACTAAAAACATCAAATATATGACTAAATTATGTCTAATTAACAATAAAACTGCCAAATAATAGCATGTTACTGTTTCGTTCCAAGACAGTAACTTGTTACTATTTCGTTCCAAGACAGTAACATGTTACTGTTTTGTTCCAAAATAGTAACTCTAACTTAAAACTTCAAATAAATGAATAAATCATGTCTAATTAACAACAAAACTGCTAAATAATAACATGTTACTGTTTTGTTTCAAGACAGTAACATGTTACTGTTTTGTTCCAAGACAGTAACATGTTACTGTTTGGTTCCAAAATAGTAACACCAACTAAAAATCTCAAATAAATGAATAAATCAAATTTAATTAACAACAAAATTGTTAAATGATGCATGTTACTGTTTCATTCTAAGACAGTAACATGTTACTATTTCATTCCAAAAAAGTAATACCAACAAAAAATCTCAAATAAATGAATAAATCATGTCTAATTAACAACAAAACTGCTAAATAATAATATGTTACTGTTTTGTTCCAAGACAGTAACATGTTACTGTTTCGTTACAAAACAGTAACACTAACTAAAAACCTTAAATAAATGAATAAATCATGTCTAATTAATAACAAAACTGCCAAATAATAGCATGTTACTGTTTCATTCCAAGACAGTAACATGTTACTGTTTCATTTCAAAATAGTAACACCAACTTAAAACCTAATATAAATGAATAAATTATGTCTAATTAACAACAAAACTGCTAAATAATAACATGTTACAGTTTCGTTCCAAGACAATAACATGTTACTGTTTCGTTCCAAAATAGTAACACCAACTAAAAACCTCAAATAAATGAATAAATCCTGTCTAATTAACAAGACTGCCAAATAATAGCATATTACTGTTTCGTTCCACGACAATAACATGTTACTGTTTCGTTCCAAGACAGTAACACCAACTAATAATCTCAAATAAATGAATAAATCGTGTTTAATTAACAACAAAACTGTCAAATAATAGCATGTTATTGTTTTGTTCCAAGACAGTAACACTAACTAAAAATCTCAAATAAATGAATAAATCATATCTAATTAGCAACAAAACTATCAAATGATAGCATGTTACTGTTTTATTCCAAGATAGTAACATGTTACTGTTTCATTCCAAGACAGTAACATGTTACTGTTTCGTTCTAAAAAAGTAACACCAACAAAAAATCTTAAATAAATGAATAAATCATGTCTAATTAATAACAAAACTGCCAAATAATAGCATGTTATTGTTTCATTCCAAGACAGTAACATGTTACTGTTTCGTTACAAAACAGTAACACTAACTAAAACCCTCAAATAAATGAATAAATCATATCTAATTAACAACAAAACTGCTAAATAATAGCATGTTACTGTTTCGTTCCAAGACAGTAACTTGTTACTGTTTCATTTCAAAATAGTAACACCAATTAAAAACCTCAAATAAATGAATAAATCATGTCTAATTAACAACAAAACTGCTAAATAATAACATGTTATAGTTTTGTTCCAAGATAGTAACATGTTACTGTTTCATTCCAAGACAGTAACATGTTACTATTTCGTTCTAAAATAGTAACACCAACTAAAAACCTCAAATAAATGAATAAATCATGCCTAATTAACAACAAAACTGCTAAATAATAGTATGTTACTGTTTCGTTCCTAGACAATAACATGTTACTGTTTTGTTCCAAGACAGTAACACTAACTAATAATCTCAAATAAATGAATAAATCATGTTTAATTAACAACAAAACTGTCAAATAATAGTATGTTACTGTTTCGTTCTAAGACAGTAACATGCTACTGTTTAGTTCCAAGACAATAACACCAACTAAAAATTTCAAATAAATGAATAAATCATATCTAATTAACAACAAATCTATCAAATAATAACATGTTACTGTTTCATTCCAAGACAGTAACATGTTATTGTTTTGTTCTAAAAAAGTAACACCAATAAAAAACCTTAAATAAATGAATAAATTATGTCTAATTAACAACAAAACTGCCAAATAATAGCATGTTACAGTTTCGTTCCAAGACAGTAACATGTTACTGTTTTGTAAACTTCAAATAAATGAATAAATCATGTCTAATTAACAACAAAACTGCTAAATAATAGCATGTTACTGTTTCGTTCCAAGACAGTAACATGTTACTGTTTCGTTCTAAAATAGTAACACTAACTAAAAACCTCAAATAAATGAATAAATCATGTCTAATTAACAACAAAAATACCAAATAATAACATGTTACAGTTTCGTTCCAAGACAGTAACATGTTACAGTTTCGTTCCAAGACAGTAACATGTTACTGTTTCATTCCAAAATAGTAATACCAACTAAAAACCTCAAATAAATGAATAAATCATGTCTAATTAACAACAAGACTGCCAAATAATAGCATGTTACTGTTTCGTTCCTAGATAATAACATGTTACTATGTCGTTCCAAGACAGTAACACCAATTAATATTCTCAAATAAATGAATAAATTGTGTCTAATTAACAACAAAACTGTCAAGTAATAGCATGTTACTGTTTTGTTCCAAGACAGTAACATGCTACTGTTTCGTTCCAAGACAGCAACATGTTACTGTTTCGTTCCAAGACAGCAACATGCTACTGTTTCGTTCCAAGACAGCAATATGCTAATGTTTCGTTCCAAGATAGCAATATGCTAATGTTTCGTTCCAAGACAGCAACATGTTACTGTTTCGTTCCAAGATAGTAACATCATTATGCATTAATTTTTTTTTTTTAGCAATGAACACAAATAGAATAATTAATGTTGATGAAATACTTAAAGCCATGTAAAGAAATCATTGCAGTATTGATCTTGTCATGTGTTGATATTTGCATAGCAATGTAAAGCCCTTGTCATAAGATTGTTTTATTTTATGGCAATTGAGCTTGTCATGTGTTAATATTTGTAACAATTGAGATAGGGCACATTGAGATCATTTTCAAACATTGGATCTAGTAATAGCTTGCGAAGGATAAGACTAACTTGGAAAGATAAGAATAAACTTACAGGGGATAACAATGGATAGAATTTATAAGAAAACTTACTTGTCTTTCTTACTTTACCATTTATTTTTCTCATGGGAATTAAATGCAATATACATGAATATGAGAAATTGTGTAAATAAAAAATACATATTTATATGATTGTTGTATGATACTAACAAGATTATGATGTAAATTACATGTTAAGAGCATATAGGCTTAAGGAGGATGAATTTGATCAATAAGAGTTTAAATATATTTCCTTATACTTTGTATTTATAATAATGCTTATTTACTAAGCCTTGGACTTAATCCTTTGTATTTTTATTTTTCAAAATCTCAAGTTAATCTACTTTTTCCACCACTATCGCAAGTATTGGCCCTCAAAAGCTTCCTTGGTATAGCAATGGGTAACTATAAATATTTTGTAAAGATAGATTTTTTAGACCTTGAATTTTATAAAGATAAGGTAGAATTTATAAACTCTTTTTAGTTAAGGTTAGTTAAGATAAGTTATTCTTAAACTTGAATGAATTATAAGTAAGCCTAAATTCTCTTCATTGTAGAATTATTTTGATGAATATAAATTTAGGCACCTTTCAATATAATTTTCTTGAATATTTTCTTTACTATTTTATGCATGCACTTGTACATAAATAAAGACAAATAGCTTAGGCTCGTGGAAATTGAGCGATCAAGTTCCACAACAGTTATAGCTTGAGGAAGGTTGGGATAGTTCTATCTTAAAACATTTAGACATACAAAGAGTAAAATAAGGACATATGATGGCTATCTCTAGAATTAAAGAATTCGATAAAGATGGAATATCAATTTTTTGTTACCCTAAACATGTTAGTTTTATGATGATTTTTCAATTTCTTATAATAATTTTCTTGCCATAAATTTCTATTTTTCTTTGAAATATCAAATTTATGTTTAAATATATTTTTATTTTTTATTTTTCAAAATTATTCTTAAAAATTATTTTTTATTCCTAAACATTATTTTCAAATTTAAGAAAAATAGAGAATATATATTGATCAGTGTTGCAAATAAAAAATTATTTACTTACAAAATAAACTTCAAGGATAAAAAAATTAAGAAAACATTTAAAAGTTATTTCTTCTTTTTATTTTTTAAGTTATACATTTTGAGAAATAATTTTTAAAAAGAGATTATAAAAATAGTTGCTAAACTAGAACTTTAATTTTTAAAAATAGAAAAATAGAAAATTATTTTTAAAAATAGTAAGCAAATAAACCTCAAATAATTTTTTTTTAATAACTGGTGATTTTTAGTGGTCACATAATTATGTGTGTTTTACTAGGCTTATAAGTGAAAAATAG